>CM019071.1:40850743-41068363 GCA_009667805.1 Leptobrachium leishanense | reverse complement strand
GTTTGGCTCGGGCCAGATTATGTTTTTTTCTGATAGAGAACAGTCTAATTGATAGAAAACTAGTCAGTTTGGGGTGAGCCAAGATGATTTTCATAGAGAAAATCATCAGTTACTTATTTTTTCTCATTGCATTTAATGGAGCGGGGGGGGCTAGGTTTGATGCCAGTTTGCTTAATCAATAATGTTTGGCTCGTGCCAGATTATGTTTTTTTCTGATAGAGAACAGTCTAATTGATAGAAAACTAGTCCGTTTGGGGTGAGCCAAGATGATTTTCATAGAGAAAATCATCATACTTATTTTTTTTCTCATTGCATTTAATGGAGCGGGGGGGGGGGGCTAGGTTTGATGCCAGTTTGCTTAATCAATAATGTTTGGCTCGTGCCAGATTATGTTTTTTTCTGATAGAGAACAGTCTAATTGATAGAAAACTAGTCCGTTTGGGGTGAGCCAAGATGATTTTCATAGAGAAAATCATCAGTTACTTATTTTTTATCATTGTATTTAATGGAGCGGGGGGGCTAGGTTTGATGCCAGTTTGCTTAATCAATAATGTTTGGCTCGGGCCAGATTATGTTTTTTCTGATAGAGAACAGTCTAATTGATAGAAAACTAGTCAGTTTGGGGTGAGCCAAGATGATTTTCATAGAGAAAATCATCAGTTACTTATTTATTCTCATTGCATTTAATGGAGCGGGGGGGGGCTAGGTTTGATGCCAGTTTGCTTAATCAATAATGTTTGGCTCGGGCCAGATTATGTTTTTTCTGATAGAGAACAGTCTAATTAATAGAAAACTAGTCAGTTTGGGGTGAGCCAAGATGATTTTCATTGAGAAAATCATCAGTTACTTTTTTTTTCTCATTGCATTTAATGGAGCGGGGGGGGGGGGCTAGGTTTGATGCCAGTTTGCTTAATCAATAATGTTTGGCTCGTGCCAGATTATGTTTTTTCTGACAGAGAACAGTCTAATTAATAGAAAACTAGTCAGTTTGGGGTGAGCCAAGATGATTTTCATAGAGAAAATCATCAGTTACTTATTCATTTTCTCATTGAAACGAGGGGGGCAGTTATTCTGGATAAATTTATTTCATCATATGAATGTGTTAGAATTGTCCAATTGTTCGATATACTTCTTATTGACATTATTCTTTGAGGAATAAGATCTTGGCGAATAAGCAGCCAATTTCAGTCACTGAATAGGAAGCTGCCTGAATAAGAAGCTGTCTTCAGTGTGAGAATAAGAAGCTGGCCGAATAAGGAGCTAACTTCAGCTTCATTGTGCAGAGCTTATTCCACTGAATTAACCCCTTCGCCTCTAGGTCATTTTACCCTCGTGAGCCGAGTTCATTTAAACTAAGGATGCACCGACACCACTTTTTTAAGACCAAGTACGAGTACCGATACTTTTATTTTGTCATGTGACCGCTTTCCAATAAGAACAGACCTCATATAAAAATGCCCCCAGCTCACACGTATGTACCTCCCGTGATATATATATACAGAATGCCCCCAGCTCACATGTATGTACCCCCGTGATATATATATACAGAATGCCCCCCAGCTCACATGTATGTACCCCCGTGATATATATTACAGAATGCCCCCCAGCTCACATGTATGTACCCCCCGTGATATATATATACAGAATGCCCCAGCTCACATGTATGTACCCCCCGTGATATATATATACAGAATGCCCCCCAGCTCACATGTATGTACCCCGTGATATTATATATACAGAATGCCCCCCAGCTCACATGTATGTACCCCGTGATATATATATACAGAATGCCCCCAGCTCACATGTATGTACCCCCGTGATATATATATACAGAATGCCCCCAGCTCACATGTATGTACCCCCCGTGATATATATATACAGAATGCCCCCCAGCTCACATGTATGTACCCCGTGATATATATATACAGAATGCCCCCCAGCTCACATGTATGTAACCCCCGTGATATATATATACAGAATGCCCCCCAGCTCACATGTATGTCCCGTGATATATATATACAGAACCTCACATGTATGTACCCCCGTGATATATATATACAGAATGCCCCCCAGCTCACATGTATGTACCCCCGTGATATATATATACAGAATGCCCCCCAGCTCACATGTATGTACCCCCCGTGATATATATATACAGAATGCCCCCCAGCTCACATGTATGTACTAGGGATGCACCGATACCAGTATCGGTATCGGTGCCGATACTACCGATTTGATGAGTACTCGTACTCGTCAAAAATCGCCCGATACTTTTACCGATACTTCTGCTCCAGCGGGACAGCAATCGCGGCCTCCGGCGGTTCAATCGCGGCCTCCGGCAGTTCAATCGCGGCCTCCGGTGGTTCAATTGCAGCATCCGGAGGTTCAATCGCGGCATCCGGCGCTTGAATCGCGGCATCCGGGCTTGAAACTGCTTGAATCGCGGCATCCGGGCTTGAAACTGATTGAATCGCGGCATCCGTGGCTTTAAACTCGGCCTCCGGCGCTCACTCTGTGCGTGTTCGTCACACGAGTCAGCGCATCACCGCAGCGAGAGACTGACAGATCACGTGGGACTGGCTGCTAGTCACAAAAGGAGTGGCACGTCTCACTAGAAGCAGGTGCATATGTTCTGGCTGGCTCTTTTCCCCCAAACGAAAAAAAATAATTCATTTTGCCCAGCAACTTGTTTTTGTTAGTTTGCAGAGGGAAGGGACAGACATACTATAAACTTTGGAGGTCTGATGCAGCGGTTCGGACTCAGAGGCCTGTCCCGACACTCCGATTAAATAAGTTGCTGGGCAAAATAAATTATCGGAGTGTCGGGACAGGCCTCTGAACCGCTGCATCAGGCCTCCAAAGTTTATTGTTTATCTGTCCCTTCCCTCAACGAAGGGAAATAAATTGATAGGGGGAAAAACAGAGTGCTGGACAGCAGGACTCTGAAGTTTATATTCAGTCTGTCTGTCCCCTCTTTCCCCCCCCCCCTAAACAAAAGAAAATAAATTGATAGGGGGAAAAACGGAGTACTGGGGCAGTTATTATAAACAGTGTTTATATCAAATTAATATTCATTCATCTTTGACCATGCTGTGAATACAGCATGAATAAACAAAATTAATTTTTTTCCCCTTTGCTGAATTGTTTATAGAATAGTGATTATTATTAATCACTATTCAGAAATGGAAAATAATTCATTACTTCGTATTGCTTTAGAAAAAATGTGTCCTGTCCCTTTAAGAAAAAGTATCGGTAATTGGTATCGGTGAGTACTTGAACAAAAGTATCGGTACTCGTACTCGGTCTTAAAAAAGTGGCATCGGTGCATCCCTAGTATGTACCCCCCGTGATATATATATACAGAATGCCCCCCAGCTCACATGTATGTACCCCCGTGATATATATATACAGAATGCCCCCCAGCTCACATGTATGTACCCCCGTGATATATATATACAGAATGCCCCCCAGCTCACATGTAGCTTGCCCCCCGTGATATATATATACAGAATGTCCCCCGCTCACATGTATGTACCCCCGTGATATATATATACAGAATGCCCCAGCTCACATGTATGTACCCCCCGTGATATATATATACAGAATGCCCCCCAGCTCACATGTATGTACCCCCCGTGATATATATATACAGAATGCCCCCCAGCTCACATGTATGTACCCCGTGATATATATATACAGAATGCCCCCCAGCTCACATGTATGTACCCCGTGATATTACAGAATGCCCCCAGCTCACATGTAGCTTGCCCCCAGCTCTCATGGATATTGCCCCCAGCCTCACATGGATATTGCCCCAGCTCACATGTGCATTGCCCCAGCTCATATGTATATACCCCAGCTCATATATACAGTCAGGTCCAGAAATATTGGGACATGGACACAATTGTACCATCTTTGGCTCTATACACCACCACAATGGAGTTGGAATGAAACAAACACAATGTGCTTTAACTGCAGACTGTCAGCTTTAATTTGAGGGTATGTACATCCAACTCAGGTGACCGTGTAGGACTTACAGCAGTTTGCAGATGTGCCCCCACTTGTTAAGGGACCAAAAGTAATGGGACAGAATAATAATCATAAATCAAACTTTCCCTTCTTAAAGGAACACTCTACTTAAAAATCACCCCCCCTGTTTTTTTATCCTAATCTATCCCTATTCTCTTAATAAAAAGTTATTTTTTTTGTGTAACTGTAATACTTACCCTAAAATCCACTAGTTTCCAGCGGCGTCTTTTTTTTTTTCTATACTCACCTCCCTCCTCTTCCGCTCCCGTCCTTCTTGCATCCGACTTGCCTTCTGGTTTACGTGAGAAGCGCGCATGCGCGCCTCTCACGTAAGCCAGCCAATCGGCAGGCTTCCTCCCGGCTCCCTCTGAGGATTAGTGTTGCGCGCAAGAGGATGCGCGCAACACTAACCCTCAGCCGCTGCCGCCAGCTACTGCGGCGAGTTGGAGACGTCATCGCGCTGAAAGCGCGATGACGTCTCCTACTCGGCAATAGTCGGCAGAAGCAGGAAATATGATTCCCGCTCTGCTGACTGACAGCTGGGAGGGCAGAGTAAACTCCTCCGCCTCTCTCAGCTGTTTTCAGCTTTTTCTGCTGAACTGCTGAGCGGAGGGAGGGGAGACAGAGGGCGGCATACTCCGGGCATCATGACCACCTAAAATAGCTTAGGTGGTCATGTTGCCTAGAGTATCTCTTTAATACTTGGTTGCAAATCCTTTGCAGTCAATCACAGCCTGAAGTCTGGAACGCATAAACATCACCAGACGCTGGGTTTCATCCCTGGTGATGCTCTGCCAGGCTTCTACTGCAACTGTCTTCAGTTCCTGGTTGTTCTTGGGGCTTTTTCCCTTCAGTTTTGTCTTCAGCAAGTGAAATGCATGCTCAATGGGATTCAGGTCAGGTGATTGACTTGGCCATTGCATAACATTCCACTTCTGTCCCTTCAAAAACTCTTTGCTTGCTTTTGCAGTATGCTTTGGGTCATTGTCCGTCTGCACTGTGAAGCGCCGTCCACTGAGTTCTGCAGCATTTGGCTGAATGTGAGCAGATAATATTGCCCGAAACACTTCAGAATTCATCCTGCTGCTTTTGTCAGCGTCACATCATCAATAAATACAAGAGAACCGGTTCCATTGGCAGCCATACATGCCCACGCCATGACACCACCACCACCATGCTTCACTGATGAAGTGGTATGCTTAGGATCATGAGCAGTTCCTTTCCTTCTCCATACTCTTCTCTTCCCATCACTCTGGTACAAGTTGATCTTGGTCTCATCTGTCCATAGGATCTTGTTCCAAAACTGTGAAGGCTTTGTTAGGTGTTGTTTGGCAAACTCTAATCTGGCCTTCCTGTTTTTGAGGCTCACCAATGGTTTACATCTTGTGGTGAACCCTCTGTATTCACTCTGGTGAAGTCTTCTCTTGATTGTTGACTTTGACACACATACACCTACCTCCTGGAGAGTGTTCTTGATGTGGCCAACTGTTGTGAAGGGTGTTTTCTTCACCAGGGAAAGAATTATTCGGTCATCCACCACAGTTGTTTTCTGTGGTCTCCCGGGTCTTTTGGTGTTGCTGAGCTCACCGGTGCGTTCCTTCTTTTTGGGAATGTTCCAAACAGTTGTTTTGGCCACGCCTAATGTTCTTGCTATCTCTGATGGGTTTGTTTTGTTTCTTCAGCCTAATGATGGCTTGCTTCACTGATAGTGACAGCTCTTTGGATCTCATCTTGAGAGTTGACAGCAACAGATTCCAAATGCAAATAGCACACTTGAAATTAACTCTGGGCCTTTTATCTGCACATTGTAATTGGGGTAATGAGGGAATATCACACACCGGGCCATGGAACAGCTGAGAAGCCAATTGTCCCATTACCTTTGGTCCCTTAACAAGTGGGAGGCACATCTGCAAACTGCTGTAAGTTCTACACCGTTCACCTGAGTTGGATGTACATACCCTCAAATTAAAGCTGACAGTCTGCAGTTAAAGCACGTTGTGTTTGTTTCATTCCAACATTGTGGTGGTGTATAGAGCCAAAGATGTTAGAATTGTGTTGATGTCCTAATATTGCTGGACCTGACTGTATATACCTCAGCTCACATGGATATGCCCCAGCTCACATGGATATGCCCCAGCTCACATGGATATTGCCCCAGCTCATATGGAAATGCCCCAGCCGAGAGGCAGCATCACAGAAGCACCTGGAGGCCGCGTGAACGCGTCACAGCAGCGCGACCGGACCTCCGAATGGTGAGTATCGCTGCCGCCGGAGGGGGAACGCTGGCCGCGGGCTTTTCATGCACGCGGTCAGCTTTCCCAGCCCCATCGATACTGGCAAGCCGACCCAGCGCTGGCTTCCGGTATCGGGGGGGTGTATCGGGCCATTTGCACGAGTACCAAGTACTCATGCAAACGACAGTATCGGCACCGATACCGATACTAGTATGCATCCCTAATTTAAACATTTTGTTCATCGCGTTTAAACAGTTTTTGTGGCATTTTATTGCTGAACCCAGATACATTATGTCGTTTCGTTTTTAGCTAGGGATGCACCGATACCAGTATCGGTATCGGTGCCGATACTACCGATTTGATGAGTACTCGTACTCGTCAAAAATCGCCCGATACTTTTACCGATACTTCTGCTCCAGCGGGACAGCAATCGCGGCCTCCGGCGGTTCAATCGCGGCCTCCGGCAGTTCAATCGCGGCCTCCGGTGGTTCAATTGCAGCATTCGGAGGTTCAATCGCGGCATCCGGCGCTTGAATCGCGGCATCCGGGCTTGAAACTGCTTGAATCGCGGCATCCGGGCTTGAAACTGATTGAATCGCGGCATCCGTGGCTTTAAACTCGGCCTCCGGCGCTCACTCTGTGCGTGTTCGTCACACGAGTCAGCGCATCACCGCAGCGAGAGACTGACAGATCACGTGGGACTGGCTGCTAGTCACAAAAGGAGTGGCACGTCTCACTAGAAGCAGGTGCATATGTTCTGGCTGGCTCTTTTCCCCCCAAACGAAAAAAAATAATTCATTTTGCCCAGCAACTTGTTTTTGTTAGTTTGCAGAGGGAAGGGACAGACATACTATAAACTTTGGAGGTCTGATGCAGCGGTTCGGACTCAGAGGCCTGTCCCGACACTCCGATTAAATAAGTTGCTGGGCAAAATAAATTATCGGAGTGTCGGGACAGGCCTCTGAACCGCTGCATCAGGCCTCCAAAGTTTATTGTTTATCTGTCCCTTCCCTCAACGAAGGGAAATAAATTGATAGGGGGAAAAACAGAGTGCTGGGACAGCAGGACTCTGAAGTTTATATTCAGTCTGTCTGTCCCCTCTTTCCCCCCGCCCCCTAAACAAAAGAAAATAAATTGATAGGGGGAAAAACGGAGTGCTGGGGCAGTTATTATAAACAGTGTTTATATCAAATTAATATTCATTCATCTTTGACCATGCTGTGAATACAGCATGAATAAACAAAATTAATTTTTTTCCCCTTTGCTGAATTGTTTATAGAATAGTGATTATTATTAATCACTATTCAGAAATGGAAAATAATTCATTACTTCGTATTGCTTTAGAAAAAATGTGTCCTGTCCCTTTAAGAAAAAGTATCGGTAATTGGTATCGGTGAGTACTTGAACAAAAGTATCGGTACTCGTACTCGGTCTTAAAAAAGTGGCATCGGTGCATCCCTAGTATGTACCCCCCGTGATATATATATACAGAATGCCCCCCAGCTCACATGTATGTACCCCCGTGATATATATATACAGAATGCCCCCCAGCTCACATGTATGTACCCCCGTGATATATATATACAGAATGCCCCCCAGCTCACATGTAGCTTGCCCCCGTGATATATATATACAGAATGTCCCCGCTCACATGTATGTACCCCCCGTGATATATATATACAGAATGCCCCAGCTCACATGTATGTACCCCCCGTGATATATATATACAGAATGCCCCCCAGCTCACATGTATGTACCCCCCGTGATATATATATACAGAATGCCCCCCAGCTCACATGTATGTACCCCCGTGATATATATATACAGAATGCCCCCCAGCTCACATGTATGTACCCCCGTGATATATACAGAATGCCCCCCAGCTCACATGTAGCTTGCCCCCAGCTCTCATGGATATTGCCCCCAGCCTCACATGGATATTGCCCCAGCTCACATGTGCATTGCCCCAGCTCATATGTATATACCCCAGCTCATATATACAGTCAGGTCCAGAAATATTGGGACATGGACACAATTGTAACATCTTTGGCTCTATACACCACCACAATGGAGTTGGAATGAAACAAACACAATGTGCTTTAACTGCAGACTGTCAGCTTTAATTTGAGGGTATGTACATCCAACTCAGGTGACCGTGTAGGACTTACAGCAGTTTGCAGATGTGCCTCCCACTTGTTAAGGGACCAAAAGTAATGGGACAGAATAATAATCATAAATCAAACTTTCCCTTCTTAAAGGAACACTCTACTTAAAAATCACCCCCCCCCCCTGTTTTTTTATCCTAATCTATCCCTATTCCCTTAATAAAAAGTAATTTTTTTTTCTTGTAACTGTAATACTTACCCTAAAATCCACTTGTTTCCAGCGGCGTCTTTTTTTTTTTTTATACTCACCTCCCTCCTCTTCCGCTCCCGTCCTTCTTGCATCCGACTTGCCTTCTGGTTTACTTGAGAAGCGCGCATGCGCGCCTCTCACGTAAGCCAGCCAATCGGCAGGCTTCCTCCCGGCTCCCTCTGAGGATTAGTGTTGCGCGCAAGGGGATGCGCGCAACACTAACCCTCAGCCGCTGCCGCCAGCTACTGCGGCGTTGGAGACGTCATCGCGCTGAAAGCGCGATGACGTCTCCTACTCGGCAATAGTCGGCAGAAGCAGGAAATATGATTCCCGCTCTGCTGACTGACAGCTGGGAGGGCAGAGTAAACTCCTCCGCCTCTCTCAGCTGTTTTCAGCTTTTTCTGCTGAACTGCTGAGCGGAGGGAGGGGAGACAGAGGGCGGCATACTCCGGGCATCATGACCACCTAAAATAGCTTAGGTGGTCATGTTGCCTAGAGTATCTCTTTAATACTTGGTTGCAAATCCTTTGCAGTCAATCACAGCCTGAAGTCTGGAACGCATAAACATCACCAGACGCTGGGTTTCATCCCTGGTGATGCTCTGCCAGGCTTCTACTGCAACTGTCTTCAGTTCCTGGTTGTTCTTGGGGCTTTTTCCCTTCAGTTTTGTCTTCAGCAAGTGAAATGCATGCTCAATGGGATTCAGGTCAGGTGATTGACTTGGCCATTGCATAACATTCCACTTCTGTCCCTTCAAAAACTCTTTGCTTGCTTTTGCAGTATGCTTTGGGTCATTGTCCGTCTGCACTGTGAAGCGCCGTCCACTGAGTTCTGCAGCATTTGGCTGAATGTGAGCAGATAATATTGCCCGAAACACTTCAGAATTCATCCTGCTGCTTTTGTCAGCGTCACATCATCAATAAATACAAGAGAACCGGTTCCATTGGCAGCCATACATGCCCACGCCATGACACCACCACCACCATGCTTCACTGATGAAGTGGTATGCTTAGGATCATGAGCAGTTCCTTTCCTTCTCCATACTCTTCTCTTCCCATCACTCTGGTACAAGTTGATCTTGTCTCATCTGTCCATAGGATCTTGTTCCAAAACTGTGAAGGCTTTGTTAGGTGTTGTTTGGCAAACTCTAATCTGGCCTTCCTGTTTTTGAGGCTCACCAATGGTTTACATCTTGTGGTGAACCTCTGTATTCACTCTGGTGAAGTCTTCTCTTGATTGTTGACTTTGACACACATACACCTACCTCCTGGAGAGTGTTCTTGATGTGGCCAACTGTTGTGAAGGGTGTTTTCTTCACCAGGGAAAGAATTCTTCGGTCATCCACCACAGTTGTTTTCTGTGGTCTCCCGGGTCTTTTGGTGTTGCTGAGCTCACCGGTGCGTTCCTTCTTTTTGGGAATGTTCCAAACAGTTGTTTTGGCCACGCCTAATGTTCTTGCTATCTCTCTGATGGGTTTGTTTTGTTTCTTCAGCCTAATGATGGCTTGCTTCACTGATAGTGACAGCTCTTTGGATCTCATCTTGAGAGTTGACAGCAACAGATTCCAAATGCAAATAGCACACTTGAAATTAACTCTGGGCCTTTTATCTGCACATTGTAATTGGGGTAATGAGGGAATATCACACACCGGGCCATGGAACAGCTGAGAAGCCAATTGTCCCATTACCTTTGGTCCCTTAACAAGTGGGAGGCACATCTGCAAACTGCTGTAAGTTCTACACCGTTCACCTGAGTTGGATGTACATACCCTCAAATTAAAGCTGACAGTCTGCAGTTAAAGCACGTTGTGTTTGTTTCATTCCAACATTGTGGTGGTGTATAGAGCCAAAGATGTTAGAATTGTGTTGATGTCCTAATATTGCTGGACCTGACTGTATATACCTCAGCTCACAAGGATATGCCCCAGCTCACATGGATATGCCCCAGCTCACATGGATATTGCCCCAGCTCATATGGAAATGCCCCAGCCGAGAGGCAGCATCACAGAAGCACCTGGAGGCTGCGTGAACGCGTCACAGCAGCGCGACCGGACCTCCGAATGGTGAGTATCGCTGCCGCCGGAGGGGAACGCTGGCCGCGGGCTTTTCATGCACGCGGTCAGCTTCCCAGCCCCATCGATACTGGCAAGCCGACCCAGCGCTGGCTTCCGGTATCGGGGGGGTGTATCGGGCCATTTGCACGAGTACCAAGTACTCATGCAAACGACAGTATCGGCACCGATACCGATACTAGTATGCATCCCTAATTTAAACATTTTGTTCATCGCGTTTAAACAGTTTTTGTGGCATTTTATTGCTGAACCCAGATACATTATGTCGTTTCGTTTTTAGCTAGGGATGCACCGATACCAGTATCGGTATCGGTGCCGATTACTACCGATTTGATGAGTACTCGTACTCGTCAAAAATCGTCCGATACTTTTACCGATACTTCTGCTCCAGCGGACAGCAATCGCGGCCTCCGGCGGTTCAATCGCGGCCTCCGGCAGTTCAATCGCGGCCTCCGGTGGTTCAATTGCAGCATTCGGAGGTTCAATCGCGGCATCCGGCGCTTGAATCGCGGCATCCGGGCTTGAAACTGCTTGAATCGCGGCATCCGGGCTTGAAACTGATTGAATCGCGGCATCCGTGGCTTTAAACTCGGCCTCCGGCGCTCACTCTGTGCGTGTTCGTCACACGAGTCAGCGCATCACCGCAGCGAGAGACTGACAGATCACGTGGGACTGGCTGCTAGTCACAAAAGGAGTGGCACGTCTCACTAGAAGCAGGTGCATATGTTCTGGCTGGCTCTTTTCCCCCCAAACGAAAAAAAATAATTCATTTTGCCCAGCAACTTGTTTTTGTTAGTTTGCAGAGGGAAGGGACAGACATACTATAAACTTTGGAGGTCTGATGCAGCGGTTCGGACTCAGAGGCCTGTCCCGACACTCCGATTAAATAAGTTGCTGGGCAAAATAAATTATCGGAGTGTCGGGACAGGCCTCTGAACCGCTGCATCAGGCCTCCAAAGTTTATTGTTTATCTGTCCCTTCCTTCAACGAAGGGAAATAAATTGATAGGGGAAAAAACAGAGTGCTGGGACAGCAGGACTCTGAAGTTTATATTCAGTCTGTCTGTCCCCTCTTTCCCCCCACCCCCTAAACAAAAGAAAATAAATTGATAGGGGAAAAACGGAGTGCTGGGGCAGTTATTATAAACAGTGTTTATATCAAATTAATATTCATTCATCTTTGACCATGCTGTGAATACAGCATGAATAAACAAAATTAATTTTTTTCCCCTTTGCTGAATAGTTTATAGAATAGTGATTATTATTAATCGCTATTCAGAAATGGAAAATAATTCATTATTTCGTATTGCTTTAGAAAAAATGTGTCCTGTCCCTTAAGAAAAAAGTATCGGTAATTGGTATCGGTGAGTACTTGAACAAAAGTATCGGTACTCGTACTCGGTCTTAAAAAAGTGGCATCGGTGCATCCCTAGTATGTACCCCCCGTGATATATATATACAGAATGCCCCCCAGCTCACATGTATGTACCCCCGTGATATATATATACAGAATGCCCCCCAGCTCACATGTATGTACCCCCGTGATATATATATACAGAATGCCCCCAGCTCACATGTAGCTTGCCCCCGTGATATATATATACAGAATGTCCCCGCTCACATGTATGTACCCCCCTGATATATATATACAGAATGCCCCAGCTCACATGTATGTACCCCCCGTGATATATATATACAGAATGCCCCCCAGCTCACATGTATGTACCCCCGTGATATATATATACAGAATGCCCCCCAGCTCACATGTATGTACCCCCCGTGATATATATATACAGAATGCCCCCCAGCTCACATGTATGTACCCCCGTGATATATACAGAATGCCCCCCAGCTCACATGTAGCTTGCCCCCAGCTCTCATGGATATTGCCCCCAGCCTCACATGGATATTGCCCCAGCTCACATGTATATTGCCCCAGCTCATATGTATATACCCCAGCTCATATATACAGTCAGGTCCAGAAATATTGGGACATGGACACAATTGTAACATCTTTGGCTCTATACACCACCACAATGGAGTTGGAATGAAACAAACACAATGTGCTTTAACTGCAGACTGTCAGCTTTAATTTGAGGGTATGTACATCCAACTCAGGTGAACGGTGTAGGACTTACAGCAGTTTGCAGATGTGCCCCCACTTGTTAAGGGACCAAAAGTAATGGGACAGAATAATAATCATAAATCAAACTTTCCCTTCTTAAAGGAACACTCTACTTAAAAATCACCCCCCCCCTGTTTTTTTATCCTAATCTATCCCTATTCCCTTAATAAAAAGTAATTTTTTTTTCTTGTAACTGTAATACTTACCCTAAAATCCACTTGTTTCCAGCGGCGTCTTTTTTTTTTTTTATACTCACCTCCCTCCTCTTCCGCTCCCGTCCTTCTTGCATCCGACTTGCCTTCTGGTTTACTTGAGAAGCGCGCATGCGCGCCTCTCACGTAAGCCAGCCAATCGGCAGGCTTCCTCCCGGCTCCCTCTGAGGATTAGTGTTGCGCGCAAGAGGATGCGCGCAACACTAACCCTCAGCCGCTGCCGCCAGCTACTGCGGCGAGTTGGAGACGTCATCGCGCTGAAAGCGCGATGACGTCTCCTACTCGGCAATAGTCGGCAGAAGCAGGAAATATGATTCCCGCTCTGCTGACTGACAGCTGGGAGGGCAGAGTAAACTCCTCCGCCTCTCTCAGCTGTTTTCAGCTTTTTCTGCTGAACTGCTGAGCGGAGGGAGGGGAGACAGAGGCGGCATACTCCGGGCATCATGACCACCTAAAATAGCTTAGGTGGTCATGTTGCCTAGAGTATCTCTTTAATACTTGGTTGCAAATCCTTTGCAGTCAATCACAGCCTGAAGTCTGGAACGCATAAACATCACCAGACGCTGGGTTTCATCCCTGGTGATGCTCTGCCAGGCTTCTACTGCAACTGTCTTCAGTTCCTGGTTGTCTTGGGGCTTTTCCCTTCAGTTTTGTCTTCAGCAAGTGAAATGCATGCTCAATGGGATTCAGGTCAGGTGTGATTGACTTGGCCATTGCATAACATTCCACTTCTGTCCCTTCAAAAACTCTTTGCTTGCTTTTGCAGTATGCTTTGGGTCATTGTCCGTCTGCACTGTGAAGCGCCGCGTCCACTGAGTTCTGCAGCATTTGGCTGAATGTGAGCAGATAATATTGCCCGAAACACTTCAGAATTCATCCTGCTGCTTTTGTCAGCGTCACATCATCAAAAATACAAGAGAACCGGTTCCATTGGCAGCCATACATGCCCACGCCATGACACCACCACCATGCTTCACTGATGAGGTGGTATGCTTAGGATCATGAGCAGTTCCTTTCCTTCTCCATACTCTTCTCTTCCATCACTCTGCGTACAAGTTGATCTTGGTCTCATCTGTCCATAGGATCTTGTTCCAAAACTGTGAAGGCTTTGTTAGGTGTTGTTTGGCAAACTCTAATCTGGCCTTCCTGTTTTTGAGGCTCACCAATGGTTTACATCTTGTGGTGAACCCTCTGTATTCACTCTGGTGAAGTCTTCTCTTGATTGTTGACTTTGACACACATACACCTACCTCCTGGAGAGTGTTCTTGATGTGGCCAACTGTTGTGAAGGGTGTTTTCTTCACCAGGGAAAGAATTCTTCGGTCATCCACCACAGTTGTTTTCTGTGGTCTCCCGGGTCTTTTGGTGTTGCTGAGCTCACCGGTGCGTTCCTTCTTTTTGGGAATGTTCCAAACAGTTGTTTTGGCCACGCCTAATGTTCTTGCTATCTCTCTGATGGGTTTGTTTTGTTTCTTCAGCCTAATGATGGCTTGCTTCACTGATAGTGACAGCTCTTTGGATCTCATCTTGAGAGTTGACAGCAACAGATTCCAAATGCAAATAGCACACTTGAAATTAACTCTGGGCCTTTTATCTGCACATTGTAATTGGGGTAATGAGGGAATATCACACACCGGGCCATGGAACAGCTGAGAAGCCAATTGTCCCATTACCTTTGGTCCCTTAACAAGTGGGAGGCACATCTGCAAACTGCTGTAAGTTCTACACCGTTCACCTGAGTTGATGTACATACCCTCAAATTAAAGCTGACAGTCTGCAGTTAAAGCACGTTGTGTTTGTTTCATTCCAACATTGTGGTGGTGTATAGAGCCAAAGATGTTGGAATTGTGTTGATGTCCTAATATTGCTGGACCTGACTGTATATACCTCAGCTCACATGGATATGCCCCAGCTCACATGGATATGCCCCAGCTCACATGGATATTGCCCCAGCTCATATGGAAATGCCCCAGCCGAGAGGCAGCATCACAGAAGCACCTGGAGGCTGCGTGAACGCGTCACAGCAGCGCGACCGGACCTCCGAATGGTGAGTATCGCTGCCGCCGGAGGGGGGACGCTGGCCGCGGGCTTTTCATGCACGCGGTCAGCTTTCCCAGCCCCATCGATACTGGCAAGCCGACCCAGCGCTGGCTTCCGGTATCGGGGGGGGGGTGTATCGGGCCATTTGCACGAGTACCAAGTACTCATGCAAACGACAGTATCGGCACCGATACCGATACTAGTATGCATCCCTAATTTAAACATTTTGTTCATCGCGTTTAAACAGTTTTTGTGGCATTTTATTGCTGAACCCAGATACATTATGTCGTTTCGTTTTTAGCTAGGGATGCACCGATACCAGTATCGGTATCGGTGCCGATACTACCGATTTGATGAGTACTCGTACTCGTCAAAAATCGCCCGATACTTTTACCGATACTTCTGCTCCAGCGGGACAGCAATCGCGGCCTCCGGCGGTTCAATCGCGGCCTCCGGCGGTTCAATCGCGGCCTCCGGCAGTTCAATCGCGGCCTCCGGTGGTTCAATTGCAGCATCCGGAGGTTCAATCGCGGCATCGGCGCTTGAATCGCGGCATCCGGGCTTGAAAACTGCTTGAATCGCGGCATCCGGGCTTGAAACTGATTGAATCGCGGCATCCGTGGCTTTAAACTCGGCCTCCGGCGCTCACTCTGTGCGCGTGTTCATCACACGAGTCAGCGCATCACCGCAGCGAGAGACTGACAGATCTCGTGGGACTGGCTGCTAGTCACAAAAGGAGTGGCACGTCTCACTAGAAGCAGGTGCATATGTTCTGGCTGGCTCTTTTCCCCCCAAACGAAAAAAAATAATTCATTTTGCCCAGCAACTTGTTTTTGTTAGTTTGCAGAGGGAAGGGACAGACATACTATAAACTTTGGAGGTCTGATGCAGCGGTTCGGACTCAGAGGCCTGTCCCGACACTCCGATTAAATAAGTTGCTGGGCAAAATAAATTATCGGAGTGTCGGGACAGGCCTCTGAACCGCTGCATCAGGCCTCCAAAGTTTATTGTTTATCTGTCCCTTCCCTCAACGAAGGGAAATAAATTGATAGGGGGAAAAACAGAGTGCTGGGACAGCAGGACTCTGAAGTTTATATTCAGTCTGTCTGTCCCCTCTTTCCCCCCACCCCCTAAACAAAAGAAAATAAATTGATAGGGGGAAAAACGGAGTGCTGGGGCAGTTATTATAAACAGTGTTTATATCAAATTAATATTCATTCATCTTTGACCATGCTGTGAATACAGCATGAATAAACAAAATTATTTTTTTTCCCCTTTGCTGAATAGTTTATAGAATAGTGATTATTATTAATCACTATTCAGAAATGGAAAATAATTCATTATTTCGTATTGCTTTAGAAAAAATGTGTCCTGTCCCTTTAAGAAAAAGTATCGGTAATTGGTATCGGTGAGTACTTGAACAAAAGTATCGGTACTCGTACTCGGTCTTAAAAAAGTGGCATCGGTGCATCCCTATTTTTAGCAATCTCAGCAGATTCAAAATATGCGAAACCATGTCACCTCAGAACGCAATAGTAAACATGTCAAAAGTGTGAATTTCCATTCAGATGTTATATACATAAATTTCCAATTGACAATCATGGCTACAATTATCACAGACTCTTATAAAATTTATCTTTTAACAATCTCCATATAAATCCAGTTTTAAAAAAAGAGATCACCCCTTGGTGGTTAACAAACACAAATTAGCAGGTAGGGTATTGATTCTAAATCTTGCCTTAACTGTTCAATAAATCTCACAATAAACCTTATTTTCTGATCTCTATTTCTTAGTAAGAAACCAACCTTCGTGGGTTGGTGGGTATAGGACAGTAAGAAGAAAATGTCTGACTCGAATTCAACAACGGAGCGCTCCCCATCATATTTTCACAGAGAAATGGCAAGATAGTTTCAATAGAGATATCCCTAAATCTGCATAAAACATTAAATAAAAAAAACACTCTAGGCGTTTCGCTACCTCATAGTAGCGACATCAGGAGTTGTGCAAGGTTCTGTGTGTACAAAAGAAATCAACATCCTTTAAAACTCCTAGGTTTATATACCTTTCCTGATTTCATAAATGAAGCACAGTTGTGTTGGTAATTATCAGTAAATCCGCCTACTGGTCCGTCATTTTTTTTAAAACTGGTTTTATATGCAGATTATTAAAATTTAAATTTTATAAGAGTTAGTGATAATTGTAGCCACGATTGTCAATTGGAAATTTATGTCATCTAGTGTTACCCCCTCAACTATGGCAATGTGGCTTTTCTCCTGAATCCTTGGTAGCTTTTTTCAGCTTATAATTGTCTTTTTTTCTTGTTACTACATAAAGAATTTATAGATGTTATATACAGCATGAAAAATACTTTTTCCACATTTTATCATCCAAACCTTTGTGGTTATATCGTATTATATTAGGGGGCGGTCTAAGAAGATGAAAAAAAAAAATCTGAACCTGCTAACCGGACACTGCATTTTTCTAAGGAAATACAGTTTTTACCAAAATATTATACAAGCTGGTAGCAGGGTGGATTAAAATTGATTTAAAAAAAAAAAAAGGTTTTTTTTGCATTATATTGGATTTAATCTAATGAAATGCTTTGAGCAAAATCTAAGCTTTGTTATGAGGCCGTATATTCATGGAATATTTTCATTTTTGGAAAGTAAATTAAATGAATCCAAGCTTTGATCACAGGCAAACAGTATAAAATAAACAAGGTTCAGGAAAAGACCGTGACACCAGGCGATGCCCTTCATTGACTGCAGGAGGACGACCTGAGAATCAAGCAGACTCGCAGCAGCCAATGGTGCACTCCTGCTGCAGGGAGGGGCAGAGGTGGCCCATAGAAGTCAATGGGGCGTACTAGTACACCCTGCGTCTAAGCCCACCTGCTGCAGGGATGACATAGTATGTCACGTGGCGGGAAAGGGTTAAATCCATTGTTCTGCCAATATTAGCAATGCACTGAAATTAGATCGTCTGAAAATGGGGGGGTGTGGTCAAAAATCAATCATCTGAACCAGGGCCTGGAGGTCCGGCCTGGGGCTAGCCTGCAGGGGGGGGGACGACACCCCAGCCAGCTGCAAAGCGGTCACCGGTCTGGCCTTCGGCTGGGTCAAATGCTTCCACCTCAGAGACGTCATCCCGCAACGGGTGTCTCTGATGGCACATGGTGTGCGCACAAGGAGAGCGAGAAGAAGTAGGCTTGTGTATCTGAGGGATACAGGAGGACTGCAATGGAGATTGCTGGAGGAGCTCAGGGCCAAAATATGTGAATGTAGGCAACACAATCTCTATCTAATCACGGCGTCACATTCCTAAAAATCAGTTATTGTCATGGAACTGACATAGCGCTCCCCGCGTCAAACCCCAAGACTTTTATTTCCAATGGCGAAAACCCCAAAAGACATAGACAATTGCTTGGGAAAGACTTTATGTTCATTTATATCGTGTGATTTTAAATATATTTTACATTGCCTGGTTTTAGTTTAAATGTAGTGTAAATTGCGTAGCTTTAGTTTTAAATATACTTATATTTCTGTAGGTAAATGTGTTTTTGTGTAGCCGGTAAAAAAGCTTTACTACTGTGTAATTTATGCAAAAAGGATTTCCCCCTTATCTGGCTGCATGTTTGATTCAAGAAGTCTGGGATAGTGTTTGTCTTTAATCTGATGTGTTAGAACAATAGATTATGTAAATGTTGTGTGAGCTAAAGGCTAAAGAATGTTTATTGTAAATATCTAACTGACATAATGTAATTAGAGACTTTAGGTACATGTTCACCATTTGGTATGCAAATTATAACTGAAGAGGACCTGCAGTGGTCTTGGAACCAACCAATCAGAACTGTTGGGATGGGTGGGAAGTTTGAATGTGCATTGCTGTATTTGGTATAAATATCCGGTGAAATCTTCCATAAAGAGAGAATCCTGTTGGAACATACAGCTCGTCTGGTGTCTCCTTCAGCTACGGTACACTACACTCAACCTCAGAAGGCAGAGCGGCCTTCTGGATATGCAAAGAGGCTCCAGGGCAGAGGTTCAGACCCAGCAGGTCTGGAGCTGCAGATCAGGCTGCTCGAGGCACTGAGCTCCAAGCAACTCAGAGGCCGGGCTGATCTTGGCAAGGGGGTATCTGGAGAGTGTCAGGATCAGCGTTGGTGGGGTCCCAGTCTGGCTGTATTAAGCCCAGTATGCAGGGAGTTCAGGGGTTAATGATAAACAGTACCTTGTGGGGAAGCGGAGTCAAAAGGGCTAGGCAAGAATCGTAGTCAGGAGACGGTCTGAGGTTCAAGGGCTGGTAGAGAGGATGCAGAGTCGGTGGGCAAAGCAGAGGTCTGGTACACAGAGCATAGGTATTGTGACGGATCCCGGTACTCGGGGTGAGTAGATCCGCCGTCAGCGCCGAGTACACCTGGAGGTCGGTAGTGTGGTAGCGAGGTGCCGCTGGTGCTCGTAGAATACCCCGAGGTTGCAGCGCTGTAGAGAGGTCCTTGAAGCGTCCCAGTTCCCAAAGCCCTGTTATCCCCAATTACTAGCCGAGGCAGGAGTAAAGGTTCAAACGAGTGATTTATTTTTCATGGAGAACACAGCTTATTTATGGGGAAAAAAGACATTGTTCTCCCCTGGTCCGCCCTCCCGGGGTGATTTCTGCCACTGCCTAGCCATGGCCCAATTTCCCTTTGTTCACCTTGGGCCCCCCTGGTGGGTGCAGCCCTTATCTTGAGGCTCGGTGCCAGCTCGTCTGGTGAACTTTCCTTGGCTCTGAGCGGGGAACAACAGGGAAAATCATATTGAGGTACATCTAGAAATAAGGGCTAACGAACTTTTAATAACACAATAAATAAACACTTGAACTGTTGTACTGCGCTACAGTGTAGTGGCGGCCGTCCCGTCAGAGGTATCATAGGTCCTTTCAGGTCAAGGGATGGTAGTTAATGCAGAATTCCAGAGGGAGGGGCAGAGAGAACCTTTATTGCAGACACAGGGGTGGGGGGTGGGGGGGGTGTGGGTGTGTGGGTGTGTGTGTGTGTGTGTGTGTTGTGTTTAACTGTGAAGGGTCTGGTCAGCGAGAGCTGAGACTGGGCAGCACTTTTCATGGATGTGCTGCAAGCACGGATTTGGCAGCAATTAGCAGGCATGGATCCTGACAGAGTCAGGACAGGCGGAAGAGAACGGTTCCGTCACAGTTATCTGAACCTGCGGCTAAGCTGGGGTTCACCAAGACCTGGTGGCTGGTTTGATTTATAGGGGACAAAATAAAAATTGGTCGATCTTGGGTGCACGGAGGAGATTCAGAGCCAAATGACTGTTTACTAAATTAATCACAAATATATACATCCTATACTATAAAAGAGTAAGGCTTGGCGTGTCCGTCTCCAAGCCTCCTCTGCGCATGTGCATGGTATGGGCGTTCTGCGGCGGTTGGGTGCGCACGCAGCCAACTGCCGCAGCACGCCCACAGGGTGCTGTGGAGGTTGGATACGCGCGCAGCCAGGTGTGCACGCGCCACCCGCCCAAAGCGTGTTACGGAGGTTGGATGCGTGCGCAGCCGAGTGGGCGCACCACCCACCGCAGCACCACCAAAGCGTGTTGCGGAGGTTGGATGTGCACCCAGCCACCCGCCGCAGCACGCCCACCGCGTTCTTGGGCTGTTGGATGCGCGCAGCCAACCGCCGCATTCAGAAATAGCTTGAGGTGCGCGAAAACGCCGTGGAGAGCACGGAGAGGGCAGCGCAGAGAGGGGAGCGGAGTGGAGTCGAGAGGGGAGTGGGGAGCGGAGCGCAGAGCAGAGCACACTTATCAATAGACTGCCCTCTGGGCAGGCTTTCCACCTAGTATACAATATTAGAACAAATAAATGAGAAAGCCTCAGGGCACAAGAAAAAAAAAAAAATACAATCCTAGCTCCAATTAACCTTTCTTTACTCAATGGCCCATAACAGGCTTCTAATGTCCACCATATGAATTAAGACCAAGGATATCACGAGATTGTCAGAAAATAGCATTTATTGGCAGAAAAAGCTTAAAAACAAGTTTCACATTCCATAAAACGTAATTTATTTAAAAAGGTTTAATTAATATTATGTGCATCTCAGAAAATTCCTCCAGGACAAATATTAAAAACACACTAAGAAGCACCAGCATTGATCCTAATCAGAGAGACAGCAGCAAAGAAAGCGGGAGCTGCACGGTCTCACTATTATAGTTCCTTTAGAAACACTGGGGGGCAATATTCCTAAATCGTGACAACTTAACCAGAGCTGTTGTAAACTTAACCCCATAGACTATAATGACCAAGGTAAGTTACAACAGCTCTGGTTAAGTTAGCGCCAAGATTGGAATAGGGCCCTGGGATTGGTGGAAATGTCTCTTGGGAGGGGCCTATACAGATGTCACCTTGCAGGAAAGGAAGTAAAAACAGCATTTGCCTCCGAGTCTTTGTTAAAAATGTTTTTTTTTATATATAAAAACAAAGACTGTTTTTGTGGAAAATCTTCACATTTTTCGTCTGAGATTTCCCCCCACCCCCTTTAAAAATTGAAATGAAACACATTTAACTCTCAGTGCTAGTAATAGAAAGTAAACGCTCCTCGGCAATGTGGGAGGGTCAGAAAAACAGATCCAATTATACCAGAGCCTGTTTTCATCCATAGTCTCATTGCTACAAGATAAAACCTCAAAAAGCAACAGGAAAACGAGACATTTAATATAGGAAATCAAAGGATTTCACTTTAAGCAGCAGGAAGACAGGATAACGGCAATCATTGAATAATACAGCTTTCTGACCTTTTTATAAAGACCTGATCTGCTACGTGTAAAACCATTTCAAAACACAAAACATTTAAGATCTCATTTATAAAAACAGATTTTTTTTCGGATCTTTTTACATTTAGAAAAAAAACTTTTCTAGTTAAGATTTTTTTTAAAAAATTCATTATTTCTGGTTAACAGTGATGATCAAGCTTGAATTCCCCCCCCCCCTTACAAAAGGAATTAATTTTCTATTCTATTAAAAATATATCTCAACATAAAAACTTGATTTTTGTTTTCCTTTGGCTCCTTAATTCCTGTGATTTGCAGTTCAGACCCTGTGGCCCTTTGTTCTTCACATACTCTTTTTCCTGGCTCAGATGCCGGAGATGTAATGTTGGATATCGGGGTTTATACACAAAGCAGCAATTCCAGGGTAGACTCACTATTTAGTGAATAAGCCCCCTGAAAACAACCTATTATTGAAATGTAAACTCTGTCGCGGCATGTGCAGCCGGCCTTGGTCCCTGAGCAAAAGATTTGGTGATCCGCGGGCACTTCCACATACATTAGAAAAAGTAAATTTTGGTAAAAACTGTAAATGTTTATAGACATAAAACATAAGAGTAGCAATTCCAGTTGTGCTTATGGCTTCTACTAAAGCTTTGGCATATTCTGCACTCAGGGAGCAGGGGCTTCCACCTCCTTCTCTGCAGATTTTAGCCAGGAGGTGACCTGAACCGCAATATCCTGAAACGAAAAAAAAAAAGGACTGTTTTGTTAAAGCCAAATTGACCCCAAACAAAAAAAAAAAAACCTCAGAGTTCATATAAAAAGAAATAAAACGTGTTTTTTTTTTTTTTTTTTGGGGTTAATGAATGGACAGACTCCCCAGGTTTAGAAGCTGCAAAGTATAAATATGTTTCTGACCTCTCTCGCTTTTTTCAGGGAAGGGGGATCATCTGGACTTGAAGGATTCATGTTAGCGCAGTGGGCTGTCCCATTGATGAAGATTGCGATCTCTGAGCGCGACTCATTCTTCAAAACGCTGAGCGCGTGCCATGGGTCCACATTCCCTGTGGGGGGGGGAAGAAGAATAAAAAGGGCCTTTAACCAGAGTGGAGACAATTCAAAGAAGAAGGACCATCTGCAAGAGCGTAAAGGGACGCAGGACATCGACACAGGTAACGTTTTTTCGCATTACAAACTGTTACCCTAGGGGGCGCTGACCATTAAACAGGTCATTGTCAATTATACATTGTGACTCTCAGGCGCTGACCTCTCAGTCATAGCATTAATTACCGTTGACGAATATGATGCGGCTGGATTTGGGGTGGTCAGCACCGTAGAACTCGTTGGTAAACTCGACTGACTGCTGTACAGATTCCATCGTGATTTGGAAGACCCGGGTGCAGAGCGCCAGCTGTGAGTTGAGTGTGATGAGCGGGGAGAACGGGCACAATGCGTCCTCACAGGTCTGGTCTGGAAGTGGATAAAGAGAGATGTCAACATGTAACCAATCGTCCTTAAACATGTGAGTAGAGTCAGTTTGCCTGTCGACTTGTGTACATACAGTATCCAAATTCTGTGCAGGTCTGGTAATACCACTGGCGCTCTCCCACTCCCACTGGGTTGATCTTTGTGCTGTTCAAATCCGCCACTGATTTCTCGTAAGAATTCTGCACGCACTGGAGACCCATGGACTCCATGTACCCCTGTAGAAGGAGAACAGCTCTGTATTTTAGGTTAAGTTTCTCAAAGGGTTATTCAGAGCACTGAAATGTCAGTGCCCTCTCAATCTGTGCACGTTGACGATTCCAACCCTGTGGTGAATTCAGCTTTCACCTCAGGGTCCCTGAAGTATGCTGATTGGGATCCGCCGATCGGGGGGGGGGGGGCACACACACCCACACCAATTTTTAGAAAGGTGTTAGCAAAAATCTCGCTGAGAAAAATCCAGATAAAAAAATCAATAAAAAAATGCCTGAATAAATAAGACTTGTGACAGACTGCCTGGACACCTGACTGTGTGCCGCCGTCAGACTTTAGCTTTCTCCAAGCTGGAACCCAAAATCCAGCAACTTCAGCTCAAACCTCCCCAAATTACCAGGCAGAACCATTAACATTTTAGGGAAGGAACATGAACTCCTAAAATAATAAAGATATACCCCAAATCACTAGGCAAGACCAGTGTTCAGAGTAACAGCAGCAGAACCAACTCTTTACTCAGACATACAGATATACAGTTAAGGGACAACCCCCGCTCATGAATTACAACACAGATTAGAGCAACAGATCAAATAACTGGACAGGGGAAGGGACATTCAAAAAAAATGGACAGTTTACCCAATCACTAGGCAACGCTCATCTTAATATGGCTGCTAGGGAAATACTTAACCCCTTCAGTCTTTATTACTGATATGCTGGGAAGGAATTGGAGGACTGGGCTGAGGGAGGGTCCTATGCCTGTTAGTTTTTGTTTCTGTACTTTTGCCGCGAGGTATTACAGTAAAAGAGGAATGCAAAATATTCCCATCAGTCTTTAAAATCCTGATTTTCTGTCACTACTTTAGGAAAATCCAGAAATTTTCCTCGTTTTATCCCAGAGCTTGTCTGAGTAACGTCCAACACTTACCTGGTTTACCTTTCGAAGTCCCTCATATGCAGACTGTGGACTTTCCGTGGTCATGATCTGACATAGCCGGCGCACATTGTTGCCGCGGATCTCCCCGTTGTACTGCACGGCCCCCATGAAAATGTCAGCCAGGTTACCAACAAACTCCGCAGAGTCGTCTGGGCCGCTCAGTGCATCGCAGGAGGAGAAGTCCTTCTCCAACTCACTGGTGTTCCCCGAGTGGAGGAGAGCGTCCACAGCTCGGAAGCCTTCCTTCACCAGATCCAGGCACTGCGGACAGGAATAAGTCAGGATTTAATGCATTCACTTTAGGACCGAATTAGACAGGGAGGGTCAGATGTGTGAGGCGAGGGACCAGATTCATTCACACTCTCTGATCACTGAAAAACATGGATGTAGCTGCAGTTAGTGAAACCTGGGATGTGCACAAGGACACACAGGAGGAGGGTTTGATTGCTGCGATAAATCAAAGAGCAAAACAGATTTTTCACACGGACAATTAAACCAGTACTTTTTTTTTTTTTTCTTCAAAAAAATAAGGATATATTCCTGAGGAATGTACGGGATGCCTCCTTGCAGACCCTCAACTGCCCAGGCACCGTGGGAGCCCATAGGAAGTCTGGGCATATCTCACTCCTCTTTGGGAAATAGACACCGAGTCCACTCCCCTCATCTATTTAGGTTTTCATTGCTTATTCTGCTTCGTACCTTTGCAGATCCTCCAATCGCTTCGTCTGACAGACTTTTGGCCACAACCTGGGGACAGGGGAAAGTGAGTTTGAGCAGATCAGGAGACAAATGTACAACATGGGTTTACCTCAGGGAGATCATGCCAAACTAATCTTATTGATTTTTTTGATTGGGTAACAAAAATAATAGACACAGGTGGTGCAGTAGACATTGCTTATTTAGATTTCAGTAAGGCTTTTGATACTGTTCCGCATAGAAGCTTATCAATAAATTGCAATCTTTGAGCTTGGATTCCAATATTGTTGAATGGATTAGGCAGTGGCTGAGTGACAGGCAACAGAGGGTTGTGGTAAATGGAGTTTATTCGGCGCAAGGCCTTGTTACCAGTGGGGTACCTCAGGGGTCAGTACTTGGACCTATTCTATTTAATATTTTTATTAGTGATATTGCAGAAGGTATTAATGGTAAAGTATGTCTTTTTGCTGATGACACAAAGATTTGCAACAGGGTTGACGTTCCTGGAGGGATCAGCCAAATGACAAATGATTTAGGTAGAATGCTTGGTTGTGTAGGGAGAGGTATTAGCAGTAGGAAAAGGGAAGTGCTCATGCCACTGTACAGAGCACTGGTGAGACCTCACTTGGAGTACTGTGTGCAGTACTGGAGACCGTATCTCCAGAAGGATATAGACACATCTTAGAGAGAGTTCAGAGAAGGGCTACTAAAATGGTGTACGGCTTGAAGGAGAAAAGTTACCAGGAAAGGCTTAATGATCTTAACATGTATAGCTTGGAAAAAAGACGAGACAGAGGAGATATGATAGAAACATTTAAATACGTAAAGGGAATCCACAAGGTAGAGGAAGGGAGTATATTTAAAAGGAAACAAAGTAGCAAAACAAGAGGACATAGTCTTAGATTAGAGGGGCAAAGGTTTAAAAGTAACATCAGGAAGCATTATTTTACTGAGAGGGTGGTGGATACATGGAACAGTCTTCCAGTAGAAGTGGTAGAGGCCAAAACAGTAATTGAATTTAAGCAGGCATGGGATAGGCATAAGGCTATCCTAAACAAAAGATAAATCCAGGTAAAGTATCCATGTAATTGGGCGACTAGATGGGCCGAAAGGTTCTTATCTGCCGACATTTTCTATGTTTCTATGGACAGGAGTATATCATATTGACACCCTGCGTCACCTTCAGCCGCCCCAGTCTCTTACTGCAGCCGATCCAAAAAACATAGTCCCTTTCCTTAACAGTGAAACACACCCACATTGTGCCAAATATAGCAGAATTAGAGCCATTCCCCATCTCTGACGCGAAATACCAAGTGCCCTGATCAGAGCCGAAAGAAACCCTGACTGAATTAACTGAGGGAGATGGACAGACTGACCTTGTTATAATCTGTGAAGTCCAGCTTTGCCCTGACCGGGGCTGAAGAGGCGATGGCTCCATAAACCAGGTGAGGAAACTGCAAGAACACAAGGACCCCTGCGTTACTGGAGCAGCAATCCACTAAAATAACATAACACCCCCCCCCCAAAAAAAAGTTATATTATCCATTGCAGAATAACCCCCCCCCCCCCCTCTCTGTTTATATAGACCACAGGGAACATCCTGCCTTATCCAATATCCCTTATTCCAGGTACAGGTGGAACTGGAATCAAAAATCTTACACAATACGCTGCCCCATCCAACCCCTACATATATAAAACCAACTTCGCTGACTAAGCATCGTGTCCTGAGCAGCTCCGTCTTATAAGGACATCTCACCCACCTTCAGTCTGAACCAGGCAGAGAGCGAGCCGGGGTAGGAGCCTCCGTAACAGATCCAGGTATTACGAGGACTCAGGTTATATTTCTGGGAGATGAACAGGTGGAAGGATGCGAGATCTGCCAGGCTGAAAAAAAAATAATGCATGTCTGCGTACTAGGGAGCTTGAGGTCCGCGTCACGGGGCCTGTGTTTTAATTATGACATTAAGCCATTACTGAGTTTAATAAACATTGTAAATGTTGCACAATGTCCATTTAATTTATTAAATAGTGCCCCCATGCACAAACAATATGGCTGTGGCTAGACTCTGGCATTTGCAAGGATCCTGTAAGGCAGTGATGGCGAACCTATGGCACGCGTGCCACACCCGACATGCGGGGCCGATTGTGTCAGCACGCGACCCATAAGCTTGCCTCACTTGGCGCTCCAAGCGTCTTCCAGTGCGCGCGCGGGCAAATGATGCTGCCTGGCCATTAGTTGAAGTCCAGCCGCGAGATCGCGACGTTAACCCTGGGAGGAAGACGCTCGGAGCGGCAATCTCCATTCTCTTCGGTCTCCATGGGTATGTCATGTGACCTGAGGTATGTGTTAGGGGAATTAACTGTTTTAGTACTGGTGCTGAGCAGAAGGGCAGCACCTTTCATGCAGCCGCAACTTGCATGGAATATCACAGGAACAGACAGGCACGGTCCTGACACAGATCTACAGCGTTGTCTTATTTCTGGGGGATGCTAGCAAGGCTCTTCACGTATACCCGTCCTTAACCTCCCCGGCGGTTTTCCCAAGTGTGGCTCGAGTTTAAATTTCACCACTGAAAGCGGTAACCCCGAGCCACACTCGGCTGGATACATACAGTAGCTGTTCCTGCACTTCCTCACTGACCTCCATGACCGCATTCTTCTCCGGCAATCGTGGCGTCCTGCTTCCCTTCTCACGAGAAGGGAACCAGTATGTCGCAATCGCTGGAGAATGCGGGGGACTGCGAGGGAGCGCAGGGACAGGTATGTATCCAGCAGCACCGCGAGTGTGGCTCGGGATTACCGCTTTCAGCAATGAAATTAACCCTGAGCCACACTCGATATACCGCTAGGGGGCCAAATAAATTGTACCGATTCTGACACATAAAATATGGCAGAATCGGAACGCCAGGGAGGTTAAGCTTCATCTAAGGACTGGAGGAAGGTATGAGAGTCTACTGGGAAGAACACTGGGTCCAGTAAGGAAGTGGTAGTAACAGATGTGACCCAGTCAGGGTACTGAGATCTGTTGGAACTACTCATCCCATGAGGCTCTAAAAAATCTGGAGAGCCAAGATTGTTGACCCCTGCTGTAGGATATTTGTACCAGAAATACAGGGGACCAATAGATCCCTGCATCGGTAATTCCCTGCCAGATGGGAGGAAGCCCCATTTCTGGTGTCATCAGGCTCCTGTTCAATATCGTCAGGTGGCAGGGGAAGACCTACAGCAAGATCTGGCAGTCTGCTGTGGTAGAAGCACCGGATCAGCACCGTTCTGTGGGACCGCACATATCGTGGCTGCAGTGAGCCAACCTGTCCAATTATCAGCAAATAAAAGGCCGATACCAGTAATTTGCTGAATATCGTCCCCCGATGTAAAAAAAAAAAAAAAAAAAAAGGGGGGGGGGTGTAATACGCAGTACTCACGCTTGTTGACTGGAAAGGAATCGTATCTCTGACAGAGTCAGGCCGTCCTGGTTGATGCTCGCGCCGTAGTATCGGTGCTCCAAGGACACTAGCAGCGCTCGATGTTTCTGTGCCAGATCCACATGTTCCCCTGTGATGGTTAAATTCATGGTCACCACAGGTACTGGTCTCCACCTTACAGTGTATAATGAGTATCACCCCCTCCCCCACATCTTACCTGACAGGACAGAGAATTCAGACAGTGAGCCCTCCCCGCCAATGTACAGGAACACCGGACCGTCTGGGCGCTGCCAGTACTCTTCGTTTATCCAGTATCGCTGAATCGAAAAACAAGAACAGTGATCAAAATACTGTTTGTACCCAGATAGCGAGAGCACCCCCTGTATTATGATCGCTGGGTATTGGGAGGAGGGCCCAGCCCACCGCATTATATCACCGGGTACCAGGAGCACCACCCTGCCATATTCTATCACCGGGTACCAGGAGCACCACCCTGCTTTATTATATCACCGGGTACCAGGAGCACCACCCTGCCATATTATATCACTGGGTACCAGGAGCACCACCCTGCCATATTATATCACCGGGTACCAGGAGCACCACCCTGCTTTATTATATCACCGGGTACCAGGAGCACCACCCTGCCATATTATATCACCGGGTACCAGGAGCACCACCCTGCTATATTATATCACCGGGTACCAGGAGCACCACCCTGCCATATTATATCACCGGGTACCAGGAGCACCACCCTGCCATATTATATCACCGGGTACCAGGAGCACCACCCTGCCATAATTATAATCACCGGGTACCAGGAGCACCACCCTGCCTTATTATATCACCGGGTACCAGGAGCACCACCCTGCCATATTATATCACCGGGTACCAGGAGCACCACCCTGCCTTATTATATCACCGGGTACCAGGAGCACCACCCTGCCTTATTATATCACCGGGTACCAGGAGCACCACCCTGCCATATTATATCACCGGGTACCACAAGCAGCCCCCCCCCGCCGTATTATATCCCCCGATGTCATCCTGCATACTATGTCACACTCGGGTACAACCTGCCAAAAGGCATGATATTTATCGTCCACAGACCTGCCTGTAGGTGGCGTTGTTTCGCCGGTTGAAGTGGTCCAGTGGTTGGGTGTAGTGGCCCTCGATTGGCTCGGTGTAGCCGCTCGCTCCTTTGGGAAATGCCAGACGAATGTAAAAAGATTTGAAGGAGTCGAGCTGCCGCTGCCGGTGCAGTGTGTGTCTGATCTGACGCATGTTCCAGGCTGTGGGGGGGAAGGGGGGGGGGGGAGAGAGACATCAGACACTGTGTACCCCCATGACAATCTGCAGGCTGTACCCCCAAAATAAAATCAGGAGTACCGTAAAATGACACTAGCCAGGGTATTATACGAACGGGACAGGGCCAGATTAATCTCACACCCTAAGCAATGCCCCCCACACATGACGTCACCCTCCCCGTTGTCATCCCCTCTGTATTTAGAGTTGCCAGGATTGGCCATGTTTTCCTGGACAGTTTATTCATGCTGATGGGCTGTGCATGAAAAACACCACCACGCAACATGTATAATCCATACGCTGAAGTTAAGGAATCCCAGGTGACCTGCCTTGATTTCCTTCCTGCAACATATGAATTATACATGTTGCAGGGCAGCACTTTTCCTGTGCTCTCCCTCTGCGTGTTATAGGTGTCCAGGAAAACAGGGCCGACCCTATCTATGCGATCAGGGATGTTTTTCCATCTCTATATTACTTTGTGATTAAATCAGACTTACAATGAAACAGACGCAGCGATGTATTGTGTAACACGAGAGGCACGTGGGGGTTGTATTGTGTAACACGAGAGGCACGTGGGGGTTGTATTGTGTAACACGAGAGGCACGTGGGGGTTGTATTGTGTAACACGAGAGGCACGTGGGGGTTGTATTGTGTAACACGAGAGGCACGTGGGGGTTGTATTGTGTAAACGAGAGGCACGTGGGGTTGTATTGTGTAACACGAGAGGCACGTGGGGGTTGTATTGTGTAACACGAGAGGCACGTGGGGGTTGTATTGTGTAACACGAGAGGCACGTGGGGGTTGTATTGTGTAACACGAGAGGCACGTGGGGGTTGTATTGTGTAACACGAGAGGCACGTGGGGGTTGTATTGTGTAACACGAGAGGCACGTGGGGGTTGTATTGTGTAACACGAGAAGGCACGTGGGGGTTGTATTGTGTAACACGAGAGGCACGTGGGGGTTGTATTGTGTAACACGAGAGGCACGTGGGGGTTGTATTGTGTAACACGAGAGGCACGTGGGGGTTGTATTGTGTAACACGAGAGGCACGTGGGGGTTGTATTGTGTAACACGAGAGGCACGTGGGGTTGTATTGTGTAACACGAGAGGCACGTGGGGGTTGTATTGTGTAACACGAGAGGCACGTGGGGGTTGTATTGTGTAACACGAGAGGCACGTGGGGGTTGTATTGTGTAACACGAGAGGCACGTGGGGGTTGTATTGTGTAACACGAGAGGCACGTGGGGTTTGTATTGTGTAACACGAGAGGCACGTGGGGGTTGTATTGTGTAACACGAGAGGCACGTGGGGGTTGTATTGTGTAACACGAGAGGCACGTGGGGGTTGTATTGTGTAACACTAGAGGCATGTGGGGGTTGTATTGTGTAACACGAGAGGCATGTGGGGGTTGTATTGTGCAGCGTGGGAAGCTGTTGTGTATACAGAGTCCGGAAGCACAGACCTCTGTATGTCTCCCACCTCCTGCAAAGAAAACCTCAACACCTGATCCGAGCCCACATCAAAGCCAAACAGGAATCACGTTTAACACTTTGTAACCCAGTTTCCTAACCCAATGACCTATCACACGGCGTCTGCACAAAAAGACGCACTTCCCTTATTTCTGTACTCAAGCGACTCACAAAGCAAACCATTTCCGTGTGTTCCCCGATGACAATAGAGGCCCTACTCCCATGTTGCCGCTGAGCACAGAGCTCGTGCCGTACAGAATAAACGGCTCAAGGGCTCTATTTTTTCCCCCACATCCTACTCCATCCGTCTAATACTCTGAGAGACGTTCAGGTGCCGCCAGCAGATGGAGAACGAGCTATACCAACTTATCCTTCACCTGCGCCTGGTGGTATTCAGGAAAGAGCTTTATTCCCCACAGGCTGGTGTTAAGAGATTTTATTTATTTTACTTTTTAGAGAAAGGATTTTTAGCAGGAAGGTTACATTGAGATTTTTCTCGCGTTCAAGTATGTCCTGGGTGGCGAGTCTGTACTGTTAAGTGTTTCAATCCAGCACAATCACTTAAAACATGAATTAACCCCCACCAAAAACCCCCAAAAAAAACAACATCTCTCAGATCCCTCTGTGCAATACGTTGCTTCCTTCCACCGTCCCAGACGGCCCTTACTCGCACGCCTCTGTCCGTCTTCATGGAGTCCAATGGACTCCTGGAACTGATAGCACCAGTGGCAGTAAGTGCTGTGCTGTTATCACTTAATACTCACAAAACGATTACGACTGGAGCTGCTGACAAAGCATAATACGGCTGTTAAATGACCCGGCGCTCAGGGTTTCCAATAGTGTCTGTCATTTAACAGCAACCTGGCAATACGGCCCAAGGTTGCTTTGCTCGCACTTACACATCCCTCACTGTGCGCCCAGGAACATGAATATGATAAAAAAAAGACAGTTATAAAATTATACTTTATATTTAAATTCAATAGTTTGCATAAAAAGCAAAACCATACACAAAATAAATAGCCTCCCCATCCTCTCCGCATATGGTTTTGTTACGCTTGGCATGTTGATTGGCTCAGTGAAGAAAAAACACGAGATACAGCACAGTTAACAGTGCTACGCTACAGTATGTGAGTCACCACATCAGAATCTGCTGATACAGTCTGGGAAAAAAAAATTCAGTGAGACATATCAATATGGTGAATAGCACAAAGCAAGGGAGGGGGCCCCTCTAGATTGTAAACTCCTGTGAGCCGGACGCTCCGCTCCTCTAGATTGTAAGCTCCCGTGAGCCGGACGCTCCGCTCCTCTAGATTGTAAGCTCCCGTGAGCCGGACGCTCCGCTCCTCTAGATTGTAAGCTCCCGTGAGCCGGACGCTCCGCTCCTCTAGATTGTAAGCTCCCGTGAGCCGGACGCTCCGCTCCTCTAGATTGTAAGCTCCCGTGAGCCGGACGCTCCGCTCCTCTAGATTGTAAGCTCCCGTGAGCCGGACGCTCCGCTCCTCTAGATTGTAAGCTCCCGTGAGCCGGACGCTCCGCTCCTCTAGATTGTAAGCTCCCGTGAGCCGGACGCTCCGCTCCTCTAGATTGTAAGCTCCCGTGAGCCGGACGCTCCGCTCCTCTAGATTGTAAGCTCCCGTGAGCCGGACGCTCCGCTCCTCTAGATTGTAAGCTCCCGTGAGCCGGACGCTCCGCTCCTCTAGATTGTAAGCTCCCGTGAGCCGGACGCTCCGCTCCTCTAGATTGTAAGCTCCCGTGAGCCGGACGCTCCGCTCCTCTAGATTGTAAGCTCCCGTGAGCCGGACGCTCCGCTCCTCTAGATTGTAAGCTCCCGTGAGCCGGACGCTCCGCTCCTCTAGATTGTAAGCTCCCGTGAGCCGGACGCTCCGCTCCTCTAGATTGTAAGCTCCCGTGAGCCGGACGCTCCGCTCCTCTAGATTGTAAGCTCCCGTGAGCCGGACGCTCCGCTCCTCTAGATTGTAAGCTCCCGTGAGCCGGACGCTCCGCTCCTCTAGATTGTAAGCTCCCGTGAGCCGGACGCTCCGCTCCTCTAGATTGTAAGCTCCCGTGAGCCGGACGCTCCGCTCCTCTAGATTGTAAGCTCCCGTGAGCCGGACGCTCCGCTCCTCTAGATTGTAAGCTCCCGTGAGCCGGACGCTCCGCTCCTCTAGATTGTAAGCTCCCGTGAGCCGGACGCTCCGCTCCTCTAGATTGTAAGCTCCCGTGAGCCGGACGCTCCGCTCCTCTAGATTGTAAGCTCCCGTGAGCCGGACGCTCCGCTCCTCTAGATTGTAAGCTCCCGTGAGCCGGACGCTCCGCTCCTCTAGATTGTAAGCTCCCGTGAGCCGGACGCTCCGCTCCTCTAGATTGTAAGCTCCCGTGAGCCGGACGCTCCGCTCCTCTAGATTGTAAGCTCCCGTGAGCCGGACTCTCCGCTCCTCTAGATTGTAAGCTCCCGTGAGCCGGACGCTCCGCTCCTCTAGATTGTAAGCTCCCGTGAGCCGGGCCCTCTGCTCCTCTAGATTGTAAACTCCCGTGAGCCGGACCCTCTGCTCCTCTAGATTGTAAGCTCCTGTGAGCCGGCCCTCTGCTCCTCTAGATTGTAAACTCCTGTGAGCCGGACCCTCTGCTCCTCTAGATTGTAAGCTCCTGTGAGCCGGACCCTCTGCTCCTCTAGATTGTAAGCTCCTGTGAGCCGGGCCCTCTGCTCCTCTAGATTGTAAGATCCTGTGAGCCGGACCCTCTGCTCCTCTAGATTGTAAACTCCTGTGAGCCGGACCCTCTGCTCCTCTAGATTGTAAGCTCCTGTGAGCCGGACCCTCTGCTCCTCTAGATTGTAAGCTCCTGTGAGCCGGACCCTCTGCTCCTCTAGATTGTAAGCTCCTGTGAGCCGGACCCTCTGCTCCTCTAGATTGTAAACTCCTGTGAGCCGGACCTCTGCTCCTCTAGATTGTAAGCTGCTGTGAGCCGGACCCTCTGCTCCTCTAGATTGTAAGCTCCTGTGAGCCGGACGCTCCGCTCCTCTAGATTGTAAACTCCTGTGAGCCGGACCCTCTGCTCCTCTAGATTGTAAGCTCCTGTGAGCCGGACCCTCTGCTCCTCTAGATTGTAAACTCCTGTGAGCCGGACCCTCCTTTTGTTTTCTAAACCTTGTCACAGTGAGTACCTGCTCTGGTCTATCTATTCTCAAACCACACTATGGATAATTATTTTAAATATAGCCCCTCCCCATCTTTTATGCATTTTAGAGGTGGTGGATGGTATATACTGTATCTGTTCACTTCCCCCCCTCTGCTTCCTGCCTGTAAAAGCAGAATTTACAGGTTCAGGGATCAATGCTCTGGATCCTCTTCCATGCAAAAGAGCCTTTGAGGCAGAAGAGGTATTAAGCTTCCTCTTACCTCCATGACTGACCCCCAGGAGGAGCAGCAGAAGCAGGCAGCGGGGCAGCCAGGATCCAGCCATCACCTCCGACTCCACAGATCAAATGAAAGAGAAACTTGCTAGGAACCTCCCAGGATGTGTAGCCCTTTAACAGTCACATGACTGGAGGAGGGAGTCACATGACCTTCCTCATGACTTTTAGTTTGTGTCATCTGTCACATGACCTGGCGTGGAGGGGGTAGGGGGGCCTGTATCCATTAAACTTTGTACTGTAAAAAGCTGACAAAGTGTTCACGTGGAAAAAAATCCTTCAAATCAGCAGATTCCAGGCTGAATATTTTCATTATTTTAACTTTATATAGCACCAACATAATCCACAGTGCTGTACAAGATATGTGAACAAGAGTGTGATATATTCTGAGGATTATTCAGAAAGCACCAAAATTTCAGTGATATTTCACAGCTGCTTTCTCGTTCAGTGCATTTCAGCGATTCCAGTTCGCCTACAGTGCAGTGAATTCAGTATTCACCACAGGGTCCCCAAAGTGTGCCGAACATGGAGCCACCGCCGCCGACCTACGATCAGGCCGCCGACCTGCAGGAAACCAAGAAAAACAGAACTTTTTTTTTAAGAGGTGTTTAAAACAATAAAAATGCATGAAAATGTGTGGAAATAATAAAAACGGTCCTATAAAGAATGATAAAAAGGTCTGTTACGGAATTTGAAAAAAATGCCTTTAAAAAATGTGAATTATGAATTTTGCCTAAAATATCCAGAAAAATACCAAAAAATTTCTAAAAAAATAAATGGTCTTTTTTGCTGAAAGTGAAAAGAATAAACGGCTGAATAACAATTAGATAAAAACGATAATATTTTTTTCCAATGAATCCTATGGGATTCGCCTGATTAAACCTGTTGAACTGAATCACTGACAATCAGCCCATTTCACTGACATTTCGGCGCAGTTCGGCGTCTGTGAATAGATTAACCATTGCTTCTCTATGGGACAATTTCACTGCAACCAAAGATCATCGAATTGCGGCAATCTATGGCAAGCTGCAACGTGTTTTGCTTTCAATTCGCCAATATTTGAGGGCTATGCAGAGAGCACCGAAATATCAGTGACATTTCGGTGCTCTCCTATTCCCTGCATTTCGGCTAGTCTGATTCGCCGACCCTGCAGTGAATTTATCCAGAACAGGAACACATACTATTATTCACAGAGATCCGAAGTTGCCCCGAAAATGCACTGACCAGTGAATTTCCCCTTACGGTGACATTTCGTGGCCATTCGGCTATTCAGAAAGCAGGCAGTTCGCCTTCAATGTTAAAAATATTCCCGTTTTAATACAATATATAATAAAACGTTTATTATTTTAATCTGCAGCAAAAAGTCTATTTATAGATTTTTGTTTTAGGAATTTTTAGGCATTTTTCAGGATTTTTTTTTAAATAGGGCTTTCCTTTTTTTTCCTGTAACTACCCTTTTTATTGTCATTCATAGGATCTTATATATAAATTCCAGACATTTCCATCCAGTAGTTTTTTTGGAAACAGCGTTTCAAATTTGGCACTGTCAATCGTTTTTTTCTTACCCGCCCGGCGGCATACCAGGTTTTTTTCTGCGGCTGGTCGGCCCTGTGCTCGTCGGCTGCGTTTGGCGGCGGGTTGGTGGTGGCTGTCTGGCGGGTTGGGGTGGTGGGTTGGTGGCAGCGGTTGGTGGAGGCTGGTTTGCGCCTGGTGGGTTTGTGGCAGGTTGGCATGTTTTGATTTTTCTGCCCACATGTATACCTCAAAATGCTTCTTCGCCTGGATAATGATTTGATTGGTTGATTACTTAATTGTCTTGTCAATCAATTAGTGATGGTATATAGTGGGAGGTCAGATTTTACAAGATCTCACGAGATCGCTCAGGGCTCGAGGACCAGAAGCGCCTCCCTCCATGGAGTCCTATGGACTACAGGTAGTGATACTTGCGGCGGCGCAGAAATGCTACTGTAAGTATCCCAGTAGTTAGTGCTGTGTTCTGGGGTGAAGTGCCGAGCTAGCGCCTGCCCCGGAATATTGCGGTAAAACGGGACGCTACAGGGAAATTTGCAGGCGCAGGTTTTCCCCGTTAACATCCCGATTTTATTGCGAACTAGGGAATAGTGTCCTTTGTGTTTTCGACACAAGTTGATACATCTTGGTTTTATGTAGATCTGCCCTAATTACAACACGATGAAACACCATTATATATTGCATTTTTATTCAAATGATATTTATTTATTTATAAAGGATTTTACCAGGAAGGATACATTGAGATTTCTCTTGTTTTCAAGTATGTCCTGGGTTCAAGAACATTGAATTTTATCCCAGGACTCGGAGGCTCCTATTTTGCCATCTCTTTCTTTACTTTCTTCATAGCAGCAAAGAGTTAACAGTATGAAAAAACAAAACTTCCCCAACAACAGGGGTAAACACGCCCACACCCTCTCCCAGTCTGTCAACTTAGTCCCGCCCAGAGATAGGCCACTCCTCTTTCTTTGCTGCTCTTCAGACAGATAAGTTGCTTTTATATATTTGTCCTACAATTTCATGTGTATTTGCTGATATTTTATATTTTGTATTTAGATAATCACACTCTGCTGTATGTTGGGATGCCGCTACCCTCCGGTGTTAGCCGCGGGGGTCGGTGCTCCCCACCGGGCTTTACCAGGAGACCACCTAGGTCCCTGCGTCTGACCCGGCATTCGCGCTCTGTTTTTAACCCCGCTCGGACGTATCCACGTTCGTTCGGGACATTTTTGCCTGCTCCCGCCTGCGTGCATCCTCCACAGTTTTCGCGGGCTTCCCGCTCGAGGCGCGCTTCCTCCAGCGACGGCGTTAGACCACGCCCACTTCCCTCGCGCCGGCCGCCATTCACTGCTCGATTCCAATCACTAAGCAAGGTACAGCGATGTCAGACTCCCACCGCAGCGCGTCTCACTCTCCCTCCCGGGGCACTGGATCGGAGAGTAGCTCCATGCACAGAGCAGCTGCCCCTGAGGGGAATACCCCTCCTTTGCCAAAAAAGCACAAGCGCTCTAGTTCCTCAGTGAAATTTGCGGCCCTCGAGGCCTCCCTCCGCTCCTCAATTACCGAGTCCATGTCTGCGGCTGTAGCAGACATGCACTACACTTTTAGACGCTCCATGGAGGAAGCTGTGACTGCCCTGCAAGCGCCCCCCCCAAATAGCCTCCTGCTCCGCTTTCCTGCAAGGGAATGTGTCCCAAGCCTCAGAACCTTCCCAACCCCGGGAACAATTACAGGACGCCTCCCCGCAAAGGGTCTTAGACCCCTCAGCCTTAGGGCATATTGATCCACATATCCCACGTCCACCTGGTGCTTATGGAGGGGCTGGCAACCTCGCAGCAATGCCTTTATTGATTCGCGAGTCTGATCCTCGCAAGAGAGCCCCTGACCGCGGGGCACCCAATGCGGCAGAGAACAAGAGACCCAAGGCATCACCCTGGAGTCTTGTCCCAAGAGGGACAAGTTCAGGGAAGGCGATCCTGAGGGCGATGACGGAGATGACTCCATTACACTATACGCCCCGGTCCATGATGAGGACCTTATGGTGGAGCCACCCCCTATGCAGGTTGGGGATACGATCTACGACCCAGCGGGAAATCCCATGTTTAATCCCCGTGAGATTTCCCATCCAAGCTCTACTGCCTGGACCTCCCAACCCCATATCGAGCGCTGGGTCGACAGCGTTATGCGCTGCCCTCTTGACAAGGGAACTAGACTGAACCTGCGGGCAGAATGCCCTCGGCCCACCACTGCTGGCAAAACATGTATCACCCCTGAGGTGGATGAAGCCTTCCAGCAGTTCGTCGCCAACAAAGGTTGGTCGGCTAAGAAAGGCATAGATTTTGCCATAAAGACATGCCAAGACAAATTGCTTGACACGGCTGGCCCTTTAGTTAAAGCCCTAGACATTGTTAACCACGCTAAATTAACGGAGCTCCAACTGGATCCCTCAGAAATTGAGGAATGGCTACAGCGCTAGGTAACGCGAACGCTGCATTAGCATCGGAGCGCAGAAAGACTATCCTGCTAAAAATGGATACAAACCTGACCCACTTGGCCGCTACTGACTTGGGCGCCAAAGCGGAAGGCCAACTCTTTGGCGACCCATTTGCTAAGAAGCTCAACACGTATGTGGGGTCTTTCTCTGTGTTGGACAAGGCCGAGGCCACGATGAAACGAGTATTCCCAGGACGGGTCTCCCACAGGGCCGGCAGAGGCAGGGGTCGCTCTACCGGCCGAGCGGGTTACTACCGTACCTCTGGCCCCGCCTTCAACTCCACCCGCTATGCTGCCGACAACCCCAGTTCCGGCTCACGATTCTTTCCATCCAGAGCCAGACCATGGCGGGAAACGCCTACAGAGGAGGCAGATCCTCCTATAGAAGACCCTCAGGTGAGCACCTTTCAGATTATCCCTTCGTCAGGGTAAGGGTTGGGGGTCGGCTGACCAACTTTGCGCACGCGTGGTCGCGCCTCACTTCCGATGCGTGGGACCTGGCCACGATACGGGGTTTCTCTATAGACTTTGTGGACACACCTACACAGACACAACCCCCCGCGCCGCTCCACTTCGCGCACGCACAGGATTTACTGGTGCAGGTGGAGATTCAGGACCTGTTGTCCAAAGGTGCGATCGAACCCGCCCACTCGTCCACGGACGGTTTTCTCAGCACTTTGTTTTTGGTCGCCAAAAAAGGCGGAGGTTTCCGCCCAGTCATCAACTTGAAACAGTTGAACCTATCGGTTGTTTACCGCCATTTCAAGATGGAAGGTATTCACACGTTACGCCACGTCCTCCGGAAGGACGATTGGTTGGTCAAACTGGACCTGAAGGACGCCTACCTGACGGTGCCGGTCTGCTTGGCCCACAGGGACTTCCTCAGGTTCCTCTGGCAAGATCGGGTGTGGTGGTTCACGTGCCTCCCGTTCGGCCTCTCATCAGCACCATGGTGCTTCACGAAGCTACTGAAGCCGGTGGTCGCTTCCCTGCGAACCAGAGGGGTCCGCCTGATTATATACCTTTACGACATCCTCCTGATGTCCGAATCCAGGGACACACTTCTGACGCACCTTCAATGGACGATCTCCCTCCTGCAAGAACTGGGTTTCTTGATCAATGCGGGGAAATCCCTACTGACTCCAACACACCGCATCGAGTTCTTGGGTTTTCTCCTGGATTCCCACGATCTATTATTGTTCCTGCCTCCCTCCAAGATTCGGAACATCCGCAAGGAAACTTTCTCTCTCCTCCGACACTCAGCGCCTACTCTGAGGATTTTAGCCAGGGTAGTAGGTCTTTTGGCGACGGCACGACTTGCGATCGTACCAGCTCCCCTACACTATCGGGCCCTCCAACGCCTGAAGGCCCGTTCCCTCCGAGCGGGTTCGGATTACTCGGATATGGTGTCCCTGACGGAAGACGCCCGGTCGGATCTGACGTGGTGGCACTCCCAGATGACGTCTTGGAACGGCAAACACCTGTTTCCTCCTCCCCCGACTCTCACCATAGACTCCGATGCCAGCAGCCTCGGATGGGGTGCCCACTGCGACGGTGCAGAGACAGGGGGACGATGGTCTCCCACGGAACAGACCCGACACATCAACGTCCTGGAGCTACTGGCGGGATTCTTCGCCATACGCTGTTTCGCACGGAACTCCCCACATCGCTCGATCCTCCTTCGCTTGGACAACTTCCCGGCAGTGCGTTATATCAACGCCATGGGGGGCCCCAGATCGGAATCTCTGTCTCTCATGGCTTCCGACTTCTGGAGGTACTGCCTTCGGCACGATCTCTGGGTTCAAGCCCAGTTCATCCCGGGCCTCTCCAATCGAATCGCCGACTGGAATTCTCGTCACCTGTCGGATTCGGGCGACTGGCGGATACCGTCTTCAGTGTTCGACCAACTTCACTCACTATGGGGACCTCTCCGCTGGGATCTATTTGCCTCGAGATTGAACGCCCAGCTGCGGGAGTTCTTCAGCTGGAGGCCGGATCCGGACGCTCTGGCAGTGGATGCCTTCCTGCAGGATTGGTCCGAGTCCCGTCATTATGCCTTTCGCCCTGATTGCTCGGACGCTGGGGCAACTCAGGACACACGGAGCGACGCTGGTCCTGATTACTCCCTTTTGGACGACTCAGCCCTGGTTCCCGACCCTTCTGGAACTCGCGATCGATGTCCCCAGGTTGCTAGCCCGCTGGCCGGACCTCCTTCGAGACGCGGCGGACACACCCCACCCTCTGATGGCGGACGGCAGTCTGGATCTTCTGGCATGGCTGGTTTCCGGTTTGCCTGGCAAAGCCAAGAGATTTCGATCCGGACTGGGGAACTTCTGTTACAAGCGTGGGCCCCCGGCACCCGGAGTGCGTACGGATCTGCCTGGGGCAGATGGGCTGACTGGTGTATGGGACGACATCAAGATCCCGTTTCTGCATCTCTGAATTCGGCATTGGACTTTCTGACGTCTCTGTTCGACTCTGGACTGGCTTTTCGCACCTTGAACGTATACCGATCGGCCATGTCCGCGGGTCATGTTGGTTTCGCCGGAGTGGCTCTAGGACAACACCCTCTGGTCTGCCGTCTGTTGCGGGGAGCTCGCTTCGAACGACCCCCCCTCCCTCGGTATTCCTTCACATGGGATGTTTCCCGGGTGTTACGCTTCCTGGAGGCCTGGCCGGACAACGGGGATCTATCCCTACGGCAATTGTCGGCGAAACTGGTGATGCTTTTCTGTTTACTCTCCTGTAAACGTGTGGGTGATGTTCGGGCCCTGGATTACCCTTTGCGTTCCTTTGGCCCGGACGGTGTCACTTTTGATGTGTCTAGACGTACTAAGACCTCTATTTCGTCTGTGTTTTTTCCGTCCTACACGGACCGTCCTTTGTTGTGCCCGGTTAGATGTCTCAGACTCTATGAGAGCCGCCTGGTGGGCTTTCGGACTGGGTCTGTTTCCCCCCTGTTCCTGTCCTTCCGTGCCCCGCATCGCCCAGTGGCCTCGGCGACCTTGGCTCGATGGTTGCGCTGGTTGCTGGAGCTGACGGGGTCGATACCGCCTCCTATGGGGCCCACTCGGTCCGGGCCGCCATGGTTTCCTCAGCGGTGGCAGCTGGCTGTCGCCTGGAGGACGTCATGCGTTCCGCGGACTGGTCGAGGGAATCTACTGCTCGTCTTTTCTATGTACGTCTTCTGAGACACTGGACAGAGACAGTTGTTGCTCAGCTTTGAATTGGCAAAATAGGAGCCTCCGAGTCCTGGGATAAAATTGAGGAATTTTCCTATTTCCATGACGGAAAGTTCTAATTTTAATAAGGACTCGGAGGCGAGTATTTTCCCCCCCTTGGTTCCCTCCCCCTCGACTGTTCCTTCATTAAAGCTTCCTCTGGTGGTCCGTGTCTTATTTCCTGCGCGCGCCTGCGCTTTGCGTTGTAATCTACGCCAATTCTGTGCGCGTGTTACTGAATAAACTGATTTATTAGGACTGAATACGTGTTCTTTGACTGCGCCTTGCATGTTACTGATGGCTCGGTTTTAACCTCTGCCCCGTGTTTCTTTTTCTTCTCTTCCAGCCTCGCGCTGATCGACCTGCCTTGACGGCATTTTTCATGGTTTCCCCACGCCCGGCCGTGTTTGGCTTCTTCATCTCCCCGTCGGGTAGCTCCGTTTCGTCCTGGAGATTCTGACTTCTGGCCTGCAAAGAAAGAGGAGTGGCCTATCTCTGGGCGGGACTAAGTTGACAGACTGGGAGAGGGTGTGGGCGTGTTTACCCCTGTTGTTGGGGAAGTTTTGTTTTTTCATACTGTTAACTCTTTGCTGCTATGAAGAAAGTAAAGAAAGAGATGGCAAAATACTCGCCTCCGAGTCCTTATTAAAATTAGAACTTTCCATCATGGAAATAGGAAAATTCCTCAATTGTTACAGTCGTTACAGAAATACAAAGTAATAAAATGCAAAATATAAAAAAAAACACACAAATATACAGATTATCACAGAAATAAATATGTAGGAAATAAACAGGGTTATTCAAAGAGATCCAAATTGCTTGAGAAAGGTAACCGAACGCTGAAAATCAGCATTCAGTTACCTTTCCTGGCCATTCGGCTATCCAGAGAGCAGGCAATTCACCAAATCCTGGCGAATTGCCTGAACATACGGTGCCTGTTCGGTCCCTGTTCGAGGGCAGTGAATCCCCATGAAAAAGCACTGCTTCGGCTATTCAGAGAACACAAACCAGCAGTGAAAGGTTCCCCTAATGCCCTGCCATTCGGTGGTTTAATTCGGCAAGTTTATTCAGGAGAATCCCATAGGCTTCAATGTTAAAAATATTCCCGTTTTAACTCAATATCTAATAAACAGTTCATTATAAAATTCTGCAGCAAAAAGTCTCTTTATTTATAGATTTTTTAGAATATTTTAAGCATTTTTTGGATTTTTTTTTTTAAAAAAAAGTCTGATATTTTTGTTTTAAGTTTACTTCTTTTTTCTGTAACAGCCCTTTTTATTATCGTTCCCTGGATCATATGCAAATTTCTGACATTTTCGCTCAGTAGTTTCTTTGCAAACAGCGTTTCTTTTTCACACATTCACACAAACTATTTTGATAATTCATTGACTGCCTCGTCTGCGTCTCAGCTGCTTCGGCTGCTTCGCTGTGGGTGATCGGCTCCTGCTCGGGCTTTTTCCGTGGTTTTCGGCAGCTTAATCCAGATGTTTTTGTGGCTTTTCGGCGTGCATTCGCTGGGTTTTGCGGTTAGTTTTCGTCAGGTTTGCGGCAGCTTTTCCCTGCAATTCGGGGACCCTGTGGTGCTTGCTGAATACCCTGCAGGGTCGCCGACATGGGATCGGCAAAAGGAACCGAATTGAAGAGAACGAAAAGTCACCGAACGTGCAGTGACTTTTCAAATCTCTTTGAATAACCCTGAAAGTCATTATGTTTGTTACATGTTTACAGGTGCATTATGTATCCAGGTATGTTAATAGGGAATTCTTGAGCGACTTTAGACTGGGGGAAGATTTGAAGGCGTCTGGGAGGTTATTCCATATTTGTGGTGCTCTGTAGGAAAATGAGGACCGAGCCATTGTCTTTTTGTATTGTGGTATTGCAAGTAAGGTGCTGGTCCTGGATCGGAGGTTATAGGATGAGGGAACTATCTGTTTGTAGATGGATAATGTTCAAGGAAAATTAACCCCACATGGTTTAGGGTGCGACTTATTCACCTGGTCTCGGGGGGGGGGCTACACTTTAATTGGGGGACCTAAGGGAGCTTTAGTCCACGAGGGAATATATCCATATTTATGCTGTGAGGTCAAGCAGAGACATTACGCTGCTCTACAAGTATTGTACTTTATTTTGACTTTGCTGTTAATGTCACGACTCTGCTGGTTCGACTTTTCTGTAACCTTTGCTTGTAGCTCGAGATTAGCGGGTCACTGTGTATTAGGGGCTCCTATACTTACAGTCAGGTCCAGAAATATTGGGACGTGGACACAATTGTAACATCTTTGGCTCTATACACCACCACAATGGAGTTGGAATGAAACAAACACAATGTGCTTTAACTGCAGACTGTCAGCTTTAATTTGAGGGTATGTACATCCAACTCAGGTGAACGGTGTAGGACTTACAGCAGTTTGCAGATGTGCCCCCACTTGTTAAGGGACCAAAAGTAATGGGACAGAATAATAATCATAAATCAAACTTTCCCTTCTTAATACTTGGTTACAAATCCTTTGCAGTCAATCACAGCCTGAAGTCTGGAACGCATAGACATCACCAGACGCTGGGTTTCATCCCTGGTGATGCTCTGCCAGGCCTCTACTGCAACGGTCTTCAGTTCCTGCTTGTTCTTGGGGCATTTTCCCTTCAGTTTTGTCTTCAGCAAGTGAAATGCTGCTCAATGGGATTCAGGTCAGGTGATTGACTTGGCCATTGCATAACATTCCACTTCTGTCCCTTCAAAAACTCTTTGCTTGCTTTTGCAGTAAGCTTTGGGTCATTGTCCATCTGCACTGTGAAGCGCCGTCCAATGAGTTCTGCAGCATTTGGCTGAATGTGAGCAGATAATATTGCCCCAAACACTTCAGAATTCATCCTGCTGCTTTTGTCAGCAGTCACATCATCAATAAATACAAGAGAACCAGTTCCATTGGCCGCCATACATGCCCACGCCATGACACTACCACCACCATGCTTCACTGATGAGGTGGTATGCTTAGGATCATGAGCAGTTCCTTTCCTTCTCCATACTCTTCTCTTCCCATCACTCTGGTACAAGTTGATCTTGGTCTCATCTGTCCATAGGATCTTGTTCCAGAACTGTGAAGGCTTTGTTAGGTGTTGTTTGGCAAACTCTAATCTGGCCTTCCTGTTTTTGAGGCTCACCAATGGTTTACATCTTGTGGTAAACCCTCTGTATTCACTCTGGTGAAGTCTTCTCTTGATTTTTGACTTTGACACACATACACCTACCTCCTGGAGATTGTTCTTGATCTGGCCAGCTGTTGTGAAGGGTGTTTTCTTCACCAGGGAAAGAATTCTTCGGTCATCCACCACAGTTGTTTTCCGTGGTCTCCCGGGTCTTGTGGTGTTGCTGAGCTCACCGGTGCGTTCCTTCTTTTTGAGAATGTTCCAAACAGTTGTTTTGGCCACGCCTAATGTTCTTGCTATCTCTCTGATGGGTTTGTTTTGTTTCTTCAGCCTAATGATGGCTTGCTTCACTGATAGTGACAGCTCTTTGGATCTCATCTTGAGAGTTGACAGCAACAGATTCCAAATGCAAATAGCACACTTGAAATGAACTCTGGGCCTTTTATCTGCACATTGTAATTGGGGTAATGAGGGAATATCACACACCTGGCCATGGAACAGCTGAGAAGCCATTTGTCCCATTACCTTTGGTCCCTTAACAAGTGGGGGCACATCTGCAAACTGCTGTAAGTCCTACACCGTTCACCTGAGTTGGATGTACATACCCTCAAATTAAAGCTGACAGTCTGCAGTTAAAGCACATTGTGTTTGTTTCATTCCAACTCCATTGTGGTGGTGTATAGAGCCAAAGATGTTACAATTGTGTCAATGTCCCAATATTTCTGGACCTGACTGTATATGCTTTATATGACAACCCTCTGGAGAATAATAAGTATTTGAGCTGTTAAACAAAGTATAGGAGGTATACAAAAAAGGATAGGTAGTGCTGATAAATGAATATAGGAAATCGCTCATACACCTATGGTACTTGTTTCTCAACCATCACATATAACAACAAAAAATAAAAAGATGGTGTAGCGATGTCAATGTCCTTCACAGGACTTCTCTTGACTTCTCTCACAGCCATGAGAATTTTATCAGACACAGATACGTATAAATCCATCAATTATGATCCCACCCAGAAAGTACAAGATGATATTAAATCCCTATTGGAAAGTGGGTCATCATCAGAAGTGATTAACGAGAAGAACAACTATATTTTTGTCAACTTCCCCATGACCCCCGTGTTCTACTGGTTACCTAAACTGCACAAAAACGCAGACAACCCTCCGGGTCGTCCCATTATAGCGGGCATCGAGTCAGTCACAAGCCATTTGTCTAGATATATAGATACTATCTTACAACCCATGGTGAAATCTTTACCATCATATCTCAAGGACAGTATTAATGTCCTTCAGATATTACAGGAGGTCACGTGGGAAGAAGGCTTCATTATGGCCACATGCGATATTCAATCTCTGTATAGTGTGATACCCCATATGAGGGGCTGTGACACTGTCTGGAAATTTTTGGGAAACGACCCGACCATAACGAGAGAACATGCAGACTTTGTTCTAAAAGGGATTGAGCTTATTTTCAACTGTAATTTCTTTAGATTTGAAGATCAGCATTACTTTCAAGTTGAGGGTATTGCAATGGGGACCAGGTTCACGCCCAGTTACGCTAATCTATTCATGGCAGACTGGGAGAACCAGTTTGTTCATGGGTGGCGTGCCTGGGCGCAGAACCTGGTCCTCTATAAAAGATACATTGATGATATCCTCATTTTATGGAGGGGAAATGAGGAATCTTTACAGCTCTTTTTTCAACACCTCAACCAAAATGATTGGGGAATAAATCTTGACTGTAACATTAGCACCACATCTATCAATTTTTTGGACCTTAACATTTATATTGAAAATAATAGTATTAAAACTAGGACCTATTTCAAACAAATTGACGTTAATAGTTATATTGAACAAACAAGTTGTCATGCCAAACATTGGCTAAAGGGTGTTCCGAAAGGACAGTTTAAGCGACTGAGAAGGAATTGTACAGAAATAGATCAATTCATGCAACAAGCAAATAAACTAAAATCGGATTTTATCGAAAAAGGCTATAGGGAAGAAACCCTGGATACTACTATCGAGGAGATCGGCACTCTAGATAGGAAGGAAATCTTGAAATATAAGTTAAATGAAAGTTCATATGGAAATGATATTATGTTTATTACCGACTTCAATATACACACTAAAACTGTACACCATATTATTATAAAAAATTGGTACCTACTTAAACGAGATCCAATTGTAAACGATCTTATTGGAGATAAACCCAAATTGATAAATAGGGGAGCGAGTTATATTAAAACATTTTTAGTGAAGAGTCATAAAAATCCAGGGATTAAGACCAAAAATTTCTTTAATCTTAAAGAGGGCTTTTATCGGTGCGGGCTTTGTCCGGCATGTATTAATTTGCAATTAAAAAAGTTAACTGTTTCCCAGTTTGTCAGTAACACTAAACAATATAACATTAAGGGAGTTCTCACATGCAGAACAAAAAATGTCATATATAGATTTACATGCCCATGTGGATTACATTATATAGGCCATACTACGAGATTGCTGTCAATTAGAATTAGAGAGCATATATATAATATATCAAAAGGTTTAGCAACCCATTCAGTATCAGCCCACTTTAAGAGTGTCCATGGTTAATCTCCGGAGGGTATGGAATTTATTGCGATACAAAAGATAGAACGTCATTGGAGAGGGGGAGACTTTAATAGAAAGATCCATCGTGCAGAGATGAAGTAAAAACCCAAGGGCTGAATATAGAATATTTGATACAGTCCTAACCTCAACATCTGAGGAAAGGGATTTAGGGGTCATTATTTCAGAGGATTTAAGGGTAAGTAGTCAATGTAATAGAGCAGCAGGAAATGCTGGCAGAATGCTTGGAAATGCTGGCAGAATGCTTGGAAATGCTAGCAGAATGCTTGGTTGTGTAGGGAGAGGTATTAGCAGTAGGAAAAGGGAAGTGCTCATGCCACTGTACAGAGCACTGGTGAGACCTCACTTGGAGTACTGTGTGCAGTACTGGAGACCGTATCTCCAGAAGGATATAGACATCTTAGAGAGAGATCAGAGAAGGGCTACTAAAATGGTGTACGGCTTGAAGGAGAAAAGTTACCAGGAAAGGGTTAATGATCTTAACATGTACAGCTTGGAAAAAAGACGAGACAGAGGAGATATGATAGAATCATTTAAATACGTAAAGGGAATCCACAAGGTAGAGGAAGGGAGTATATTTAAAAGGAAACAAAGTAGCAAAACAAGAGGACATAGTCTTAGATTAGAGGGGCAAAGGTTTAAAAGTAACATCAGGAAGCATTATTTTACTGAGAGGGTGGTGGATACATGGAACAGTCTTCCAGTAGAAGTGGTAGAGGCCAAAACAGTAATTGAATTTAAGCAAGCATGGGATAGGCATAAGGCTATCCTAAACAAAAGATAAATCCAGGTAAAGTATCCATGTAATTGGGCGACTAGATGGGCCGAAAGGTTCTTATCTGCCGACATTTTTCTATGTTTCTATATACACTCTCAACACATTAATTCCCTCAGGTTTGAATGCAGATTTTGAGTTATGTCATTTTCTGTAGTTTCTTTTTATATTTAATTCTATTTTTATTAATTCTAATAACTAATGACTATATACAGAATGCGCCTGTAAACATGTAGTGACTATATACAGAATGCGCCTGTAAACATGTAACACAGTGACTATATACAGAATGCGCCTGTAAACATGTAACACAGTGACTATGTACAGAATGCGCCTGTATTTATTTATTTTTTGTATTTTCTGTATTTCTGTATATCATGCTTGTAACACCAGTCCGTCGTTCTGCAGCTGTTCCTCTTTCCATGTTTTTGTTTTTAATCTCAAATGGGAAGTGTTTGGTGCGTGTATAAATAAAACCCACCATATCTCTGCCTCTCCTTAGCTGAAAAGCAGCAGGAGGGGCTTGGAGCTGCTCAGTAGAGCGGCCTTTTGGTACATTGGTTAGGTACTCACTCTGTAAAGAGGTGCCGTGAAGTGGCGAGTGAGCTTACGTTGCAATGGCCATTGAAACAAACAAAAACCTCAGTTTTGTTGTATATGGAACACATAGAAACGAGCGCAGATGACACCTTTTTTCCTTGTTATGTTTTATACATTAACTGGGCTGTTACTCCTGGCAGTTGCTGCCGCTCCGGTGAGTATGGGCGCGACGCCATTTTTTCTGTATTTATATATACAGAATGTGCCTGTAAACATGTAACATAGTGACTATATACAGAATGCGCCTGTAAACATGTAACGTAGTGACTATATACAGAATGCGCCTTTAAACATGTAACATAGTGACTATATACAGAATGCGCCTGTAAACATGTAACACAGTGACTATATACAGAATGCGCCTGTAAACATGTAACACAGTGACTATATACAGATTGCGCCTGTAAACATGTAACATAGTGACTATATACAGAATGCGCCTGTAAACATGTACCGTAGTGACTATATACAGAATGCGCCTGTAAACATGTAACATAGTGACTATATACAGAATGCGCCTGTAAACATGTAACACAGTGACTATATACAGATTGCGCCTGTAAACATGTAACATAGTGACTATATACAAAATGCACCTGTAAACATGTAACACAGTGACTATATACAGAATGCACCTGTAAACATGTAACACAGTGACTATATACAGAATGCACCTGTAAACATGTAACAAACATAATGACTATATACAGAATGCACCTGTAAACATGTAACACGGTGACTATATACAGAATGTACCTGTAAACATGTAACATAGTGACTATATACATAATGCAGCTGTAAACATGTAACATAGTGACTATATACAGAATGCGCCTGTAAACATGTAACACAGTGACTATATACAGATTGCGCCTGTAAACATGTAACACGGTGACTATATGCAGAATGCGCCTGTAAACATGTAACACAGTGACTATATACAGAATGCACCTGTAAACATGTAACACAGTGATTATATACAGAATGCGCCTGTAAACATGTAACACGGTGACTATATGCAGAATGCACCTGTAAACATGTAACATAGTGACTATATACAGAATGCACCTGTAAACATGTAACATAGTGACTATATACAGAATGCGCCTGTAAACATGTAACACAGTGACTATATACAGATTGCGCCTGTAAACATGTAACATAGTGACTATATACAGAATGCGCCTGTAAACATGTAACGTAGTGACTATATACAGAATGCGCCTGTAAACATGTAACACAGTGACTATATACAGAATGCACCTGTAAAAATGTAACACAGTGACTATATACAGAATGCGCCTGTAAACATGTAACACAGTGACTATATACAGAATGCACCTGTAAACATGTAACACAGTGACTATATACAGATTGCGCCTGTAAACATGTAACATAGTGACTATATACAGAATGCGCCTGTAAACATGTAACACAGTGACTATATACAGAATGCACCTGTAAACATGTAACACAGTGACTATATACAGAATGCACCTGTAAACATGTAACACAGTGACTATATACAGATTGCGCCTGTAAACATGTAACATAGTGACTATATACAGAATGCGCCTGTAAACATGTAACATAGTGACTATATTACAGAATGCGCCTGTAAACATGTAACATAGTGACTATATACAGAATGCGCCTGTAAACATGTAACATAGTGACTATATACAGAATGCACCTGTAAACATGTAACATAGTGACTATATACAGAATGCACCTGTAAACATGTAACATAGTGACTATATACAGATTGCGCCTGTAAACATGTTAACATAGTGAACTATATACAGAATGGCGCCTGTAAACATGTAACATAGTGACTATATACAGAATGCGCCTGTAAACATGTAACACAGTGACTATATACAGAATGCACCTGTAAACATGTAACACAGTGACTATATACAGATTGCGCCTGTAAACATGTAACATAGTGAGCTATATACAGAATGCGCCTGTAAACATGTAACATAGTGACTATATACAGAATGCGCCTGTAAACATGTAACATAGTGACTATATACAGAATGCGCCTGTAAACATGTAACATAGTGACTATATACAGAATGCACCTGTAAACATGTAACATAGTGACTATATACAGAATGCGCCTGTAAACATGTAACATAGTGACTATATACAGAATGCGCCTGTAAACATGTAACATAGTGACTATATACAGAATGCACCTGTAAACATGTAACATAGTGACTATATACAGAATGCGCCTGTAAACATGTAACATAGTGACTATATACAGAATGCGCCTGTAAACATGTAACATAGTGACTATATACAGAATGCGCCTGTAAACATGTAACATAGTGACTATATACAGAATGCGCCTGTAAACATGTAACATAGTGACTATATACAGAATGCACCTGTAAACATGTAACATAGTGACTATATACAGAATGCGCCTGTAAACATGTAACATAGTGACTATATACAGAATGCGCCTGTAAACATGTAACATAGTGACTATATACAGAATGCGCCTGTAAACATGTAACATAGTGACTATATACAGAATGCGCCTGTAAACATGTAACATAGTGACTATATACAGAATGCGCCTGTAAACATGTAACATAGTGACTATATACAGAATGCGCCTGTAAACATGTAACATAGTGACTATATACAGAATGCGCCTGTAAACATGTAACATAGTGACTATATACAGAATGCACCTGTAAACATGTAACATAGTGACTAATATACAGCAAATGCGCCTGTAAACATGTAACATAGTGACTATATACAGAATGCGCCTGTAAACATGTAACATAGTGACTATATACAGAATGCGCCTGTAAACATGTAACATAGTGACTATATACAGAATGCGCCTGTAAACATGTAACATAGTGACTATATACAGAATGCACCTGTAAACATGTAACAAACATAATGACTTTCAGGGTTATTCAAAGAGATTTGAAAAGTCACTGCACGTTCGGTGACTTTTCGTTCTCTTCAATTCGGTTCCTTTTGCCGATTGCATTTCGGTGACCCTGCAGTGTATTCAGCAAGCACCACAGGGTCCCCGAATTGCAGGGAAAAGCTGCTGCAAACCCTCAAAAACGAACCGCAAAACCCAGCGAATGCACGCCGAAACCCGCAAAAACATCTGGATTAACCTGCTGCAAACCACAGAAAAACCCGATCTAAACAGTTTGTGTGAATCTGTGAAAGTGAAACGCTGTTTGCAAAGAAACTACTGAGCGAAAATGTCTGAAATTTACATATGAGGTCCAGGGAATGATAATAAAAAGGGCTGTTACAGAAAAAAGAAGAAAACTTTGAGAAAAAAAAAATAATTCAGAAAAACGCTTAAAATATCCTAAAAAATCTATAAATAAAGAGACTCTTTGCTGCAGAATTTTATAATGAACGGTTTATTAGATATTGAATTAAAACGGGAATATTTTTAACATTGAAGCCTATGGGATTCGCCTGAATAAACTTGCCGAATTAAACCACCGAATGACAGGGTATTAGGGGAACCTTTCACTGCTGGTTTGTGTTCTCTGAATAGACGAAGCAGTGCTTTTTCATGGGGATTTCACTGCCCTCGAACAGGCACCGAACAGGCACCGTATGTGCAGGCAATTCGCCAGGATTTGGGGAATTGCCTGCTCTCTGGATAGCCGAATGGCCAGGAAAGGCAACCGAACGCTGATTTTCAGCGTTCGGTTACCTTTCTCAAGCAATTCGGATCTCTTTGGATAACCCTGCGTATTTATTTTCTGTTAATCTGTATATTTGTGTTATTTAATATCTTGTATTTTATTACTTTGTGTTTCTCTAACATTTCAATGTTCTTTAATCCAGGACAAACTTGAAAACGAGAGAATCTCAATGTATCTTTCCTGGTAAAATCCTTTATAAATAAATATAAATAATAAATTCTAGATTGTGAGTTCCTACGGGAATAGGGCCTCATCTCCTCCTGTACTGTTTGTCAAATGTTGTTCAATGTATTGTAACCCTGTCTATACTGTGCTTATTGTACAGCGCTGCGGAATATGCTGGCGCTTTATAAATAAATAATAATAATAAACAAACATCAAAATACATGGTGTAATAATACACAGCAAAACACTAGGTGGCACTGCTGTACAACATGTGCTGTGCATGGAATGGCAGGTGTCTGCCTGACTGATCACAAGCAACAGGTTACAATGAGTAAACCTAGGAGAGCATTCAGTGATTGCCTGGATCCTCCCAGCCTGCTGTATATGGGAGAATATACACTTACGGGGCTATTCACTAAGGGCCGCCGATATTGCATAATAATGGTTACTCCATATATATTTATGTGTTTAAATACAGATAAAATGCTATCACAATGCTATGGTGCGCACATAAAGTCATAAGAGCACGTAAAATTAGCCCCTTCCTCCTGGATCATGCCGTTCTTGTCCTGTGTGTTTCTTCCTGCCTGATGTCCGTTTCTGTTTGTATTCTACTGAAGATGTTGGTAGATTCCTCCAGGTATCTGCTCAGGTCACAAGAAATATGTTGTTTTGTGGCTCGTTTGTAAATTGCATCAGATTGTTGTTTTTTTGGGGGGTTTTCTCCTTGTGAAACGGTTTTGCCGAGAGAGGCCAGACCTGCAGGACGCTGGTGTGATTGGTTTCGCCGGGAGAGGCCAGAACTGCAGGACGCTGGTGTGATTGGTTTCGCCGGGAGAGGCCAGAACTGCAGGATGCTGGTGTGATTGGTTTCGCCAGGAGAAGCCAGACCTGCAGGACGCTGGTGTGATTGGTTTTGCCGAGAGAAGCCAGACCTGCAGGACGCTGGTGTGATTGGTTTCGCCAGGAGAAGCCAGACCTGCAGGACGCTGGTGTGATTGGTTTTGCCGAGAGAAGCCAGACCTGCAGGACGCTGGTGTGATTGGTTTTGCCGAGAGAAGCCAGACCTGCAGGACGCTGGTGTGATTGGTTTCGCCAGGAGAAGCCAGACCTGCAGGACGCTGGTGTGATTGGTTTCGCCAGGAGAAGCCAGACCTGCAGGACGCTGGTGTGATTGGTTTTACCGAGAGAAGCCAGAACTGCAGGACACTGGTGTGATTGGTTTCGCCAGGAGAAGCCAGACCTGCAGGACGCTGGTGTGATTGGTTTCGCCAGGAGAAGCCAGACCTGGAGGACGCTGGTGTGATTGGTTTCGCCGGGAGAGGCCAGAACTGCAGGACGCTGGTATGATTGGTTTCGCCGGGAGAGGCCAGAACTGCAGGACGCTGGTGTGATTGGTTTCGCCAGGAGAGGCCAGAACTGCAGGACGCTGGTGTGATTGGTTTCACTGGTAAAGGCCAGAACTGCTGGCCACCAGTATCACCGGTTGTGGCGGGAGAGATCCAACCTGCAGGATATCTGTATGAATTGGTTGTGCCGGGATAGGCCGGACCTGCAGGACGCCGGTATTCTTCACCACATTGAATGCCTTATAACGTGCCATAACATTATTAGGTTTAATTTAGATTTGAGCATTCTACAGGCTCTGTTCCATAGTTGGTGCTAATGTAGCGTCTGGATATGTAATCGTTAGCGCTAAGATAAGAAAGTTTAACGTGTGCCATCGATATTCCGATCTTAACACTACAGTCAGGTGAAAAGGCTTTGCGCCTCGCAGCTTGCGCGAACTTACTGTACTTACTGTTAAGCGTCTCTTATCCTTACCAGGGGGTAAGCATCTCAATAAGTGAGGTATTACAGTGCTGAGCAATTTACCGTCAGAACACGCAAGCCAACATTTTAACACCTTCTAAAAGCTGGTGCTAAACAATTCTGCAAATGCAAAATCCTCATAAAGAAATCCCATACTCACCCCTCATCCCGCAGTGAATGTGGCGGCCTGATCCACCACTTCTTCTCACCAGAAGCAGAGTAACACTAGCAACAAACAGTTCCTAGTCTCCCTCCGTGATCACTCCATGGCACTGCGCAATCTCGCAAGAGCTTGCGGCCCAGAAGTGTGCAGACTCTAGGAGCTGGTACTTGTGGGAACTCGGTGGTGCGGGTATCAGAGAGTCTAGCACTGCATTCTGGGACGAGGCGCTGAGATATCCCCTTCCCTAGAATAGGACAATAACATGGAAACGGTAAGGGAAAATCTGCAAACGCACATTATCCTGCTTACCGTCTCCATGTTAACGTCCACCATGGAATAGGACCCTACATTTTTCAAAACGAAACCAGTTACAAGTACTTATACAGCGCCAACAGATTCCGTAGCGCTTTACAATGGGGTAGCACAGACAGGTGACATGCTAAATAATAAACATAAGGAACAGACGGCCCTGCCCGTAGGATAATTGTCCTGCTAATGCAGTGCTTTATACAAGTGCTCAGCCAGACACCCCGTGAGCTTTCAGTCTAAGGGACTATGGCAAGTGAAACAAAAAGGGAACAGGGGGAGTGTGGAGATAATTACCAGAGAATATAGCAGACACTGCTACAATTCTATACAGAAAAAATGGCGTCGCGCCCATACTCACGGGAGCGGCTGCAACAGCAAGGAGTAACAGCCCAGTTAATGTATAAAACATAACAAGAGGAAAAGTTGTCGTCTGCGCTCGTTTCTATGTATTTCCATGTGCAACAAAACACTATGAGGTTTTAGTTTGTTTCAATGGCCATTGCAACGTAAGCTCACTCGCCACTTCAAGGCACCTCTTTACAGAGTGAGTACCTAACCAATGTACCAAAAGGCCGCTCTACTGAGCAGCTCCAAGCCCCTCCTGCTGCTTTTCAGCTAAGGAGAGGCAGAGATATGGTGGGTTTTATTTATTTAAAAAGGGAACAGGGGGAGTGTGGAGATAATTACCAGAGAATATAGCAGACACTGCTACAATTCTGAATGAAATGAATTGCAGACATCGCCGTGATGTGTGCGTCGTGTTGTCCCTTTAGTGTTAATGTGGGACATGGATCGTCTGACACTCCCTTCTCCACCTTTTACCCCATTAATAAAGCAGTATACTCAGGCTGGGATTGTGCTCGTTTTCATGGTGCTCAGCGCTCATTTTGATTTAGAGCAGACTGGGATCCACAGATCCCGATGGTGCGTGTGATCCGGTGCATTGTTGATATGGTGTGATAATTGACGATTGTTCTGTGTCACGGCCCCTCATGTGCGGACAGCAGCTCAGACGTGTTAGGACGCACAGTGGATTTTGAAGTTAATACAGAATTCAGCTTTGTAAATTCCCGTCCCGGGCTCACAGGGTCCTAACATGTTTCACCCTGTCTATGTTCCTTTGATTATGCCCTCTGTGATGATGTCATGCTTCTCTGATCACATGACATCACTGGGAACCTAGACTGTGTAAAAGGCACGTTCTGGAACATTCCCTAAATCCATTCCTTGTGTTAAAACAAGCCCTTTCCTCTTTTCCTTCGTTATTTATTCCCTTCGAACCTCTCCCCCCTGACCTGCACGCACGACGTGCCTCACTTACGATCCCTGCGAGCTCCACGGTACGAGGTACAGGTGTCATGTAGGCTTGTGCACCGATTTTTTTTTCGGTTCGATTCGATTCGATTTTTCGGATTTTTAAACTTTTCGATTCGGCTCGTTTCGATCGATTTCTGTTTCGGTTTGGCTCGACTCGTTTTTCGTGTACATTTTTTTTTCGGAATATCGACCATTTTTCGGATTTTCGTGTCACTTAGCTCGGTTTTTGTATCGACTTTTCGTATTTTCGGAAATTTTCGTTTTTTCGGAAAGTCTGTTCTCCTCGTTTCAAAGCAATAAATTTCAATTTGACACATTTCAAGTACATTCGAAAATTCCGAAAATATTTCGTTTCGGCTCGGAAAACTTTTCGGATCTAAAAATTTTCGGAAAATCAGCCGCATCTGAAAACACGAATCGGGAAATTTCATGAAAATTTCGAAATTCTGAAACCCGAAACGCACATCCCTAGGTGCCATGAAAGGCTCTCTCCATGCAAAAGCCTCATCCCTGACACATACTGTTACCCGGCTGGTTTTTGGCAGATCGCTGTGTTCAAGGTTTTGCCAGTGACCTGATCATTAACCAGACAAGATAATGAAATGGTAAATTATTTTTAGCATTAAACAAGAAATACAGAATCATGCATTGATCATCACTTCATTGTATTCACTTTGTTTCATTTCTAGATTGTAACCGTGTTTAATATTCCATTCATTGTTTACTAATCCTGTCCAACTGCGCTTTCTTTTTCTACTCCAAGAACACGTAAACCAGAGCCGCGCAGCATCAGCTGTCCAAATGTTTTGGAACTGTATATCCCATGATGCTCAGCCATTCATTAGGTTGGTGGAAAATCATGGGTATTACAGTTCTGGAGGGTCAAGGTTGCTGACCCTTAAATTAAAACCTTATTTTTTGCTGACTCGTTTCCCTTTATTTTAGTGTTTTTATTTTGTGTTTTTCGTTTTATTGGGCTTATTCTGTGATTTTTATTTTATATTTGTCATTTCAGTGTTATTATTTTGTGTTTTTCATTCTGATGTTTTTATTTTGTATTTCTTTTTAGTGTGTTTGTGATTTTATTTATTTTATATTTTTTACATGTTTTTCATTCTGATGCATTTTTTTCTTTGCGGTTTATTTAAAACCATTTGATTGTGATAACTTTATTGATTGTCGTTGTCGTCTGGTGAATAACGCTCCTGTGTCCCTTTTTGCCTGATTTGCTATATTTCTGTTTCTTGTTACAGCCGCCCCCCCCCGGTATATCCTCATGGTTCCTTCCGGTCACACATTGACCAGTCTGACCGATGGCCCGTGCTTTGCGCTGGTCATGTGCCCTGTAACAAGCATGTCTTATTAAAGTGTCTTTGGGTGGTGAATAAATGTGGGAGCCGCTGGAGGCAGGCTGTGTTTTCCCAGCAGAGTTGGTAGTAATTGATCGAGTGCTGGAATCTGGAAGCAAAGTGTTCATGGTTAAAGAAGGGATCTCAGAGGCCTCGGGGCCAGGTCGCTCTCCATCTTGCCTCAGTTGCGTTCGCGTGAAGCAGGCTTAGCTTGCTCCTCCCCCAGATTATACCGCCATGTCTTCCTACACCACCTCAAGGTTCCCTGTCTGCAGCTCCATCTGTCCCAGGGGATAATAAAAGATTACATGTCTCAATCTGTCCACGCGCCCTGCCCCGCTTTAAAACTTGCTGACAGGTTCAGAGATTAGATGTACCCCTGCCCCTCCGCCCCACCTGTCCGCACCGTGTTCCAGCCACAGCCTTTATTTTCTGCCTGCTCTGTCCGATTTCCTACCGTTATGTCACTTTGCCTCATTTTCTGCCACTTAACCCCTTATTATGCCCGTCTCCGCCACCTCGGCCAGAGCCGTTCCGCTAATCTGGCCGCTTTGACATTTTGAAGGTCGTTCCTTCAGATGCCGAAGCAGGACAGTGAGGTGACGGTGGTAGAAATAACACCGACTTAAAAACCTTCTCCATCAATGCCATGACATAATCACAATTACTTACTGTACCTTAAATACACACTAAGGTCTGTGCAAACCCTGCGCCCCGAGCGCTGCCGCCCCCCCTGGTGCATGGAAAGGGTTAACACTGGGGTCAAACAAATTATAGTTCTTCTATATTGTATATATGGCCAGTGCCCCCCCACGGGCGAAGTGTAAATGGTTAACACCAGGATCTTGCCCATTATATACAGTATATCTTATATGTTCTTGCGCCGGGCGTCACACGCACCCCGAGTTCTGCCGCCCCGCTGGAACATATAAAGGGCCAACACTGGGGTCATCAAAGTTATATTTCTGATATATTTACTTTATTGACGGCGCCCCCCACTGGCACACTGTAAGAGTTAAATCTTACAGATTATATACAGTATATGTCCTGCATTGGCTCCGCCCCCTCCACCCGCACAGGAAATGTTATATATATTGTTTAAAAAGTCTCATAATAAACTGATTTGTTTGGGGGGGTGGAGGGGGTCGTGGGGGCAAAACAAACAGTTACCACTCGCTTGTGCTGTGGCCCTGGCATAATTAAAATTGGTTACCCAGAATCCTGTGCGGGTGCGGGCAGCTGTCACCCTGTATTTGGGAAGCTATTTGTCATGCTGCCGGGGCTCGGTAATCCCTTCTAATTCACTTACCAATCTGCTGGGGGAGCACAAAGCGTAAGAGGATTGGGACATTTGCTAAATTAGATAAGTCAAAATAACGCATAGGGACCGGGGGCCGAAGGAGGGTACACGGGGGGGGGGCATCATGGTTACCTCTCTTGGATTGTCATTCTGACTAGCAACACTATGCACGGATCACAACAAGATCTGAGATTGGTCTTCGGTTTGACCAGAATCCAGGTGTAATATTGTTGTTCCACGTGTTCGGTGGGATCCGCCACCCAGCAGAGATGGTGCTGCTAAAAACATGGGATTTTTGACAGAAATAGGCTTATCCCAAATATTCACAGTAACCAGCAAAAAAAAAGAGAGAAAGTGACCCGAGAAGTGATGGAATTAAACCCAGAAAATTACAGACATATAACAAAAAATGGTAACAAACCCTAGCAACTTTGTTTACCATTATCCCAAATATTCAAGGAAGTCAAGCATCAGTGGGTGACCAGGAGTGTTCAATGGCGGCTTCCTGCTCATGTTGTTTGGCTCCTCCCACTGCGCAACACAATGGTCGCAACCTAGATCCTCCAATTCCAAAACTCACCAAAGTGGCGCTTGCATGGGGGGGGGGGGGGTACTGAAGGTGAATCCTTTAGGAAAGTGGGACGAGGTCCACCAAAACCATCAGAATGTGCCGTCTGTGTCAAAATCTCCCAGTGATTCCTTTTCTCTCCTCTTTTTATATGTCACCCCATTGCTGGGACCCGTGGTGGATGAGGGGTTTTGGAATCCTATGCTCTGTCGGGCAGGACGTGAAACCCTTCCATGCTGAGCGCAGGGTTCCTGCAGGTATGCGATCAAATAACCGTGAAATGACGCACTGTGTGACGCCATGCTATATTGCATCATCACAGACTAGGGTGTCCGCAGAACCTGGGCTGATCAGCCACTCACATGTGAATTTGGGACTAAAGTAGCCAATATTGGAAAATATGTATATATATATATACTGTTAGGTTATTTTACTCTGCATTTCCTTAAATTCCAAATAAAGCCCCAAAATGTTACTATCAGGACCAAACATGTATCTGTTACCCCCATAATCCAGTGCGGCTCTGTGCCCCCCATTAATACCTCTGTGCAGAGACTCAGGTTGCGCTAGTGTCCCCCCCCCCCAACCCTTGCTACATTGCATGAAACGAATACCCTCTAGACCAGGGATCTTAAACTCTGCCCCCCCCAAGATGTTTATTGCCTACAAATCCCACAATTCTTTGTAGTAAGTGGCCAGAGAATCATGGGAGGTGTAGTTCAGAAACATGGGGGGGGGCAGAGTTTGAGACCCCTGCTCTAAACTGTAAGCTCCTATGAGCAGGGCCCTCTACACCTCTTGTTTCCATCCTATGTCCATTTATTTGTATCTTGTTCCCTTTGGTTATTGTAAAGCGCTGTGGAAACTGTTGGCGCTATATAAATGATAATAATAATAATAATCATAATGATGGAAATAAGGAGATTCCATATCGTGTCAGTGAGTGCACCCCGACCTACTCTGGTGGGATGTAGGGGGGTGTACAGGCTCTAATTACTTTGCCTATTTGTATGTAAAGCATTCATATTATCTGCTAAATAGAGGCAGCAAGGCCTTATTTTACTGCACTGTGCTAAACAGCATGTCTGCATCTTAATCCCCCAGCAGGACAACTTGACTAATAATGGGTTTCTGCCACCCAGGGTCGCACCCCCCCCCCCACCCACACACATTATGTTACTCTCCAGCTGCCACAAAGCAGGTTACCTTCAGAGTTACTTTCAGGCCCCGTTCACACCTAGCCGTTTTAACGCGCGTTTGTGCACGCTTTAAGGCTAGGGTCAGAGTGGGGCAGTCGGAACGCGCGTGCGCAGGACGCACTAAATCACGGCGGCAGAGCAGCACATAACGGCCAATGACGGCCAATATACGCAGTACGTGCGTACGAAAGTGCGCCGACCACGCAACCAGCAAATGAACGCATTTTTATCAGAACGTGAAACCGCTGCTACTGACGTACAAAGTGCGCTGCGGCCGCATGCAGCGTGTGTGCGTGATTAGGAGACGTCAGACGCTGCTTAGTGTGCGGCCAACATAACGTTCAAACAGCCGGATTTCCCTAGACTTCTTTTACCCCACCGTCATGAAATACGTCCAGAATTGCGCATCGTCTGACCACTTAAGCGTATTCCGTGAAAAAATGCTGTGCGCACGCATCGACGTACATTTTGACGGTGGCTGCAGAAAATGCGCTCATCTGTCCCTAGCCTAAAACGCATGAACGGGGAAATCCCATGCTTTGCTATGGGCCCCGTTCAGACCTAAGCGTTTTAAAGCGCGCAGGAACGCGCATTAAAACAACCGACCCAAAAAGAAGTTCGGGAGCCTCTTTTCTGGCATACAGCAGCGCGTTCGCGGCCATATCATAGCCGCGAACGTGCTGTAATGCGCGTTCGCGTATTTTTTTGTATGCGTGAACGCGCGTAAAAAAAACGCGCGCATTGTGCGACGCAGCGCTACGCCCGGGTGTGAACCCAGCCTAAATAGTTCTACTCTATTCCATTTATTTATTACCCTTTCTATATCACTGTTACTGCCCCCATTGGGAGGCTATTCCATGTATCTACTACCCTTTCTATATCACTGTTACTGCTCCCACTGGGAGGCTATTCCATGTATCTACTACCCTTTCTATATCACTGTTACTGCCCCCCATGGGAGGCTATTCCATGTATCTACTACCCTTTCTATATCACTGTTACTGCTCCCACTGGGAGGCTATTCCATGTATCTACTACCCTTTCTATATCACTGTTACTGCCCCCACTGGGAGGCTATTCCATGTATCTACTACCCTTTCTATATCACTGTTACTGCTCCCACTGGGAGGCTATTCCATGTATCTACTACCCTTTCTATATCACTGTTACTGCCCCCACTGGGAGGCTATTCCATGTATCTACTACCCTTTCTATATCACTGTTACTGCCCCCATTGGGAGGCTATTCCATGTATCTACTACCCTTTCTATATCACTGTTACTGCTCCCACTGGGAGGCTATTCCATGTATCTACTACCCTTTCTATATCACTGTTACTGCCCCCACTGGGAGGCTATTCCATGTATCTACTACCCTTTTATATCACTGTTACTGCCCCCATTGGAGGCTATTCCATGTATCTACTACCCTTTCTATATCACTGTTACTGCCCCACTGGGAGGCTATTCCATGTATCTACTACCCTTTCTATATCTCTGTTACTGCCCCCACTGGGAGGCTATTCCATGTATCTACTACCCTTTCTATATCACTGTTACTGCCCCCACTGGGAGGATATTCCATGTATCTACTACCCTTTCTATATCACTGTTACTGCGCCACTGGGAGGCTATTCCATGTATCTACTACCCTTTCTATATCACTGTTACTGCCCCCACTGGAGGAGCTATTCCATGTATCTACTACCCTTTCTATATCACTGTTACTGCCCCCACTGGGAGGCTATTCCATGTATCTACTACCCTTTCTATATCACTGTTACTGCCCCACTGGGAGGATATTCCATGTATCTACTACCCTTTCTATATCACTGTTACTGCTCCCACTGGGAGGCTATTCCATGTATCTACTACCCTTTCTATATCACTGTTACTGCCCCCACTGGGAGGCTATTCCATGTATCTACTACCCTTTCTATATCACTGTTACTGCCCCCACTGGGAGGCTATTCCATGTATCTACTACCCTTTCTATATCACTGTTACTGCTCCCACTGGGAGGCTATTCCATGTATCTACTACCCTTTCTATATCACTGTTACTGCCCCCACTGGGAGGCTATTCCATGTATCTACTACCCTTCTATATCACTGTTACTGCCCCCACTGGGAGGCTATTCCATGTATCTACTACCCTTTCTATATCACTGTTACTGCTCCCACTGGGAGGATATTCCATGTATCTACTACCCTTTCTATATCACTGTTACTGCCCCCACTGGAGGATATTCCATGTATCTACTACCCTTTCTATATCACTGTTACTGCCCCCTGGGAGGCTATTCCATGTATCTACTACCCTTTCTATATCACTGTTACTGCGCCCCACTGGGAGGCTATTCCATGAATCTACTACCCTTTCTATATCACTGTTACTTGCCCCACTGGGAGGCTATTCCATGAATCTACTACCCTTTCTATATCACTGTTACTGCCCCCACTGGGAGGCTATTCCATGTATCTACTACCCTTTCTATATCACTGTTACTGCCCCCACTGGGAGGCTATTCCATGTATCTACTACCCTTTCTATATCACTGTTACTGCCCCACTGGGAGGCTATTCCATGTATCTACTACCCTTTCTATATCACTGTTACTGCCCCCACTGGGAGGATATTCCATGTATCTACTACCCTTTCTATATCCCTGTTACTGCCCCCACTGGGAGGCTATTCCATGTATCTACTACCCTTTCTATATCACTGTTACTGCTTCCACTGGGAGGCTATTCCATGTATCTACTACCCTTTCTATATTGCTGTTACTGCTCCCACTGGGAGGCTATTCCATGTATCTACTACCCTTTCTATATCCCTGTTACTGCCCCCACTGAGAGGCTATTCCATGTATCTACTACCCTTTCTATATCACTGTTACTGCTTCCACTGGGAGGCTATTCCATGTATCTACTACCCTTTCTATATTGCTGTTACTGCTCCCACTGGGAGGCTATTCCATGTATCTGCTACCCTGTCTATGATTTCTATGTTACAGTTATTGCCCCTATGTGATACCCCTGTATTATAATGGGTATCTGGGTCTGTGACATGGCACAATGTGTACAGCACTTTGGAATATGTTGATGCAAATTCTGGTAATATTATTACGATGTAGAGCAGGGGTCGGCAACCTATGGCCTGCTGCCCCTGTTGTTAAGGCCCGCGGGTGTCTGTGATAAAATCACGGACACCCGGCTAGCGATAAAAATCTGGCATCCAAGCGCTCCCCCAGTTGCCCCCGAGAAGATATTGCCGGCGGCCGCGTGCTTTTCCCTCCTCCGAGCTGCCGCGTGCTTTTCCCTCCACCGAGTGGCCGCCAGCATGAATATCTGCGCTCGCCTGGGGTTCTATACACCAGCCGATCGCGATCTCGCGAGATCACGGCTGACTGGTGTATAGAACCCCAGGCGAGCGGCAGATATTAATGCAGGCGGCCGCTCGTTGGAGGGAGAAGCACGCGGCCGCCGTCAGACCAGACAGGAGGTGAGAGCTGGGGCAATATATCCATGTGTGAGCTCCTGGGGGCAATAATATTTATGTGTGAGCTGCTGGGGGCAATATTTTTCTATTATTCATGTGTGAGCTGCTGGGGGCAATAATATCCATGTGTGAGCTCCTGGGGGCAATAATATTTATGTGTGAGCTGCTGGGGGCAATATTATTCATGTGTGAGCTGCTGGGGGCAATAATATCCATGCGTGAGCTTCTGGGGCAATAATATCCATGTGTGAGCTGGTGGGGCAATATATCCATGTGTGAGCTGCTGGGGGCAATAATATCCATGCGTGAGCTGGTGGGGCAATATATCCATGTGTGAGCTGCTGGGGGCAATAATATCCATGCGTGAGCTGGTGGGGCAATATATCCATGTGTGAGCTGCTGGGGGCAATATTCATGCTTGAGCTGCTGGGGGCAATATTATTCATGTGAGAGCTGCTGGGGCAATATTATCCATGTGTGAGCTGCTGGGGGCAATAATATCCATGTGTGAACTGCTGGGGCAATATATCCATGTGTGAGCTGCTGGGGGCAATATTATTCATGTGTGAGCTGCTGGGGGCAATAATATCCATGTGTGAGCTTCTGGGGGCAATATTATCCATGTGTGAGCTGCTGGGGCATTATATCTATGTGTGAGCTGCTGGGGCATTATATCTATGTGTGAGCTGCTGGGGGTAATAATATCCATGTGTGAGCTGCTGGGGGTAATAATATCCATGTGTGAGCTGCTGGGGCATTATATTAATGTGAGCTGGGAGGGGGGTACCCTGGGCCCACGGTATGGAAAGGGATAGCAGGGCTTTTCTCTCAGAGAAGACGCCACGGTCACTGTCTGCGCTCCTCGGCTCAGATGAAGGAGATGCTGCTTCCTCCTGTGCGGCCTCCTTAGAGCTCTGGAGGAGGTGCCTGCCTGTTGAGGAATGCAGTCCCCCAGGCCAAAAGTCGCCAGTCAGCCCCTGGCGCCGCCGCGGCGCCATTAGCAACAAGCGAGCGACGCCAAACCCCTGCGCAGGCAGCGCGTGATCGGCACGAGGAAATCCTCCTTCGTGACATCACAGGCTACGCGTCGGTCAGCAGAAAGACACTTGCGCACCATACATGGACAAGCAGGAAGCCTGGAGGATGGGGCAGCGCGCATGCCCAGCCATATTACAGTTGCGTTCAAAATGATTCAACCCCCAATGCTGTAAAGGGTTTTAGGGAATTTAGTGACATTTGTAATTGTATTCAGAATGAAATCCTACAAGGACTTTTTAAAGAACCATATGCAACTAAAATGACATCAATTGGTTTTGTAATACAGTAGTAAATGTTTCTTTTGTGAATTCTTCATTGACACAATTATTCAACCCCTTAACCCTTTCGCTGCTGAGGCATTTCCCGCCTCTGTGCTGAGCTCATTTTTACCGGTTTTGCTCATCATGTTTAAACGTGTTTTGAAGCTTATTTTAGTATATGACCCAGACATATTATATATCGTTCTTTCCGTCAGACTCGGCAGATTCATAATATGTCATTATTATATGTATACGTCATGACCTGTCTGTATATTATAACAAAAAATGCAATAAAATATGAATTTTCAATAATTTACAGCGTGTAAAGTGTTTTTTTTTCACATTTTAACATGCGAGCAATTGCGGTTATATTTTGTATGAGTTGCGCTTGTTAAAAAAATTAGAAATGGGGTCTCGTTACATTTTTTTTTGGGGAAAATTACGCGATTTTTAACAAGCGCACCGCATACAAAAATCGTTAGTGCAGCATCATTGTTCACATTATAATTGAAATGGTAACAATATTGCTGCATTAACGAACCAAAAAAAAGAAAATAAAACTTTTTTTTTTTTTAATTTTTCTTTAAAATATTTTTTTATTTTTAAATTTTTTTAAAAAACTTTAATAATAGTCAAGTTTGGTATTGTTGGAACGGCCATGCTCTGGCCGATCCAACAATATCAAACATTAACCCCTAACTGCCACGGATCGGGAGATAGGGGGTTCATTGGAACCCCCTATCTCCACCATTGGTGGCAGTTAGGGGTTAACTCCAGGACTGGCGTCATCGTGCTATGCACGATGACGCCAGGCCTCAGGGGCATTCGCGGAAGCTTGGCCGACATCCAAGATGTCGGCCAGCTCCGGGAAAGGATCACGAACCGGCGCTTTTCGGCGCCGATTCGTGATCCAGCCCCCATGGGGTTAATTCCAGGTACTGTTAAGCGGCAGGCTGTGCCCTTCCAAACGGTGCCTGGATTAACCCCCGCAACGCCGGCGATCGGGAGAGAGGTCCGAAGGACCTCCCCCCTCCCTTTCAGGCGCCTCCTCCGCACATGCGGGGGGGGGCCTGAATTAGGTGTCATCACGATGACACCTAATTAGGCCGGCGGCGGTTCCGGGTGCTGGACTTACATCGGGGGGGCCAGCGATCGGCCGGAACCCGACCGAACGCTGGCCCCAAAGGGAGGACGCGCTCAGCGCGTCCACCGCAAGGAACGTTACCTGCGGGTGGACGCACTGAGCGCGTCCTCCGCAGCGAAAGGGTTAAAGACTATCACTCTGAAGAACAGAGGTTCATTCAAGTGTTTTCAATCAGGTATTGAAAACACCTGTGGATGTCACGGAGCAGCAATAAAGCATAATAAGCACCAATTAGGCAGCTTTAAAATGACTGTGATACTCAGCTCCTTCTAGACATTTACTGGTGTGGTTACAAACATGGTGAAGTCAAGAGAATGGTCCAGGAAGACAAGAGAAGAGGTGATTACTCTTCACAGGAAGGGCAATGGCTATAAGAAGATTGCAAAGATGTTAAACATACCAAGAGAGACCATAGGAAGCATCATTCGCAAATTCAAGGCAAAGGGCACTGTTGAAACGCTACCTGGTCGTGGCAGAAAGAAGATGCTGACTTCGACTGCTGTGCGCTACCTGAAGCGTAGAGTGGAGAAAAGTCCCCGTGTGACTGCTGAGGAACTGAGAAAAGATTTGTCAGATGTGGGTACTGAAGTTTCAGCTCAGACAATACGGCGCACACTGCGTAATGAAGGCCTCCATGCCAGAACTCCCAGGCGCACCCCCTTACTGTCTCCAAAGAATAAGAAGAGTCGACTGCAGTATGCCAAAAGTCATGTGGACAAACCACAGAAGTTTTGGGATAGTGTTCTGTGGACTGATGAAACAAAATTAGAACTGTTTGGGCCCATGGATCAACGCTATGTTTGGAGGAGGAAGAACAAGGCCTATGAAGAAAAGAACACCTTGCCTACTGTGAAGCATGGCGGGGGGTCAATCATGCTTTGGGGCTGTTTTGCTTCTGCAGGTACAGGGAAGCTTCAGCGTGTGCAAGGTACCATGAATTCTCTTCAGTACCAGGAGATATTGGATGACAATGTGATGCAGTCCGTCACAAACCTGAGGCTTGGGAGACGTTGGACCTTTCAACAGGACAATGATCCCAAGCATACCTCCAAGTCCACTTGAGCATGGTTGCAGATTAAAGGCTGGAACATTTTGGAGTGGCCATCGCAGTCACCTGACTTAAATCCGATTGAGAACCTCTGGTGGGACTTAAAGAAAGCAGTTGCAGTGCGCAAGCCTAAGAATGTGACTGAACTGGAGGCTTTTGCCCATGACGAATGGGCGAAGATACCCGTAGATGGCTGCAAGACACTTGTGTCAAGCTATGCTTCACGTTTAAAAGCTGTTATAACTGTAAAAGGATGTTGTACTAAGTACTAAGATTGAATGTCACTTGGGGGTTGAATAAAACTGATAATGATGTGAGCACAGAAAAGACATTTGTGGTTATTTCATTATAAATGTTATGTTATATTTGTCTGACCTACACGTGCCTCTTTGATTTAATTGTAAGCAAGATGACTGAATGATCAAAATCAATGTCAAACTGGCCAAAACACTCAATTTCAGTGGGGGTTGAAGAATTTTGAACACAACTGTAAGTCGCAGGGAATTTTGCCTGCGCGCATAGGATGAATCTGCAAGGCAGGCAGTCTCAGATACTTAATTCTAAAAAGCAAACCTTAGTTTCTTGTGTTTGTTGTTTATTCTTATTATTACAATATTTATCTTATTTAAGTTTAAAAAGTAAACATTATTTAAAATCTACTGTGATTGTTGCGTTATTACAATATTATCATCATTTATTAGCTTTGTAGGTAAATGCCGCCCTCAATGCATTCACAGCATCCCACCCTCAGGCAGAGAAAGGTTGCCTACCCCTGATGTAGAGGTAACATCACTGCTCTGTAACCGTGGAGACCCAGGTTGGAATCCCAGCAAGAGCACCTCTCCAGTAAGTGTCCTTGGGCGAGACACCTAACGGTACATACTCACCAGCACAAAGTATCGGCTGTGGAGTCCAGTGGTGACGTCTCTACCCTGTGACCGTGGAGACGTCAAATCCCGTTCAGCACATCCCTCCAATACAACTGTGGAGAAGCAAGTCTTGACTTTACGAGAAGCGGATTCAACCCAACCACCAGGTCACTGCTCTACAATCATGGAAAGACGACTCGATCCCACTCAGAAGACTTCACCAGCGAGTGTCCTTGGGCAAAACACCTAACAATATGGATGCACCGACCTCACAAAATACTTGTACATCTCATAGATTGTAAGTTCTTGGGAACAGGGACCCCCTGAATCAGCCGTATGATCCATGTGTGGTATTCCAATGTATTAACCCCATGTACTCTGATCCTGTGAAACGCTTCGGAATGTGTGGCGCTATATAACTTAAGGATAATAATGAAATACATTGCTTGGTGGTGTATTTGTTGTGCCATTGGATGTGCTTTTGTTCCGGCGCTCCAGTAATACTGTATCTAATTGTATTTGTTCTGGGGATTACGACTGTTAGATCACGGTGTACATGGAGCGTCGCTGTATACCATGTTTCTTCAGCTCATTCTCTGAGGCGTCATGTTGGTGTATCTGATAAATCTACCGAACTGAGGGTTACGCCGCAAAATCAGCTGCTTATTTATCAGTGTGCTACATCCCAGCGCTCCACATGTAGCAACCTGCAGCCTAGATGTCCCTGAGACACGTTTGCATTAGGGAAACTTCCCAAAGGAGCTGCCTCCTGTAATTGTTTGGTTTTGCTCCAACGACACATGAATGTTTTGTACTGCAGGGCAGCACTTTACATGCCCCATCCTTCTCCAACACATATTGTGTACCCAGTCACACACGGTGAGCCAGGCCATCTGAACTGCTCCTGATGGCTGAACCGGCAGAGACCGAGTCAGAAATAGACCAGGAAAGTGACGCATGTATGTGTGAGTGTGTATATGAATGTTTGTTTGTAGTGCATACTGTGTTACACATTTCTGGGTATGAGTGTGTATGTATTTTACTGTTATGTGTGCACATGTTAATATATTTATTTTGTGTTGTGATGCTGTTTGTGTGTCTACGAAGAAAATTCTGAATCGATCTGTCAGGAAACTCGACTTGTTATGTGGATTAAACTCTGAAATTGTGACATGACTCACGAACTTGTTCATGTGCTCCTTTTACTCCCATCTTCTCCAAGCTCCTGTGAGCCGGACCCTCTGCTCCTCTAGATTGTAAACTCCTGTGAGCCGGACGCTCCGCTCCTCTAGATTGTAAGCTCCTGTGAGCCGGGCCCTCTGCTCCTCTAGATTGTAAGCTCCTGTGAGCCGGACCCTCTGCTCCTCTAGATTGTAAGCTCCTGTGAGCCGGACCCTCTGCTCCTCTAGACTGTAAGCTCCTGTGAGCCGGGCCCTCTGCTCCTCTAGATTGTAAACTCCTGTGAGCCGGACGCTCCGCTCCTCTAGATTGTAAACTCCTGTGAGCCGGGCCCTCTGCTCCTCTAGATTGTAAGCTCCTGTGAGCCGGACCCTCTGCTCCTCTAGATTGTAAGCTCCTGTGAGCCGGGCCCTCTGCTCCTCTAGATTGTAAACTCCTGTGAGCCGGACGCTCCGCTCCTCTAGATTGTAAACTCCTGTGAGCCGGGCCCTCTGCTCCTCTAGATTGTAAGCTCCTGTGAGCCGGACCCTCTGCTCCTCTAGATTGTAAGCTCCTGTGAGCCGGGCCCTCTGCTCCTCTAGATTGTAAGCTCCTGTGAGCCGGACCCTCTGCTCCTCTAGATTGTAAGCTCCTGTGAGCCAGACCCTCTGCTCCTCTAGATTGTAAGCTCCTGTGAGCCGGACGCTCCGCTCCTCTAGATTGTAAGCTCCTGTGAGCCGGACCCTCTGCTCCTCTAGATTGTAAGCTTCTGTGAGCCGGACGCTCCGCTCCTCTAGATTGTAAACTCCTGTGAGCCGGACCCTCTGCTCCTCTAGATTGTAAGCTCCTGTGAGCCGGACCCTCTGCTCTCTAGATTGTAAGCTCCTGTGAGCCGGACCCTCTGCTCCTCTAGATTGTAAGCTCCTGTGAGCCGGACCCTCTGCTCCTCTAGATTGTAAGCTCCTGTGAGCCGGACCCTCTGCTCTCTAGATTGTAAGCTCCTGTGAGCCGGACCCTCTGCTCCTCTACATTGTAAACTCCTGTTAGCCGGACCCTCTGCTCCTCTAGATTGTAAGCTCCTGTGAGCCGGACCTCCGCTCCTCTAGATTGTAAGCTCCTGTGAGCCGGACCCTCTGCTCCTCTAGATTGTAAGCTCCTGTGAGCCGGACTGTCTGCTCCTCTAGATTGTAAGCTTCTGTGAGCCGGACCTCTGCTCCTCTAGATTGTAACTCCTGTGAGCCGGACCCTCTGCTCCTCTAGATTGTAAGCTCCTGTGAGCCGGACCCTCTGCTCCTCTAGATTGTAAGCTCCTGTGAGCCGGACGCTCCGCTCCTCTAGATTGTAAGCTCCTGTGAGCCGGGCCCTCTGCTCCTCTAGATTGTAAGCTGCTGTGAGCCGGACCCTCTGCTCCTCTAGATTGTAAACTCCTGTGAGCCGGACCCTCTGCTCCTCTAGATTGTAAGCTCCTGTGAGCCGGACCCTCTGCTCCTCTAGATTGTAAACTCCTGTGAGCCGGACCCTCTGCTCCTCTAGATTGTAAACTCCTGTGAGCCGGACCCTCTGCTCCTCTAGATTGTAAGCTCCTGTGAGCCGGACCCTCTGCTCCTCTACATTGTAAGCTCCTGTGAGCCGGACCCTCTGCTCCTCTAATTGTAAAACTCCTGTGAGCCGGACCCTCTGCTCCTCTAGATTGTAAGCTCCTGTGAGCCGGACCCTCTGCTCCTCTACATTGTAAACTCCTGTTAGCCGGACCCTCTGCTCCTCTAGATTGTAAGCTCCTGTGAGCCGGACGCTCCGCTCCTCTAGATTGTAAGCTCCTGTGAGCCGGACCCTCTGCTCCTCTAGATTGTAAGCTCCTGTGAGCCGGACCCTCTGCTCCTCTAGATTGTAAGCTCCTGTGAGCCGGACCCTCTGCTCCTCTAGATTGTAAGCTTCTGTGAGCCGGACCCTCTGCTCCTCTAGATTGTAAGCTCCTGTGAGCCGGACCCTCTGCTCCTCTAGATTGTAAGCTCCTGTGAGCCGGACGCTCGCTCCTCTCTAGATTGTAACTGCTGTGAGCCGGACCCTCTGCTCCTCTAGATTGTAAGCTCCTGTGAGCCGGACCCTCTGCTCCTCTAGATTGTAAGCTCCTGTGAGCCGGACCCTCTGCTCCTCTAGATTGTAAACTGCTGTGAGCCGGACCCTCTGCTCCTCTAGATTGTAAGCTCCTGTGAGCCGGACCCTCTGCTCCTCTAGATTGTAAGCTCCTGTGAGCCGGACCCTCTGCTCCTCTAGATTGTAAGCTCCTGTGAGCCGGACCCTCTGCTCCTCTACATTGTAAGCTCCTGTGAGCCGGACCCTCTGCTCCTCTAGATTGTAAACTCCTGTGAGCCGGACCCTCTGCTCCTCTAGATTGTAAACTGCTGTGAGCCGGACCCTCTGCTCCTCTAGATTGTAAGCTCCTGTGAGCCGGACCCTCTGCTCCTCTACATTGTAAGCTCCTGTGAGCCGGACCCTCTGCTCCTCTAAATTGTAAACTCCTGTGAGCCGGACCCTCTGCTCCTCTAGATTGTAAGCTCCTGTGAGCCGGACCCTCTGCTCCTCTACATTGTAAACTCCTGTTAGCCGGACCCTCTGCTCCTCTAGATTGTAAGCTCCTGTGAGCCGGACGCTCCGCTCCTCTAGATTGTAAGCTCCTGTGAGCCGGACCCTCTGCTCCTCTAGATTGTAAGCTCCTGTGAGCCGGACCCTCTGCTCCTCTAGATTGTAAGCTCCTGTGAGCCGGACCCTCTGCTCCTCTAGATTGTAAGCTCCTGTGAGCCGGACCTCTGCTCCTCTAGATTGTAAGCTCCTGTGAGCCGGACCCTCTGCTCCTCTAGATTGTAAGCTCCTGTGAGCCGGACCCTCTGCTCCTCTAGATTGTAAGCTCCTGTGAGCCGGACCCTCTGCTCCTCTACATTGTAAGCTCCTGTGAGCCGGACCCTCTGCTCCTCTAGATTGTAAACTCCTGTGAGCCGGACCCTCTGCTCCTCTAGATTGTAAACTGCTGTGAGCCGGACCCTCTGCTCCTCTAGATTGTAAGCTCCTGTGAGCCGGACCCTCTGCTCCTCTACATTGTAAGCTCCTGTGAGCCGGACCCTCTGCTCCTCTAAATTGTAAACTCCTGTGAGCCGGACCCTCTGCTCCTCTAGATTGTAAGCTCCTGTGAGCCGGACCCTCTGCTCCTCTACATTGTAAACTCCTGTTAGCCGGACCCTCTGCTCCTCTAGATTGTAAGCTCCTGTGAGCCGGACGCTCCGCTCCTCTAGATTGTAAGCTCCTGTGAGCCGGACCCTCTGCTCCTCTAGATTGTAAGCTCCTGTGAGCCGCGACCCTCTGCTCCTCTAGATTGTAAGCTCCTGTGAGCCGGACTGTCTGCTCCTCTAGATTGTAAGCTTCTGTGAGCCGGACCCTCTGCTCCTCTAGATTGTAAGCTCCTGTGAGCCGGACCCTCTGCTCCTCTAGATTGTAAGCTCCTGTGAGCCGGACGCTCCGCTCCTCTAGATTGTAAACTGCTGTGAGCCGGACCCTCTGCTCCTCTAGATTGTAAGCTCCTGTGAGCCGGACCCTCTGCTCCTCTAGATTGTAAGCTCCTGTGAGCCGGACCCTCTGCTCCTCTAGATTGTAAACTGCTGTGAGCCGGACCCTCTGCTCCTCTAGATTGTAAGCTCCTGTGAGCCGGACCCTCTGCTCCTCTACATTGTAAGCTCCTGTGAGCCGGACCCTCTGCTCCTCTAGATTGTAAACTCCTGTGAGCCGGACCCTCCGCTCCTCTAGATTGTAAGCTCCTGTGAGCCGGACCCTCTGCTCCTCTAGATTGTAAACTCCTGTGAGCCGGGCCCTCTGCTCCTCTAGATTGTAAGCTCCTGTGAGCCGGACTGTCTGCTCCTCTAGATTGTAAGCTTCTGTGAGCCGGGCCCTCTGCTCCTCTAGATTGTAAGCTCCTGTTAGCCGGACTCTCTGCTCCTCTAGATTGTAAGCTCCTGTGAGCCGGACCCTCTGCTCCTCTAGATTGTAAACTCCCGTGAGCCGGACGCTCTGCTCCTCTAGATTGTAAGCTCCTGTGAGCCGGGCCCTCTGCTCCTCTAGATTGTAAGCTCCTGTGAGCCGGGCCCTCTGCTCCTCTAGATTGTAAGCTCCTGTGAGCCGGACCCTCTGCTCCTCTAGATTGTAAACTCCTGTGAGCCGGGCCCTCTGCTCCTCTAGATTGTAAGCTCCTGTGAGCCGGACGCTCCGCTCCTCTAGATTGTAAGCTCCTGTGAGTCGGACCCTCTGTTCCTCTAGATTGTAAGCTCCTGTGAGCCGGACCCTCTGCTCCTCTAGATTGTAAACTCCTGTGAGCCGGATCCTCTGCTCCTCTAGATTGTAAACTCCTGTGAGCCGGACCCTCTGCTCCTCTAGATTGTAAGCTGCTGTGAGCCGGACCCTCTGCTCCTCTAGATTGTAAGCTCCTGTGAGCCGGACCCTCTGCTCCTCTAGATTGTAACTCCTGTGAGCCGGCCCTCTGCTCCTCTAGATTGTAAGCTCCTGTGAGCCGGACCGCTCCGCTCCTCTAGATTGTAAGCTCCTGTGAGTCGAACCCTCTGCTCCTCTAGATTGTAAGCTCCTGTGAGCCGGACCCTCTGCTCCTCTAGATTGTAAACTCCTGTGAGCCGGATCCTCTGCTCCTCTAGATTGTAAGCTCCTGTGAGCCGGACCTCTGCTCCTCTAGATTGTAAGCTCCTGTGAGTCGGACCCTCTGCTCCTCTAGATTGTAAGCTCCTGTGAGCCGGACGCTCCGCTCCTCTAGATTGTAAACTCCTGTGAGCCGGACCCTCTGCTCCTCTAGATTGTAAGCTGCTGTGAGCCGGACCCTCTGCTCCTCTAGATTGTAAGCTCCTGTGAGTCGGACCCTCTGCTCCTCTAGATTGTAAGCTCCTGTGAGCCGGACGCTCCGCTCCTCTAGATTGTAAACTCCTGTGAGCCGGACCCTCTGCTCCTCTAGATTGTAAACTCCTGTGAGCCGGGCCCTCTGCTTCTCTAGATTGTAAGCTGCTGTGAGCCGGACCCTCTGCTCCTCTAGATTGTAAACTCCTGTGAGCCGGACCCTCTGCTTCTCTAGATTGTAAACTCCTGTGAGCCGGACCCTCTGCTCCTCTAGATTGTAAGCTCCTGTGAGCCGGGCCCTCTGCTCCTCTAGATTGTAAGCTCCTGTGAGCCGGACTGTCTGCACCTCTAGATTGTAAACTTCTGTGAGCCGGGCCCTCTGCTCCTCTAGATTGTAAACTCCTGTGAGCCGGACCCTCCGCTCCTCTAGATTGTAAACTGCTGTGAGCCGGGCCCTCTGTTCCTCTAGATTGTAAACTCCTGTGAGCCGGGTCCTCTGCTCCTCTAGATTGTAAGCTCCTGTGAGCCGGACCCTCTGCTCCTCTAGATTGTAAGCTTCTGTGAGCCGGGCCCTCTGCTCCTCTAGATTGTAAGCTCCTGTGAGCCGGACTGTCTGCACCTCTAGATTGTAAACTTCTGTGAGCCGGACCCTCTGCTCCTCTAGATTGTAAGCTCCTGTTAGCCGGACTCTCTGCTCCTCTAGATTGTAAGCTCCTGTGAGCCGACCCTCTGCTCCTCTAGATTGTAAACTCCCGTGAGCCGGACGCTCTGCTCCTCTAGATTGTAAGCTCCTGTGAGCCGGCCCTCTGCTCCTCTAGATTGTAAGCTCCTGTGAGCCGGACCCTCTGCTCCTCTAGATTGTAAACTCCTGTGAGCCGGGCCCTCTGCTCCTCTAGATTGTAAGCTCCTGTGAGCCGGACGCTCCGCTCCTCTAGATTGTAAGCTCCTGTGAGTCGGACCTCTGCTCCTCTAGATTGTAAGCTCCTGTGAGCCGGACCCTCTGCTCCTCTAGATTGTAAGCTCCTGTGAGCCGGACCCTCTGCTCCTCTAGATTGTAAACTCCTGTGAGCCGGATCCTCTGCACCTCTAGATTGTAAGCTCCTGTGAGCCGGACCCTCTGCTCCTCTAGATTGTAAGCTCCTGTGAGCCGGACCCTCTGCTCCCTAGATTGTAAGCTCCTGTGAGTCGGACCCTCTGCTCTCTAGATTGTAAGCTCCTGTGAGCCGGACGCCTCCGCTCCTCTAGATTGTAAACTCCTGTGAGCCGGATCCTCTGCTCCTCTAGATTGTAAGCTGCTGTGAGCCGGACCCTCTGCTCCTCTAGATTGTAAGCTCCTGTGAGTCGGACCCTCTGCTCCTCTAGATTGTAAGCTCCTGTGAGCCGGACGCTCCGCTCCTCTAGATTGTAAACTCCTGTGAGCCGGACCCTCTGCTCCTCTAGATTGTAAACTGCTGTGAGCCGGACCCTCTGCTCCTCTAGATTGTAAGCTCCTGTGAGCCGGGCCCTCTGCTCCTCTAGATTGTAAACTCCTGTGAGCCGGACCCTCTGCTCCTCTAGATTGTAAGCTCCTGTGAGCCGGACCCTCTGCTCCTCTAGATTGTAAACTCCTGTGAGCCGGACCCTCTGCTCCTCTAGATTGTAAACTCCTGTGAGCCGGGCCCTCTGCTCCTCTAGATTGTAAGCTCCTGTGAGCCGGACCCTCTGCTCCTCTAGATTGTAAACTCCTGTGAGCCGGACCCTCTGCTTCTCTAGATTGTAAGCTCCTGTGAGCCGGACCCTCTGCTCCTCTAGATTGTAAGCTCCTGTGAGCCGGACCCTCTGCTCCTCTAGATTGTAAGCTCCTGTGAGCCAGGCTCTCTGCTCCTCTAGATTGTAAGCTCCTGTGAGCCGGACCCTCTGCTCCTCTAGATTGTAAGCTCCTGTGAGCCGGACCCTCTGCTCCTCTAGATTGTAAGCTCCTGTGAGCCGGACCCTCTGCTCCTCTAGATTGTAAGCTCCTGTGAGCCGGACCCTCTGCTCCTCTAGATTGTAAACTCCTGTGAGCCGGACCCTCTGCTCCTCTAGATTGTAAGCTCCCAGGAGCTGGACCCTCTGCTCCTCTAGATTGTAAGCTCCCAGGAGCTGGACATTACATTATTGTTCGTGTTTTACATTTTTGTGTTGTTTTTGCTGTTTTATTCCCGGTTTTATTTTGTCATGTGTTCGAGGACATTTTAGTGCCGTGTGATGAATCATGTGAATAAAAGATATACAGGGTTATTCAGAGAAAGGTGAAACTCCGGAGAATGACTGGAGAAGTGAAAATTCTAGGTCAAAATAGACAAACCAGAAAAATTCTCCCATTTATCTCAGTTTCCAAATCGGCTATTTGGTCAAGATTGTTCTCTTCTCCTGCCAATTCTCTTGGTTTTCACCTTTCTCTGAATAGACCTGATAGTGAATTCTTCCATATTACTGTTTAGGTATTTATTTCCAGTCTTGCTCTCTCCTACTGTTCTGTATGAATATTTGTTATTCTTTCTCACAATTGTACAGCACTACGGAACTTGTTAGCGCTTTATCAGTACCTGTAACTGCTTTCCAATAAACACACAAGAGGTGCTTTCATGTCATATTTTAATCATATTCCTCTTTTTGTGCAATAGTTAATAAACATTAATTGATGGTTAACGTTACAGAACTAAAGGAGAGAAATAATACATCGATTTCCTCCAGCAAACACGAACTCTGACACAGCGCCGCTACGGCTTAACACAACGAAATGAAAGAGAGAAAAATAATAATCACCTCCTTCTCTCACATCTAACGGGGGAAACCACATACAGTCTGCGTCGCCTCCCGAGGTGACATTTTACAAATAAATTATCTTGATATTTCACATATACGTCTGGTGATGGGAGGTTCCCCTATCCAGATAACACTGTGGTGGACCCCGTGGGGAGCGTTACCTCCACAGTCAGAACCTTTTCTTGTGGATTAGATAATGGAGTCTTTCTCCTCTGGAAACACCGTTTGGAACCAGTCGTAATCAATAACAAGTCCAATAAGCAACCAATAGGGTCCAAGCTGGGGATGTTTTCACATCATGATGACAGAAGATACAACAACACTCAGGACAAGTGACATTTAGTTTTTTTGGGCCAGAATTTCTCTGACCAGGACAAAATAACCTATATACAAAGTATAAAGTAACCTTACACCAGTCATCTCTTTCCATAACTACATTTCGTTTCATTTATTTAGAAGATCATGGTATGTTTATGAGATGTTCAATGTCCAACCATAAAGAGCCTTTCTGACCAATCCTTTGGACTCCTTATCTATATGACTTTTGTAGTTGAGGTACGGTCTTCTGTGCCTTTATAATGTAGCTTCCGTAGAAGTCACTTGGGCTGAAAAGATTAATCTAGTAAACTCTAAATACAAGTGGACCTTCGTAACGATTGGATCTGGTGAATAGCAGGAGATCAGAACTCAGGTTGTTTATGAACTTCCCATATGGTAGACCACTGCTTGGCAAGACCCAGCCAGCACCGAACGTAGGAATATATGAGATTTGACCCACAGATTGAAGTGCTTTTCTAAAACATCTCCTGTGTGCCTGTTGCAGCCTCCCACCTCCAAACCCACATGACAACTCAGGAGGACATCTTCCCTCGATGTGTCTTCTAATCGTGGCGTGGACAAAACGATGTGAACCTCAGTTTCATCTTTGGGCGCTTCAATATGAGCAGAAGGCACAGGTATGAAGAGCTTATTAAAGGCCTGTGTCTTTCTCTGAAATCTTGCTTCCTGGGTTGGTGACTTCCTATCGTTTGGATCAAGGGATAGAGGTCCTCGTGAAGATAAGGTTAAGTCTTCTTGCTGATCTTACAAAACCTGGAACTTCCAGGAGCTTTGATCCTTATAGTCAAGGCAGTCAGCGGCATTGAAATTAAGCTTCCAGGAGGCAGTTTGGTCTTTGTAGTCTAAGCAATCTACTGAGGTGAAGCCAAGGCTGGAGGCTCCATATCCTTGTGCCGACAGAGATGCTGGAGACTGGCTGAGATGGCTGCCCATGGTTGAGGTTGCAATTGGACTCAGGGTGGCCCCGGAGGCTGAGAGCTGTGGATGCATGGGAGATAGGTAGGAGCCACAGTCCAGGCCAGTGAAGTAAGATGAAGAGCCACCATAACTCTGGGTGTAGGCTGGGGCCTGGCTGTAGGTCATTGGATACCCAGCTGACCTTTGCATGCATGGAGTATTGGCTGCAGAAAGGGGGTCTGGAATTGGAGAAATGGACGCTGGACTCCAGATAGAGACAGTGGCACTGGCAGAAGAGCTGGGAGTCACTGACGTGCCAGGAGGTGGAGGGCTATATTGGCCGTTGGTGCTGGCCTCTGAGTTAGTCTCTCTTGCAGGCGATGTTTTCTTCTTTGCAGGACGGGGTTTGGCCTGGCCGCTGCTTTGCTGCTGCTGCTGCCGACATTTGGCCCGTCTGTTCTTAAACCAAACCTGCAATATGCATGAAAAAGAGTTTAGAGAGATTGAAGTTATTGACCTTCTTATAGACAGACTAAGACAAGATCCCAATAGATCTGTAGAGCGGATCCATAGAAGCAGTGATAAAACGTTATAGATCCTCTGAGAGTATTGTGTTTGGGTCTATTGAACGAATCCCCAGAGGACACAGGGAGGCAGTGATAGCACGTTATAGATCTCTGTTGAGATCCCACGTAAAATATTGTATTCAGATCTATAGAGTGGACCCCAGGAGGACAGAGAGAGAGAGTGAGTGATAGCACTTTATGGATGCCAGGTACGAACACACCTAAAGTATTGTGATCATCAGATCTATAATGTGGATCCCAGGAGGGCACAGAGAGTCAGTGATCGCATTTTATAGATCCCACGTAAGATCCCTCCTAGAGTATTTGTTTAGGTGGGCACATGTGATTACCAGGGCACATAATAATGCCAATTACCTGCACTCGAGACTCTGGCAGGTTGATCTTTAGAGCGACTTCCTCTCTCATGAAGATGTCAGGATACCGCGTTTTAGCGAAGAGAGATTCCAGAATGTCCAGCTGGGCTCTGGTAAACGTGGTTCTCTCTCGTCGCTGTTTTCTTGGAGTTGCTGAGATTTAATAAGAGAAGAGATGGAGAATGGAAGAGGCCAATTGAAATAACGAGATACAAAAAGAGACCAAAACTGAGAGATAGAAAGAGGCCAAGGGGAGGAGGGGAAAGAAATGGGATAGGTGCCTCATCAGATCAATAGATGTGAGAAAGACCTGTAATACATCTCTTTTTATTTAGATGTTTTAGTAATAAGCACCACATGTCTCTGTCATATCAAATCTGCTGAACGCTGTATATGCCAGAGGATTCAGCTGCGTTCTGTTACTCGTCCCGTGTGCGGAGAGTGGCTTTCTTTAATAAAAGGGGGATCAACATGGTCCCTCATTCCCAACCCTGGAATGTCATAAGTTTCTAATTTTGCATATTAAATTATTGTATCTCAGTTACTGATATCTTTTATTCACGTCTTTCAGAGAACGTGGACTTTTTGATGCAGAAGATAAACTTATTATGGCAATTACTGGAACCATTAATGGCTCTAATTAGCCTTTTAGAGACACAGAAAGACATTTTACAAAGCACCTGCTAATTCCCACGCCTCCAAATTATTATTTTGCAAAAACAAAACCGAATTTTAAGTAAATTATACCAATTGTTTTCTTCTTTGCGGGAGGAGGTTTGGCCATTGATTAATAAAATGTGCATAGTAATGTTATTATTTAAAAGACTAAAAACAAGCTGTTACAATTAAACTTTCCTATTTAAAAAAAAACTATTAAACGTTTATAGTCGTGTTATTATTATCATGAAATGACTAAAAAGTAGCTCCTTCATGAATTTTCAACTTTTCCTAGGGAATTAAAACATGCATGCTTTAGAATTTTCTCATTGCCTTTTTAACAATCTGATTTATAAAATATTTAGAAGGGGTAGAAACCATAAAATTCCAGATTTAAGCTGCATTTTTTTAACATGTTTTTGGATGCACAATTTAGTAGAATGTTCACGTTGTACAGTTTTCGCTAAGAGTAAAAACAAAGTAGAAATGGTACAGAAAATCCAAATGATTGAATCAAACTTTTGTTCGGAAACAGAAATAACGTTTGGGAGAGCAGAGGTGTTTCACTTTTTTGTAATATCTTTTGACAAACACAAATTTCCTGTATCTAGGGAAGAAATCTGATATTAGCCGTGGCGCAGCGAGTGGCCTTTAAGTAACTTTATATGGAGTGAGTTTTATATCTGTGTCTAATTTTATGAAATATACTTCTGAAAGGCTTTTTTATTTACTGTGTTATTATGTTACTGTGTAACTTTACTTGTTATAGCTATTTTTCTGTGTTATGCCTATGTTACATTATGTTGTAATGGTTATGTTTTGTTAGGATTGCTTTTCGTTTTTTTGATTACATTTTAATTCTGTCATACGTTTATTTGGAGGTAATTATTTTAACAGGATGCAAAAGACAAATATGTCAGAGATTAATAAAAACTAATAATACATATATACTTAAAGATCAGTCTAAGGATTTCAACTGAACAGTGAATTAAAAGTAAATGTTTTAAAGTTGTTTCAAATGTTTTTAAAACAGATCTGCAAATTATAGAGAAATTTAATAGTTAATTATTTTTCTTTAAATACAGTAGATCGTTATTCCTAAATTTTCCTCACACACAGTTGTGACTTTCGTCATTCTCTCTTCCTCAAGAATCAATACTATTGAAAACTTACTTGGGTATCCTACAGCCGAGTGCAGGAGGTCCATGCCGGTGCCGGCCAATGTCAGTCCGTTGACTGCATAGTGAGGTTGTTTGATATAGGACATCATTTCAAAATTCAGTAGGTCGTGGAGCTCTCTCGTTTCTTGGGGCGTTTGGAAAGACGTTTTCCAAGGATAGTTGGTCTCCAAATATTTAGATTTTTGCCGATGTCGATGTCTTTTTGGGGCCTGTAAGTCATAGACAGTAATGGTAAATCTCCACTAATCGCAAGCGGGGTTCCAAAGCCAAGAGAACATGCTCCTTGGGGTTTTACAGGGTTAGATATCGCCAGATGATCTAGTGTTGGGGCAGATACTAAATGAAGATGAGGTCTAGGCTTTCTTTAAAGACTCCCCCTCCAAACCACTAACTCATTTAAGGAAGGATTTCCAGTAATTCTCCACCCACTTTACACCTCCCCCATTAACCCCCCCCCCCACCACAGCCTTACAGCCCTCCTGGGCTTGAGGTGGAGACTTTATATATGGAGAAAGGTGGGAAAATACAACAGATGACAATGTAAACATTCATGTTGAATTGGGTCCACCTACATCAGAACGTCTCCTCCTCAAGAATGGATACAAGTTCACCTTCCATTATGAACCACTAACATGGACTGTAGCCTCCTGATGGTCCAGTCAGGAAATCCAAGTTATTTTTGAGTACAGAAAAGAGACATTGACATTGAAATGTTGGGTGGATGTAGTTTCTGAGGACCCACCAAATAAATTTTTGGAATGTCTATCTGGTCTGATCCACAGAACATTGAGGTTCCACAAAAGGTTTACATTGTTACAGTTGCAATTTCGTTCTCTGCTTCCATTGACCCTCCACACCCTGCTATTCATAGTCAAAGGCCCCACCCTACAGTTTGGTCCCTGGGGGGGTAATGACATCGCACAATAGTCACTCATGGGGTTCCAGTGAAACAAAAGGGTTTATTTAACATAGAAATAAATGGCAATGTGTCCCCTTCTGAGCTCCTATTACAAGTTTTTGTTTAGGGTGTCAATGACTATCACCAAGGCTCTGTTAATTCCCCGCTAATTGGGTAAACAGCTTCATCAGGATTTTTTCCAGGAGAGAAGGTATTAGATTATCCCCCCCAGCAGACCCTATCCCTGGGGGGCATTTTACTTGTTTATCTACTAAAAAGGAATAACAGCACTGATCTTTAAATTGGCTTTATACAGAACTCCATTGAACCCCCTTGTGAGCCTGTGAGTTCCATACACCCCCAATCTGAGAGGTTTCTAATCTGGGGGGTTGGGAATTCCACATCACCAATTTGCTGATACCTATGGAGTTTATATAAGTATATTATATTCCAGGCTAATGGATACTGTATTAGTATATTATGTTCCAGGTTCATTTCTAGAAGTATGTTAAATTCCCATTTAATTGGTGTAAGTGTGTTATGCTCCAAGTTAATGGATGGAAGTATATTATGTTCCAGGTTATTGGATTGCAATATAAGTGTATTATGCTCCAGCTTAATTGATGTATATTTCATTTCAGGTTAATTACTATATATTATGTTCCAGGTTAATTGATATAAAGTATATGATATTCCAGGTTATGTTCCTGGTTAATTGGTGTAAGTTTGTTATGTGCCTTGTTAATTGATAGAAGAATTATGTTCCAGACTAATTGGTACTAGTGTATTTTATTCCAGGTTAACTGATATAAGTATATTATGCTCCAGGTTCATTTCTATAAGTATGTTAAGTTCCCATTTAATTGGTGTAAGTGTGTTATGCTCCAAGTTATTGGATGGAAATATGTTATGTTCCAGGTTAATGGATGGAAATATGTTATGTTCCAGGTTAATGGATGGAAGTATAAGCTTAATTGATTGATGTGTATTTCTCGTCAGGTTAATTAATATGTATTATGTTCCAGCTTATGCGTCTGGTTAATTGGTGTGAGCTTGTTATGTGCCTTGTTATTTGATAGAATTATGTTCCAGGCTATTTGATAGTAGTATGTTTTATTCCAGGTTAACTAATAGAAGTATATTATGCTCCAGGTTAAAGGGACTTTCTGTTGAAAAATAGAGCTCGCTTATTTTGCCTTTAAATCCTGCTGACAGCCTCTGCCCAGTTGTTTTTAATTTCTTTTTCGGATGATTTTCTTCTCCTTTTGTCCCTCGCCGTACACTGCTCCTGCTCTTCAGCTCACAGACCCAAACCTGGAAGTCCCTGAAGCTTTTTTCTGCAATTTGTGCTCCTATACAACTTGCACAATGTAGGAACCGCAAATTGCACGGCGCTACTGGACTTGCACACTTTACGTATATCATGTTCCAGGTTAATGGGTAATGGATATAAGTATATACTATGTTCCAGGCAGGTGGAAGGAACACACCCTGTCAGCTATCCTGCTGTGGTAAGTATCATTAGACCTGCCTGGTAATGGTTTGTTGTTATTATTATTATTATTAGCACCTCCATTAAGCTAATGAGTTCCCTATGTCCAGTGCTTCTCACCGCCCGGCCAGCGCTGGAGGAATCAGGAGCGTTAGAGGGGAGGTATTATCTGCAATGATAGCAATTATCATTCATTATCTGTATCAGGGGAATGGCTTGTGGCCGGGTGCCCAGTAGTGATACTCATCGATCCATTACACCTCCGCCAGGTCCTGTAATCCACCTCCAGGCTGTCCCAACCAGAGTGGGGAATCCTTCAATCCAGCTAGGGCCCCCTCCTCAGCTATCTGATTTTACAGGGGATTTCTGGGCAGCTCTGCCTGATCGGATCTGAAGTCTGGGTAATTATTACCTTTCTTAGCTAACGAGGTTTAGACTCTGTAACTGATATCACCGCGTTTGGGTGTTACTCTTCTTATGCAGAAAAAAATAATAATCATTATTAACTATTATTTATTTTCATTTATGACATGAAATGGTAAACGAATATTTAATGTGTTATTATGATCTACACGTCTCGACATGACATCATCTGATATATACCAAGCGCTCTTTATTAGATTCCTTATGTGAAAACTCATTTCTCACAGTAACTCTGTGCAGTATCGCTTGAATTTGGAACCCCCCCCCCATTTTCTTGTCATAATTTATAAAGCACAGAAATCGGATGTATTATTTTCAGAGCTGATTAGAGGAGCAGAATCCATGCGGCCCCTCAAGTCTCTGCGATCTCTTTAAAATGCACTTTTTGCTGTAGATTTGGCACATTTAAATGCATCCTTTTTTCTTAAGTATTTCCATGTTTTTTGCAGTGTTGTGGTTTCCATGTTTGTTGCTGTAATGTGTTTTCCTTTCTGTGTCTCAGTGCGATACACATTATAAAATTAGCAGATAGATTTCTAGGAATCAAAGTCTCATCCGAGCGGCCTCCATGGGGAAGGGAATTGTGGGGAATTTCCAAAATCAGATAAGAAGATTTTGTTGATGGGACAGAAGCGATAGAAATGTGATGGGTGCCTGTGCGCACTGATATGTTACAGTTACACGTTTTTATAAAGAGCTAACAAGTTCCATAGCGCTGTACAATGGGAGAGGCAGAGTAACATATACATACACGTTAGACACACAGAACAGTAAGAGAGGACCCTGCTCAAGAGCTTACAGTCTAAGAATGTAATCGTGTCTGTGCATACTGATATGTATGGGTATGTGTGTACTGATATGTATGGGTATGTGTGTACTGATATGTGCGTGTCTGTGCATCTTGATATGTATGGATATGTGTGTATTGATATGTGCATGTCTGTGTGATACTGTGTGTGTACTGATATGTATGTGAGTATTGACATGTGCGTGTCTGTGCGTCTTGATATGTATGGGTATGTGTGTACTGATATGTGCGTGTCTGTTTGATACTGTGTGTGTACTGATATGTGTGTATTGATATGTGCGTGTCTGTGATACTGTGTGTGTACTGATATGTATGTGTGTATTGATATGTGCGTGTCTGTGATACTGTGTGTGTACTGATATGTATGTGTGTATTGATATGTGCGTGTCTGTGTGATACTGTGTGTGTACTGATATGTGCGTGTCTGTGCGTCTTGATATGTATGGGTATGTGTGTATTGATATGTATGTGTCTGTGTGATACTGTGTGTGTACTGATATGTGCGTGTCTGTTTGATACTGTGTGTGTACTGATATGTATGTGTGTATTGACATGTGCGTGTCTGTGCGTCTTGATATGTATGGGTATGTGTGTACTGATATGTGCGTGTCTGTGTGATACTGTGTGTGTACTGATATGTGCGTGTCTGTTTGATACTGTGTGTGTACTGATATGTATGTGTGTATTGACATGTGCGTGTCTGTGCGTCTTGATATGTATGGGTATGTGTGTACTGATATGTGCGTGTCTGTTTGATACTGTGTGTGTACTGATATGTGTGTATTGATATGTGCGTGTCTGTGATACTGTGTGTGTACTGATATGTATGTGTGTATTGATATGTGCGTGTCTGTGATACTGTGTGTGTACTGATATGTATGTGTGTATTGATATGTGCGTGTCTGTGTGATACTGTGTGTGTACTGATATGTGCGTGTCTGTGCGTCTTGATATGTATGGGTATGTGTGTATTGATATGTATGTGTCTGTGTGATACTGTGTGTGTACTGATATGTGCGTGTCTGTTTGATACTGTGTGTGTACTGATATGTATGTGTGTATTGACATGTGCGTGTCTGTGCGTCTTGATATGTATGGGTATGTGTGTACTGATATGTGCGTGTCTGTGCATCTTGATATGTATGGATATGTGTGTATTGATATGTGCATGTCTGTGTGATACTGTGTGTGTACTGATATGTATGTGAGTATTGACATGTGCGTGTCTGTGCGTCTTGATATGTATGGGTATGTGTGTACTGATATGTGCGTGTCTGTTTGATACTGTGTGTGTACTGATATGTGTGTATTGATATGTGCGTGTCTGTGATACTGTGTGTGTACTGATATGTATGTGTGTATTGATATGTGCGTGTCTGTGATACTGTGTGTGTACTGATATGTATGTGTGTATTGATATGTGCGTGTCTGTGATACTGTGTGTGTACTGATATGTATGTGTGTATTGATATGTGCGTGTCTGTGATACTGTGTGTGTACTGATATGTATGTGTGTATTGATATGTGCGTGTCTGTGCGTCTTGATATGTATGGGTATGTGTGTATTGATATGTGTGTGTCTGTGCGTCTTGATATGTATGGGTATGTGTGTATTGATATGTATGTGTCTGTGTTCCACTGATGTGTGTGTTTTTGATTGTGTCTTTAGGGACGTATGTGTGAAAGTGTAGGACTTAATGTCTGCTTGTATATATGGATATATGTATGTCTGTGCATATATGTCTGTGTGTATCTGGATGTATGTGTGTATGGGCACATACTTAGGAATGTTGGAGGTGTATCTATATGTATATGATTTGCACGCTGCTTTTCAAAATAAAAATCTCTATCTATCTAAATTATCTCTACCCCCCCCCCCCCCCCGTCTCCACCCTGTTGATGAGAGGGGATGATGAGAGAGATTCAGGAGTCGCCTGAGTTCATCCTGCTGTGTGCATTTAATTAGTACATAGTGCTGCAAACAAAGACACAACAACTGCTGTGCAAACAATAGCTCTGCTGATTGTGGACAGGAGACGACTCAGTCTATGCTGAGCTTAGCCTCTAGTTATTGGGATCTTTGAGTGTGGGTAGGAAGCGATGGGGTGTCATCTGAGTACAGTCAAGTAGTGCTGGGGTGTTTCTGCCAAGTGCGGATAGGAAGCGTTGGGGTGTCTGAGTGTGGGTAGCAGGTGCTGGGGTGTCTGCTGTATGCAGGCAGTAATTGATGGGGTGGGTGCTGACTGCAAGCTGGAAGTGATCGGGTGTCTGCTGAATGCGTCAGGAACTGATCGAGTAGTTGCTGAGTGCGTCAGGAACTGATAAGGTGTCTGCTGAATGTGTCAGCAAGTGATCGAGTAGCTGCTGAATGCGTCAGGAAGTGATCGGTGTCTGCTGAATGCGTCAGGAACTGATCGAGTAGTTGCTGAGTGCGTCAGGAACTGATCAGGTGTCTGCTGAATGTGTCAGCAAGTGATCGAGTAGCTGCTGAATGCGTCAGGAAGTGATCGAGTAGCTGCTAAGTGCGTCAGGAACTGATCAGGTGTCTGCTGAATGTGTCAGCAAGTGATCGAGTAGCTGCTGAATGCGTCAGGAAGTGATCGAGTAGCTGCTAAGTGCGTCAGGAACTGATCAGGTGTCTGCTGAATGTGTCAGCAAGTGATCGAGTAGCTGCTGAATGCGTCAGGAAGTGATCGGTGTCTGCTGAATGTGTCAGCAAGTGATCGAGTAGCTGCTAAGTGCGTCAGGAAGTGATCGGGTGTCTGCTGAATGTGTCAGCAAGTGATCGAGTAGCTGCTGAATGCGTCAGGAAGTGATTGGGTGTCTGCTGAATATGTCAGCAAGTGATCGAGTAGCTGCTAAGTGCGTCAGGAAGTGATCGGGTGTCTGCTGAATGTGTCAGCAAGTGATCGAGTAGCTGCTGAATGTGTCAGGAAGTGATTGGGTGTCTGCTGAATATGTCAGCAAGTGATCAAGTAGCTGCTGAATGCGTCAGGAAGTGATGGGGTGTCTGCTGAATGTGTCAGGAAGTGATCGAGTAGCTGCTGAGTGCGTCAGGAAGTGATCGGGTGTCTGCTGAATGTGTCAGGAAGTGATCGAGTAGCTGCTAAGTGCTTCAGGAAGTGATCGGGTGTCTGCTGAATGTGTCAGGAAGTGATCGAGTAGCTGCTAAGTGCTTCAGGAAGTGATCGGGTGTCTGCTGAATGTGTCAGGAAGTGATCGGGTGTCTGCTGAATGTGTCAGAAAGTGATTGAGTAGCTGCTGAATGTGTCAGGAAGTGATCGGGTGTCTGCTGAATATGTCAGAAAGTGATTGAGTAGCTGCTGAGTGCTTCAGGAAGTGATCGGGTGTCTGCTGAATGCGTCAGGAAGTGATCGAGTAGCTGCTGAGTGCTTCAGGAAGTGATCGGGTGTCTGCTGAATGCGTCAGGAAGTGATCGAGTAGCTGCTGAGTGCTTCAGGAAGTGATCGGGTGTCTGCTGAATGTGTCAGAAAGTGATTGAGTAGCTGCTGAGTGCTTCAGGAAGTGATCGGGTGTCTGCTGAATGCGTCAGGAAGTGATCGAGTAGCTGCTGAGTGCTTCAGGAAGTGATCGGTGTCTGCTGAATGCGTCAGGAAGTGATCGAGTAGCTGCTGAGTGCGTCAGGAAGTGATCGAGTAGCTGCTGAGTGCTTCAGGAAGTGATCAGGTGTCTGCTGAATGTGTCAGAAAGTGATCGAGTAGCTGCTGAGTGCAGGCAGCAATTGATGGGGTGTCGGGTAAGGTTGTACTTAGTGAAGAGTGTCAGTTGTTTTTTTGGGCTATCAGCGATTCTATATTGGGATTATTATTTTCTGTGTAATTGTCTTTTTTTTCCTGGAGATCAATCGGTTTGGCTGTGGGCGGAGGTAGAGGTGTAGCTGGGGTTGAGGAGCGAGTGGCCCAAATAACTGGAACTCAGCAGAAGGTTTAAATATGGAAAGGGACATTATTATCCTCTTGTCCACACGATATGGAAACAATAAACACAGTGACCCCTCAATGAAGCCTTACACCCCGGTCCTTACCTGTTTTGCCGGTAGAAGCCAGGAAATGGGTCTGTGAGTTCACTTTCTGCAAAACAATGAGTAAAGTGGGTCAGGACGGAGCCCGTCGCCCGGGAATAATAAATATGCAATAGTGAACGGTTTGTAATAAATCCCCTGAGCCGCATAACGAGCAGGATTTAGGTCCAGAAGGAGCCAGCCTGTGACTGTCCCGGCCCGAGCGCTGCAAGGGTTAAAGGGCCAATTAGCAGAAATCACATTGGGATTAATCATTCCATTCACATAAAAACACATTGTTTCAGAGAATTCAGGGCATTAACCTGTTCCTGACTGACTGACTCGTTAACAAAGCCACAGATCTGGAGACTTTATATAGGAGTGCTTGATCCTGGTCTCTGCTTACTTATCTAAAGTTCACCTGTCTGTATGTCTGTCCCATCACCATTCTGTCTCTGTCTATCCTGTCTGTTCACAGCATTGTCTGTCAGTCCATTCTGACATATTTCTGTCAGTCTGGTCACCCCATATTCCTTCTGTCTGTGCATACATCCTGCCATCCTCCTTCTGTCTGTCCATCACAGCATCCTTCTGTCTGTCTGCCCCTCTCATCTATCTGTTTGTTTGTATGTTCTGTCATCCTTCTGTCTGTGCAACCAGTTATTCTCCTGTCTGTCCTACCCATCATCTTTCTGTCTGTCCACATCATTTGACTGTCCATTCTGACATCCTTCTGTCTGTCCATCCAATTATCTGTCTGTCTATTCTGTTAGTCTTTCATTCTGTCCGTTCCCTCATCTTTCTGTCTGTCTCTCCACCCCATCTTCTTTCTGTCTGTCTCCATCCCGTCTTCTTTCTGTCTGTCTCCATCCCGTCTTCTTTCTGTCTGTCTCTCCATCCCGTCCTCTTTCTGTCTCTCCACCCTGACCTCTTTCTGTCTGTCTCTCCATCCCGTCCTCTTTCTGTCTGTCTCTCCAGCCTGACCTCTTTCTGTCTGTCTCTCCATCCCGTCCTCTTTCTGTCTGTCTCCATCCCATCCTCTTTCCGTCTGTCTCTCCACCCCGTCCTCTTTCTGTATGTCTCTCCATCCTGTCTTCTTTCTGTCTGTCTCTCCACCCCGTCCTCTTTCTGTATGTCTCTCCACCCCGTCTTCTTTCCGTCTGTCTCTCCATCCCGTCCTCTTTCTGTCTGTCTCTCCACTCCATCCTCTTTCTGTCTGTCTCTCCACCCTGACCTCTGTCTGTCTCTCCATCCCATCTTCTTTCCGTCTGCCTCTCCATCCCGTCCTCTTTCTGTCTGTCTCCATCCCGTCTTCTTTCCGTCTGTCTCTCCACCCCATCCTCTTTCCGTCTGTCTCTCCACCCCGTCCTCTTTCTGTCTGTCTCTCCACCCCATCCTCTTTCTGTCTGTCTCTCCATCCTGTCTTCTTTCTGTCTGTCTCTCCACCCCATCCTCTTTCTGTCTGTCTCTCCACCCCGTCCTCTTTCCGTCTGTCTCTCCATTCTGTCTTCTTTCTGTCTGTCTCTCCATCCTGTCTTCCTTCCGTCTGTCTCTCCACCCTGTCCTCTTTCCGTCTGTCTCTCCACCCCGTCCTCTTTCTGTCTGTCTCTCCACCCCGTCCTCTTTCTGTCTGTCTCTCCATCCTGTCTTCTTTCTGTCTGTCTCTCCACCCCATCCTCTTTCTGTCTGTCTCTCCACCCCGTCCTCTTTCCGTCTGTCTCTCCATCCTGTCTTCTTTCTGTCTGTCTCTCCATCCTGTCTTCTTTCTGTCTGTCTCTCCATCCTGTCTTCTTTCTGTCTGTCTCTCCATCCTGTCTTCTTTCTGTCTGTCTCTCCATCCTGTCTTCTTTCTGTCTGTCTCTCCACCCCATCCTCTTTCTGTCTGTCTCTCCACCCCGTCCTCTTTCCGTCTGTCTCATCCCGTCTTCTTTCTGTCACTCTCTCCATCCCGTCCTCTTTCCGTCTGTCTCTCCATCCCGTCCTCTTTCTGTCTGTCTCTCCATCCCGTCCTCTTTCTGTCTGTCTCTCCATCCCGTCTTTTTTCCGTCTGTCTCTCCATCCTGTCTTCTTTCTGTCTGTCTCTCCACCCTGTCCTCTTTCTGTCTGTCTCTCCAACCCGTCCTTTTTCTGTCTGCCTCTCCAACCCGTCTTCTGTCTGTCTGTCCATTTTGGTTCCCAAAATTCCCATAAAACGCACAACTGTGAAACGGGGCAAGTTGAAACTATAAGGGTTATTCAAAGAGAATCAAAGTCACTGCACGTTCAGGGACTTTTCGTTCTCTTCAATTCGGTTCGTTTTGCCGATCCCATTTCGGCGACCCTGCGGTGTATTCAGCAAACACCACAGGGTCCCCGAATTGCAGGGAAAAGTCACCGCAAACCTGACGAAAACTCACCGCAAAACCCAGCGAATGCACGCCGAAAACCCACAAAAACATCTGGATTAACCCGCCGAAAACGCTAGAAAAACCCGAGCAGGAGCCGATCACACACAGAGCAGCCGCCGGAAGAAGCCGACACCGCAGACGAAGGCAGTGAATAAATTAGGAAAACAGTTTGCTTGAATGTTTGAAAAGTGAAACGCTGTTTGCAAAGAAACTACTGAGCAAAAATGTCTGAAATTTACATATAAAATCCAATGAATGATAATAAAGAGGGAAGTTACAGAAAAAAGAAGAAAACTTAAAAAAAAATCGAATCACTTAAATAAAAATCCAGAAAAATGCTTAAAATATCCTAAAATATCTATAAATAAAGAGACTCTTTACTGCAGAATTTTATAATGAACGGTTTATTAGATATTGAATTAAAACGGGAATATTTTTAACATTGAAGCCTATGGGATTCGTCTGAATAAACCTGCCGAATTAAACCACCGAATGGCAGGGCATTAGGGGAACCTTTCACTGCTGGTTTGTGTTCTCTGAATAGCCGAAGCAGTGCTTCTCTATGGGGATTCACTGCCCTCGAACAGGCACCGAACAGGCACCGTATGTGCAGGCAATTCGCCAGGATTTGGTGAACTGCCTGCTCTCTGGATAGCCGAATGGCCAGGAAAGGTAATTGTATGCTGATTTTCAGCGTTCGGTTACCTTTCTCCAGCCATTTGGATCTCCTTGAATAACCCTGTAAGAAAATACTAATTAAGTTTGACATTGTTTATAGAGTGGTGGTTCCTACGCCCGAGCTATAGACATATATAAAGTGTATCCCAGGCCAAGTAATGGGGAGGCACAGGGATGCTTTGTATAAATGCTGTATAATGTTTCTCTCTGAGAAAAGCATTAAATACTTCATCAAGTCTTGACTCTTTTGCTTTATATGCATATATAGTATTGGGGGTTATTTTTTAATTATTAATAATAAATGTTTTTAAATTCCCTGATTGTGTCCACCTTAAAGCTGTGGGTGTACAATTTGATTGGTCTAATGCACCTGGACATTTTTCATTTAAGAGATTGCTGGACTTTTGTAAAATGATATATATATATGTTGGTGGATATATAGTATGTGCAGGTATATACCATTGTAACTTTTCTACAGAGCTGACACTTAGGTCCCCATTACATTCTTCGTGCACAATTGCATTGATGCGAGAGGCAAAACCCTTTGCGCTGAACGTCGTATTCCAAAGTTCGCACACAAAATGCGCGTTAACGTCTAACGCGAGTGACTCTGCGTGAACCAATTTAGTGCGCGCATCCTATACTTAACATTGTGAGCGCAAATGCGTTTGTGCGCTGGTGCGCGCATGGTATTACAATCTATGCGCAAAATGTAACGGACAACGTTTGCGCGTCTAATTTTACCGTCTTTGAAAAGCTGGTGGTAACGGCAAATTGTAACAACCTGATCGCACCAAACTGCGGATTCACAACGGAGAACGTCGAAGCGCACTTTTTTTTTTTACTAGCTCAAAAATGACGGCTACTACCTTGTCTTCTGTCAGAACGTACGTCTGTTGTGCGCAGTCCGCACAAAAATGCGTTCGTCTGACGGACTCGCGTTAAAAATTACATAGCGCTCACTGATTTCTGCGCGCAACGGTACTTTGCGTGAATTTTTGTGCGTCGGTTTTACGAGCGCAATTTCCCCACAGATGAAAAAATGCGCGAGGAATGTAATTCCAGCTTTGATTTTCGTGCGTTAACGTTTAATGCTTCCCGCAAAAAAATACGCGTTTAGCGTGCATTTTGGCGTTAAGAATGTAATAGGGCCCTAAGGCTAGGTTCAGACGAGCGTGTTTTCTATGGACTGTGCGCCTGTGCAGTACGGACGCACTTTTTGACAGAAGACGCAGTAGTGGTCACACAGTCGGTTTTTGTGACTGACGTTATTTTTGACGAATGTAGGAGGGAAAATAAATTAAAATGAAAAAACATTTTGTCCGTCAAAAATGCTGGACGTATAAATGCAGTCTGTCTGACCACGTCCATCACTCACATACAAAGCTATGCGGACGTGGCGCACTCCGCACGTCTGTCCTTGCGGTTCGAAGGTCTTGCCAACCTGCGTCCGTTTGCCGCGTCCGCACTTCCGTGCGGACGTACTTCATGTGTGGGCCTTCATTTGTCATGATTATCTGCTACCACGGACATACTAAAGCGCGGCTACACGGACGTTAACACTGCGCTCGTCTGACCCCAGCCTAAGGCTAGGGTCAAACAAACGCATTATTTGCAGCGACCGTCAAAAAGTGCGTCCGAACGCATTGACGTATTTATTCACGGAATGCGCAAAAACGGTCAGACGACGCACATTTTCGTGCGTGATTTTTTTACGGATCGTCAATAAAACACTTTTTGCGTCTGGACGTTATGTTGGCCGGACATGAGCAGGGTCTGACGTCTCCTAATCACGCAAACACGCCGCTATGCCGACGCAGCGCACTTTGTACATCCGTACTAGCGGTTCTGCGTTCTCGAAAAAATGCGTTCATTTTCCACTTGCGTTGCGCAGCCGGACTTTCGTGCGGCCGTACATCGTATATTGGCCGTCATTGCCCGTCATTTGCTGCTAGTGCGGCCGTGATTAAGTGCGCCTAAACGCACGTTAAAAAATGCACTAGTCTGACCCCAGCCTAAAAGTTTTAAACACATTTTAACCCTTTACATGTTCTAACAACTATGAAAGAGTTGTTAAAACCTGTAAAGGGTTAAAATGTGTTAAAACCTTTAATGTATGAGCTTCTGATAACGTCTTGTATGAATTGCAGTGCTCTCCTTCTGGATTGAGATTATATATATATATAGATTAGGTCGGCCGTGTTAGTCCAGATACCAAAATCACGAGTATATCAGTCTGTAGTGATACCTTTTTTTATTGGACTAACGTTACATTTAAGTACAAGCTTTCGAGAGTGAACCTCTCTCAGTAAGCTTCTAGACCTGACGAAGGGAGGTTCACTCTCGAAAGCTTGTACTTTAAATGTAACGTTAGTCCAATAAAAAAGGTATCACTACAGACTGATATATATATAAATATATATATATTATAATATGGGTTTTTGAGAACTCATATGAGAAAAAAAAAATGTTATTAAAGCCTTTACATGTTAATCCGACGTTTCGGCTCCATCTGAGGCTTTATCAAGGTCTCATATACAGCCTCAGATGGAGCCGAAACGTCGGATTAACATGTAAAGGCTTTAATAACGATTTTTTATTTTTTCATATATGAGTCCTGGAGTGCATCCTGCATTTTGCATCTATATATATTACTGGCTTGTTTTGCATATTTATATATAATGTTGGTGTTGGTATCATATGTGCAGGATGTGTATATATGTATATAGTGTGTGTGTGTTGATGTATATACAGTATAGTATGTGCAGGGTATATATGTTATATGTATATAATATGGGTGTTAGTATATATAGTGTGTGTGGAATATATACAGTATATAGTGGGTGTTAGTGTATGTATAGTATGTTCCGGGTATATACTGTATGTGTGTGTATATATAGTATGTTCCGGGTATATACTGTATGTGTGTGTATATATAGTATGTGCGGGTATATACTGTATGTGTGTGTATATATAGTATGTGCGGGTATATACTGTATGTGTGTGTATATATAGTATGTGTGTGTGTATATAGTATGTGCGGGTATATACTGTATGTGTGTGTATATATAGTATGTACCGGGTGTATATATAGTATGTGCGGGTATATACTGTATGTGTGTGTATATATAGTATGTGCGGGTATATACTGTATGTGTGTGTATATATAGTATGTACCGGGTATATACTGTATGTGTGTGTATATATAGTATGTTCCGGGTATATACTGTATGTGTGTGTATATATAGTATGTGCGGGTATATACTGTATGTGTGTGTATATATAGTATGTGCGGGTATATACTGTATGTGTGTATATATATATGTGCGGGTATATACTGTATGTGTGTGTATATATAGTATGTACCGGGTATATACTGTATGTGTGTGTATATATAGTATGTTCCGGGTATATTACTGTATGTGTGTGTATATATAGTATGTGCGGGTATATACTGTATGTGTGTGTATATATAGTATGTGCGGGTATATACTGTATGTGTGTGTATATATAGTATGTGCGGGTATATACTGTATGTGTGTGTATATATAGTATGTGCGGGTATATACTGTATGTGTGTGTATATATAGTATGTGCGGGTATATACTGTATGTGTGTGTATATATAGTATGTGCGGGTATATACTGTATGTGTGTGTTATATAGTATGTGCGGGTATATACTGTATGTGTGTGTATATATAGTATGTTCCGGGTATATACTGTATGTGTGTGTATATATAGTATGTGCGGGTATATACTGTATGTGTGTGTATATATAGTATGTTCCGGGTATATACTGTATGTGTGTGTATATATAGTATGTGCGGGTGGTGTGTGTGTATATATAGTATGTGCGGGTGGTGTGTGTGTATATATAGTATGTTCCGGGTATATACTGTATGTGTGTGTATATATAGTATGTGCGGGTATATACTGTATGTGTGTGTATATATAGTATGTTCCGGGTATATACTGTATGTGTGTGTATATATAGTATGTGCGGGTGGTGTGTGTGTATATTTATTTTATTTATAATGTATTTTCCCAGGAAGGACACATCGAGATTTCTCTTGTTTTTAAGTATGGCCTGGGTTCGAGAACGTTGAATATATATATATTTAGCTTCCAGACCTGAGGAAGAGAAGTTACACTCTCGAAAGCTTGTCTTTTAAATGTAACACTAGTCCAATAAAAAAGCTATTACTACGTACTGCTATACTGGTGAGATATATATATATATGGGGAATGTAGCACAGGGGCTCTGGGAATGCAGTTCTTTTAATTGTTGGGATGTGCAAATGACTCCTGCAATAATAAACTTATATATATATATGTATAAATCCCCAGAGTATAGCTGTAGTAGTGATAGCTTATTTATTTTACTATCGTTACATTTAAAAGACAAGCTTTCCAGAGTGTAACTTCTCTTCCTCAGCTCTTAAAGCAATACATATGTGCGATTTTGACATCCAGACTAACACAGCTTATCAAATCTACAATATATATATTTGATTCCGGAGGGCCCTCATTAATTCACATTAACTGCATAATAAACACTTAACAGCCACGTTATGGTATAAATGAGAATCTGCATCTGATAAGATTAGCGAGCAGCTATAATCATTTTATTGGTGAAGCATATCAGTGTTTCATTGTGGAAACTGGATTTATACAAAGTTCCCAGTTGAGCGGAGGAAGAGACAGTTCACTCATTCTGCATGATGACAGAGCAAGTATTGTGTCTGTGAGTGCGTTATCGATGGATTAAACGTTTCTCTGCGGGTTACAGACTCATCCACTTTACAATGAAACTGCCAGTGGACACCTGGTGCTCGAGCAGCTCGCAAATCTGCCGTTGTGTCCTCATTAATACCCAATTGCTCCTTACAAAAATAACTTAATATAATTGAATGCCTCGTTAAAAAAATATTAATAATAACATATTAATAAAACGGAACAACTCGTTAAAATAGTAACTTATTAATGAAATCAAACCATTCCATAAAATAACAGCATATTACTGAATACTGAACCACTCTGTACAAAAATATCTTATTAATAAAGCCGAACGACTTATCACAATAAATATCATTTTAATAAAGCCGAATGACTCCTCACAATAAATATCTTATTAATAAAGCCGAACGACTCCTCACAATAAATATCTTATTAATAAAGCTGAATGACTCCTCACAATAAATATCTTAATAAAGCTGAACGACTCCTCACAATAAATATCTTATTAATAAAGCTGAACGACTCCTCACAATAAATATCTTATTAATAAAGCCGAACGACTCATCACAATAAATATCTTATTAATAAAGCTGAACGACTCCTCACAATAAATATCTTATTAATAAAGCCGAACGACTCATCACAATAAATATCTTATTAATAAAGCCGAACGACTCCTCACAATAAATAACTTATTAATAAAGCTGAACGACTCATCACAATAAATATCTTATTAATAAAGCTGAGCGACTCCTCACAATAAATATCTTATTAATAAAGCTGAACGACTCCTCACAATAAATATCTTATTAATAAAGCTGAATGACTCCTCACAATAAATATCTTATTAATAAAGCTGAATGACTCCTCACAATAAATATCTTATTAATAAAGCTGAACGACTCATCACAATAAATATCTTATTAATAAACCTGAACGACTCATCACAATAAATATCTTATTAATAAAGCTGAATGACTCCTCACAATAAATATCTTATTAATAAAGCTGAATGACTCATCACAATAAATATCTTATTAATAAAGCTGAACGACTCATCACAATAAATATCTTATTAATAAAGCTGAACGACTCCTCACAATAAATATCTTATTAATAAAGCTGAACGACTCATCACAATAAATATCTTATTAATAAAGCTGAACGACTCCTCACAATAAATATCTTATTAATTAAGCTGAACGACTCATCACAATAAATATCTTATTAATAAAGCTGAACGACTCTCACAATAAATATCTATTAATAAAGCTGAACGACTCATCACAAAAATATCTTATTAATAAAGCTGAATGACTCATCACAATAAATATCTTATTAATAAAGCTGAACGACTCATCACAATAAATATCTTATTAATTAAGCTGAACGACTCATCACAATAAATATCTTATTAATAAAGCTGAACGACTCCTCACAATAAATATCTTATTAATAAAGCTGAATGACTCATCACAATAAATATCTTATTAATAAAGCTGAACGACTCATCACAATAAATATCTTATTAATAAAGCTGAACGACTCCTCACAATAAATATCTTATTAATAAAGCTGAACGACTCATCACAATAAATATCTTATTAATAAAGCTGAACGACTCATCACAATAAATATCTTATTAATAAAGCTGAATGACTCATCACAATAAATATCTTATTAATAAAGCTGAATGACTCCTCACAATAAATATCTTATTAATAAAGCTGAATGACTCCTCACAATAAATATCTTATTAATAAGCTGAACGACTCCTCACAATAAATATCTTATTAATAAAGCTGAACGACTCCTCACAATAAATATCTTATTAATAAAGCTGAACGACTCATCACAATAAATATCTTATTAATAAAGCTGAATGACTCATCACAATAAATATCTTATTAATAAAGCTGAATGACTTATCACAATAAATATCTTATTAATAAAGCTGAACGACTCCTCACAATAAATATCTTATTAATAAAGCTGAATGACTCCTCACAATAAATATATCTTATTAATAAAGCTGAATGACTCCTCACAATAAATATCTTATTAATAAAGCTGAACGACTCATCACAAAAATATCTTATTAATAAAGCTGAACGACTCATCACAATAAATATCTTATTAATAAAGCTGAATGACTCATCACAATAAATAACTTATTAATAAAGCTGAACGACTCTCACAATAAATATCTTATAATAAAGCTGAATGACTCATCACAATAAATATCTTATTAATAAGCTGAATGACTCATCACAATAATATCTTATTAATAAAGCTGAACGACTCCATCACAATAAATATCTTATTAATAAAGCTGAACGACTCTCACAATAAATATCTTATTAATAAAGCTGAATGACTCATCACAATAAATACTTATTAATAAAGCTGAACGACTCATCACAATAATATCTTATTAATAAGCTGAATGACTCATCACAATAATATCTTATTAATAAGCTGAATGACTCATCACAATAAATATCTTATTAATAAAGCTGAACGACTCCATCACAATAAATATCTTATTAATAAAGCTGAACGACTCCTCACAATAAATATCTTATTAATAAAGCTGAATGACTCATCACAATAAATATCTTATTAATAAAGCTGAACGACTCCTCACAATAAATATCTTATTAATAAAGCTGAACGACTCATCACAATAAATACTTATTAATAAAGCTGAACGACTCCTCACAATAAATATCTTATTAATAAAGCTGAACGACTCCTCACAATAAATATCTTATTAATAAAGCTGAATGACTCATCACAATAAATATCTTATTAATAAAGCTGAACGACTCATCACAATAAATATCTTATTAATAAAGCTGAACGACTCATCACAATAAATATCTTATTAATAAAGCTGAATGACTCATCACAATAAATATCTTATTAATAAAGCTGAACGACTCATCACAATAAATATCTTATTAATAAAGCTGAACGACTCCTCACAATAAATATCTTATTAATAAAGCTGAACGACTCATCACAATAAATATCTTATTAATAAAGCTGAACGACTCATCACAATAAATATCTTATTAATAAAGCTGAACGACTCATCACAATAAATATCTTATTAATAAAGCTGAACGACTCATCACAATAAATATCTTATTAATAAAGCTGAACGACTCCTCACAATAAATATCTTATTAATAAAGCTGAACGACTCATCACAATAAATATCTTATTAATAAAGCTGAACGACTCCTCACAATAAATATCTTATTAATAAAGCTGAACGACTCATCACAATAAATATCTTATTAATAAAGCTGAACGACTCATCACAATAAATATCTTATTAATAAAGCTGAATGACTCATCACAATAAATATCTTATTAATAAAGCTGAACGACTCCTCACAATAAATATCTTATTAATAAAGCTGAATGACTCATCACAATAAATATCTTATTAATAAAGCTGAACGACTCATCACAATAAATATCTTATTAATAAAGCTGAACGACTCCTCACAATAAATATCTTATTAATAAAGCTGAATGACTCATCACAATAAATATCTTATTAATAAAGCTGAACGACTCCTCACAATAAATATCTTATTAATAAAGCTGAATGACTCATCACAATAAATATCTTATTAATAAAGCTGAACGACTCATCACAATAAATATCTTATTAATAAAGCTGAACGACTCATCACAATAAATATCTTATTAATAAAGCTGAACGACTCATCACAATAAATATCTTATTAATAAAGCTGAATGACTCATCACAATAAATATCTTATTAATAAAGCTGAATGACTCATCACAATAAATAACTTATTAATAAAGCTGAATGACTCATCACAATAAATATCTTATTAATAAAGCTGAATGACTCCTCACAATAAATATCTTATTAATAAAGCTGAACGACTCATCACAATAAATATCTTATTAATAAAGCTGAACGACTCCTCACAATAAATATCTTATTAATAAAGCTGAATGACTCATCACAATAAATATCTTATTAATAAAGCTGAACGACTCATCACAATAAATATCTTATTAATAAAGCTGAACGACTCCTCACAATAAATATCTTATTAATAAAGCTGAACGACTCATCACAATAAATATCTTATTAATAAAGCTGAACGACTCATCACAATAAATATCTTATTAATTAAGCTGAACGACTCATCACAATAAATATCTTATTAATAAAGCTGAACGACTCCTCACAATAAATATCTTATTAATAAAGCTGAACGACTCATCACAATAAATATCTTATTAATAAAGCTGAACGACTCATCACAATAAATATCTTATTAATAAAGCTGAACGACTCATCACAATAAATATCTTATTAATAAAGCTGAACGACTCCTCACAATAAATATCTTATTAATAAAGCTGAATGACTCATCACAATAAATATCTTATTATAAAGCTGAACGACTCCATCACAATAAATATCTTATTAATAAAGCTGAACGACTCCTCACAATAAATATCTTATTAATAAAGCTGAACGACTCATCACAATAAATATCTTATTAATAAAGCTGAACGACTCATCACAATAAATATCTTATTAATAAAGCTGAATGACTCATCACAATAAATATCTTATTAATAAAGCTGAATGACTCCTCACAATAAATATCTTATTAATAAAGCTGAATGACTCCTCACAATAAATATCTTATTAATAAAGCTGAACGACTCCTCACAATAAATATCTTATTAATAAAGCTGAACGACTCCTCACAATAAATATCTTATTAATAAAGCTGAACGACTCATCACAATAAATATCTTATTAATAAAGCTGAATGACTTATCACAATACATATCTTATTAATAAAGCTGAATGACTTATCACAATAAATATCTTATTAATAAAGCTGAACGACTCCTCACAATAAATATCTTATTAATAAAGCTGAATGACTCCTCACAATAAATATCTTATTAATAAAGCTGAATGACTCATCACAATAAATAACTTATTAATAAAGCTGAATGACTCCTCACAATAAATATCTTATTAATAAAGCTGAATGACTCATCACAATAAATATCTTATTAATAAAGCTGAATGACTCATCACAATAAATATCTTATTAATAAAGCTGAATGACTCATCACAATAAATATCTTATTAATAAAGCTGAATGACTCATCACAATAAATATCTTATTAATAAAGCTGAATGACTCATCACAATAAATATCTTATTAATAAAGCTGAATGACTCATCACAATAAATATCTTATTAATAAAGCTGAATGACTCCTCACAATAAATATCTTATTAATAAAGCTGAACGACTCATCACAATAAATATCTTATTAATAAAGCTGAATGACTTATCACAATAAATATCTTATTAATAAAGCTGAACGACTCCTCACAATAAATATCTTATTAATAAAGCTGAATGACTCCTCACAATAAATATCTTATTAATAAAGCTGAACGACTCCTCACAATAAATATCTTATTAATAAAGCTGAACGACTCATCACAATAAATAACTTATTAATAAAGCTGAATGACTCCTCACAATAAATATCTTATTAATAAAGCTGAATGACTCCTCACAATAAATATCTTATTAATAAAGCTGAATGACTCATCACAATAAATATCTTATTAATAAAAACAAATAGCTGCTTACAAAATTTATATATTAATAAAACTGAAAGACTCGTCACAAAAATTAACCTGTTAATAAATACCAAATGACCAGCTAAAAAAATAACTTAGTAATTAAAAAATAAATCATTTGCTACAAAAAGTATTACAAAAATAACTTGATCGAAAAACAGGATCACGCATTACAGAAAATAGCTTATTAATAAAGCAGCGCCACTCGTTACAAAAAATACCTTATCTTTTCTAGAGTCATTCGGTTTAATTAATACCTTTTTATTAATACAGAATCACTTGTTAGTTAGTAACTTTTTGATAAAACTGAATGACTCGATAAATAATTTATTAGCAACTAATTCTAAATCACTCCATAAAATAACTTACTAATAAAACCGAATTACTTGTCAAATAATAACTTATTAATAAAACCAAATCACTTATTAAAAAATAACGGCTTATTAATAAATCTGAATCACTTGGTAAAATAATAACTTATTAATAAATCTGAATCACTTGGTAAAAAAATAATAACTTATTAATAAAATGTAGTCACTCATTACAAAAATAACTTATTAATGAAACTGAATCGTTCAATATCTACTTATCAATTAAACAGAATCACTCGATAAATTAATAACTTATCAATAATACCGTATCACTCGTTAAAATAATAAATTATTATTAAAGCCGAATCACTTGTTAAAAAATAATTAAATAATAATATTGAAACTTGTTAGAAAAATAAATTATTACTAATACCGAAACGTATCAAAAAAAGAATTTATTGATAATACCAAGTCACTCTATACAAAATAATTAAAGAATAATACTGAATCACTAGTTAAAAAATAAATTGTTACTAATACTGAAATATGATTAAAAAAAAAAATGTAAAAACCAAGTGAATAAAGTTTGATTGTAAGTTTGTGAAAGTTTGATTAATATACGGTTGGGAAAAAAAGGTGATATTCTCACTTATAGGTTAAAAACCAAATTGCCCACTTTCAGATCGGCAGCAATAAAGGAGTAGTTGGAGTGAATGATGCGCGGCGCATATCATCCTGTGTTACTTCGCGGTGGAAGTGATATGTAAATCAATGTAGATTAGAAATAGAAACCCCGCAAAAAATTATAAATATAGATGAAAATCGAAATAGGTGATTGTCCCTCTGCCTGTACGTGCATGTCTCGCTGTCTGCCGAGCGTGAGGTCCGTAGCTTGGATTTGTTGGGTCAAGTTCCAGAAAGTCTCTTTCAGAAAGTCTTCTTTTGGCATTGTGAGAAATCCCTGAATCTTCCCTTTACGGAGGGACACGTCTGCATAAAGAGACCCTTGTGTTTGCTTGATTTCCTCGCTGACCCCAACATGAGAGAAGTTAATCTAGATCAGAGGCGCAGAGCTGTATTATCGGGGTAAGGACTTTAAATCATTAGTCATAATTTTATCAGGGTGGCTAAACCTCTCTGTTTTAAATCTGGATCAGATATCCTGCGGATATAGAAAAACCCAAAGGAGAGTGCAAATCGGCGTCTTACCTCACAGCAGAGAGGACGGCGAGGAGCCAGGGACGCGGGCAGACTGGAGCTGGATGCCGGATTGGTAAGGATGGAGACGGGCGCTGGAGATGCTGCTGCCAAGGCGTCACAAGAATAGAAGAGTTCCCAAAGATAGTTGAGTGTCCATCTTTAAGCCATAGGGTCGGTGATGTCATGGGACATTGTGTGAATTTCACTGGTTAATGTGAGGCGTGTGGCCGTGGGTTGGGGTGAGAGGGAGGTGGCGGTGTGTTTGGGAGGGTGGTGAGAGTCTAGGATGGAGGTGACATTGTCCGCATGCCCACCCTGGCTCGTGTGCTGCGTGTGTTGACTTAATCCCAAAATGATACGCCGGGACCAATTAGTGTAATTCTCCCCAGACGGGATGCTGACACGACGGCTCGCTAGTAGGGCCAGTAGGGAGACAGATGTCCCTACGGTGGGTCTTTGAGGGGCTGGTGGTGGGTGCCCATCTGGTACAGTTACTTGACAGTATTGGCAGGTGCCAGACATCAATTCATGCCATGGCCCTGCTCCTCTTCAGAACTATCAATGTCACCCTCATCCTCTGTGCCCCATATGGGTGGATGCCCAGGCTCCCTAAGCTTCTTATACGTTCTGGCTCTCTGTATATCACCTCGTTCTATGAATTCCACCCTATTCTACGTCTAAAACTTCATCTGACGCTGGATTTTTTATGTTACAGATCTCGGAACAGTCCTCTGCACTGGTGTATCTTAAATACTGTATGTCCCCTGAACGAATATTTACCTCCAATTCATTCTACCTGTAATTTAGCCCCATAAGGGGTTAATTACTAAGCATTGTCCATCAGAAGAACAACGGCTCAAGTTCAGTGAAACTAGGATTCATTCACTATTCAGGGAGCTGCCGCCGTAATTTGCTCTACTTTCCACCGTAGTTTCTGCCGTAGTTAATTAGCTTAGATTTCACTGTCGTTCCTCCGGTGTTACAGTTGAAGTTGTCCAGCATTGTTTCTTTTCAGAATTGTTTCTATTGGGGTTCAGAGGAGATCACACTTTGATATCCCTAAATTATATCCCCCGGTTTTATAAACAACAGCATTGAATGAAGAATAGTCACAGGATACTAATTTTACAGAAGAATAACAGCAGTGTCGACGATGCTCAGCATGCTTTGCAGAAGGTTCACCTGTCAGTGTCAGATTCTCCTTTTCTGGAACACGCTTAATATATACCCGAAACCACTGACCACTAAATATATACCCGAAACCACTGACCCCTAAATATATACCTGTAACCACTGTCCCCTTAATATATACCCGTAACCACTGAACGCTTAATATATACCTGAAACCACTGACCACTAAATATATACCTGAAACCACTGTCCCTTTAATATATACCCGAAACACTGACCCCTAAATATATACCCGTAACCACTGACCACTTAATATATACCCGAAACCACTAACCCCTAAATATATACCCGTAACCACTGACCACTTAATATATACCCGAAACCACTGACCCCTAAATATATACCCAAAACCACTGACCCCTAAATATATACCCGTAACCACTGACAGCTTAATATATACCTGAAACCACGGACCCCTAAATATATACCCGTAACCACTGACCACTTAATATATACCCAAAACCACTGACCCCTAAATATATACCCGTAACCACTGACCGCTTAATATATACCTGAAACCACGGACCCCTATATATATATATATATCCAAAACCACTGTCCCCTTAATATATACCCAAAACACTGACCCCTAAATATATACCCGTAACCACTGACCACTTAATATATACCCAAAACCACTGACCCCTAAATATATACCCGTAACCACTGACCGCTTAATATGTACCTGAAACCACGGACCCCTAAGAATATACCTGAAACCACTGACCTCTAAATACATACCCGAAACCACTGTCCTCTTAATATACACCCGAAACCACTGACCACTAAATATATACCCGAAACCACTGACCTCTAAATATATACCCGAAACCACTGTCCTCTTAATATACACCCAAAACCACTGACCACTAAATATATACCCGAAACCACGGTACCCTTAATATATACCCAAAACCACTGACCCCTAAATATATACCTGAAACCACTGACCCCTAAATATATATCCAAAACCACTGTCCCCTTAATATATACCCGAAACACTGACCCCTAAATATATACCCGTAACCACTGACCACTTAATATATACCCCAAACCACTGACCCCTAAATATATACCCGTAACCACTTTTACCGCTTAATATATACCTGAAACCACGGACCCCTAAATATATACCCCAAACCACTGTCCTCTTAATATACACCCGAAACCACTGACCACTAAATATTTACCCGAAACCACGGTACCCTTAATATATACCCAAAACCACTGACCCCTTAATATATACCCAAAACCTCTGTCCCCTTTTAATATACCCGAACCACTTACCTCTTAATATAAAGGTATATACGTGCCACTGCCATTATCACACATCAGTAATCCACTATATCATCCTGTATTCGTGATGTCATAGGCATGACGTCACATTGTGTGGCTCAGATAAAAATGTATACAATCACAGAAAGGAGGGGAGCAGAGACTTTTCACTGGATTTGGCAGCTTTGTGATTTTGGGGGTGATACCTGAATCGGTGGCATGCTGGTGGTACGGTGGACATTATGAGATGCAGAATGCCATGACAGTTTACGAGTGGTAAGTCTGGTGGTGATATTGCTTCACAAATCATTCAGTCTGCTCCGTTTGTTATTATGTTTTAAGTTCACTTTGTTGCCTTTCGTTTCTTGTTTCCTTACTGTTAGTGTAAGTCAGACATGGAAGGAACGTGCCGGGCCCCGGGGACACATTCACCTTATATTAGACTAATTTGCAGGAGGCGAAAGCCGTTTATTTTCATTTCCTCTGTGATAACATGGACTAAATCCTAATAATATCACAATCTCGTTAACACCTTGTGCGCCAGGGGACTGAATGACGGCTATAGGAGAGATGAGCAGGATGGGATGAGCAACTGGCAGGGTTAGAAGGCAGAGTAAGTGAGGGAAATGTTTTTTCTGTTTACACGGTGTGAGTTTAATTAGTCTATTAGGAGATATATACTTTCACATTTATAAATATATTGCGATTTATGTGGAAAACAAAACATATTGGCGGAATATTAATAACCTCCCACATTAGTAGGGCAGCAACTAACGATTATTCTCATAATCGATTAGTTGGCCGATTATTATTTCGATTAATTGATTCATCGGCTAAAAAAAAATAGAAAAAAATGTGTTTACTTAAAAGCAATTTTATGTAAAAAATCAAGGCCCCTATTACATTCTTCACGCAATGTCATTCGCGCAGCGCAAATTTTTTTGCGCGCATCGTCCGGCGTTATCGCGCGAAACTTAACGGAGTATTCCGATCGAACACATTTTGTCATCCGTCCGAAAGTAACATTCGTATAAACGACGCGCAAAACGAAGAGTAATACGAGCGCAGTACCGTAGCACACGTAAATCAGTGTGCGGACTGTTTTTTTCGCGGGATTCAGCCAATCAGAATTAAGAACCTTAATTGACATCAATTTACCTTGATTGACTCACTTAAGTTTCTGCGCCTTTCAAAGTAAATCTAAGTATACATGCTGCAGCAATAATAAAAGCACGCACAAATTCACAATTTTATTGTTTGGGTATGTGTAGAATGTGTAACTATACTGTGCTGTATTTTTTTTTTTCGTGCTGGTGTTTTTCGTTTCAGCCAGAACGTTCAGATTTGCAGTTAACACCAGCTTTTCAAAGACGTCAAAATTATGCACGCAAACGTTTTTCATAAAATGATGTGCATCGATTGTAATACCATCCGCGTACCAGCGCACGAACGAATTTGCGCTCACAATGTTAAGTACAGGACGTGCACAGTTCATCATGCTCGCTCGCGCAGGTCCATCCACGTCAAACGATAACGACATTCTGCGCAAAGGGTTTTGCCACTCGTGCAAATGCGCATTTGCGCACGCAAATGAAAATGCGCGAGAAATGTAATAGGGGCCTAAATAACCACAACCCCTCCACCTTTTTTCATAAGCAAATTGCGTATCTTGTGTACTTTTCACACAAGGTCTGCGAGTGCTTGGTCAGAGGGATGGGTTGATGCTGCGAGCGCTGGGTCAGAGGGATGGGTTGATGCTGCATGCGCAGCTTAAGCCCATGTTTGCGTTCTCAGATGAACGCGGATACAAGCACTTGGTCATAGATGATGTCAGCATGAATTCGGGGTTAATAAGTTAAAGTGGTCAGGGTGCTTAGAGTGTCCCTTTTAAATAATTAAGTGAACAAACTAAGTGGGAGGAGGGACTGGAGGTGGAAGCGAGTGACTTTGCTCAAGTGACTTACCCACTCCCTCTCACACTCAGGTTAGGGACAAAAGACCGGATGTGAGTTTGGGAAAAGGGACCAGACCAAAGGGAAGGAATGGCAGTTCCCGACTAAAGAGGGTGTGGCAGGGAGGGTGGGGTGGTGGCACAGGACTCCAGCTTCAAGTAAGTATAAAACACAGGCATACAGCTCCTTCACCCAGTGGCAGTATCCTATGTTTTGTGTTCTAGTTTTTTCTACTGTTGTAAACGGAATAAAAACAAACTGGTTGTGTCTGACATAACCCTAGAACTAAATCATAGCTAGTAAAGCAGCGGCGCGTCTCCTCCATTCCGCTCCGAAGCTGAGGATATTTACGTTGAACTCAGTCTGACTCTAAAACAGTGTGTGCTGTGCACAGGACAATCAATCAACACCAATTAATTGATATGGAAGTAGTTGGCAACTATTTCCATTATCATAGAAACATAGAAAAATGTCGGCAGATAAGAACCTTTCGGCCCATCTAGTCTGCCCAATTACATGGATACTTTACCTGGATTTATCTTTTGTTTAGGATAGCCTTATGCCTATCCCATGCCTGCTTAAATTCAATTACTGTTTTGGCCTCTACCACTTCTACTGGAAGACTGTTCCATGTATCCACCACCCTCTCAGTAAAATAATGCTTCCTGATGTTACTTTTAAACCTTTGCCCCTCTAATCTAAGACTATGTCCTCTTGTTTTGCTATTTTGTTTCCTTTTAAATATACTCCCTTCCTCTACCTTGTGGATTCCCTTTACGTATTTAAATGTTTCTATCATATCTCCTCTGTCTCGTCTTTTTTCCAAGCTGTACATGTTAAGATCATTAAGCCTTTCCTGGTAACTTTTCTCCTTCAAGCCGTACACCATTTTAGTAGCCCTTCTCTGAACTCTCTCTAAGATGTCTATATCCTTCTGGAGATACGGTCTCCAGTACTGCACACAGTACTCCAAGTGAGGTCTCACCAGTGCTCTGTACAGTGGCATGAGCACTTCCCTTTTCCTACTGCTAATACCTCTCCCTACACAACCAAGCATTCTGCCAGCATTTCCTGCTGCTCTATTACATTGACTACTTACCCTTAGATCCTCTGAAATAATGACCCCTAAATCCCTTTCCTCAGATGTTGAGGTTAGGACTGTATCAAATATTCTATATTCAGCCCTTGGGTTTTTACGTCCCAGGTGCATTATCTTGCACTTATCCACATTAAAACTCAATTGCCACAGCTCCGACCATTTTTTTAGTTTACCTAAATCATTTGTCATTTGGCTGATCCCTCCAGGAACGTCAACCCTGTTGCAAATCTTTGTGTCATCAGCAAAAAGACATTACTTTTCCATTAATACCTTCTGCAATATCACTAATAAAAATATTAAAGAGAATGGGTCCAAGTACTGACCCCTGAGGTACCCCACTGGTAACAAGACCTTGCGCCGAATAAACTCCATTTACCACAACCCTCTGTTGTCTGTCACTCAGCCACTGCCTAATCCATTCAACAATATTGAGGTAAACCCATCTTGTTTCTGATCCTGTAATCTATGTGTTTTTAGATGTTCAACAATCCTTTCCTTTAACATGGTTTCCATTAATTTCCCCACTACTGACGTAATACTAACTAGCCTATAGTTCCCCGATTCCTCCCTACTACCCTTCTTGTAAATGGGCACAACATTTGCTAATTTCCAGTCTTCTGGGACGACTCCTGTTAACAAGGATTGGTTAAATAAATCTGTTAACGGTTTTGCTATTACATCACTGAGCTCTTTTAATAATTTAGGGTGGATCCCATCAGGCCCCATTGACTTATTTGTCTTTACTTTAGACAGCTGCTTTAGAACCTCCTCCTCTGTAAACTCATATGTAAATGTCTCTTTAGTGTTCTCTCCTAACTGAGGTCCCTTTCCTTCCTTTTCTTCTGCAAAGACTGAACAAAAATATTCATTGAGGCAGTCAGCGAGACTTTTATCCTCTTCTACATACCTTCCTTCCTTTGTTTTTAATCTAACTAATCCTTGTTTTACTTCTCTTTTCTCGTTTATGTATCTAAAAAATGTTTTGTCCCCCTTTTTTACTGACTGAGCTATTTTCTCTTCTGCGTGTGCTTTGGAAGCTCTTATAAATTGCTTTGCCTCTTTCTGCCTAATCTTATAGGTTTGCCTGTCCTCTTCACGCTGAGTTTTTTTATAATTATTGAATGCTATCTTCTTGTTCTTCACTATTTTGGCCACTTCTGCAGAGTACCACAGTGGTTTCTTCCCTTTTTTGTTTTTGCTAACAAGCCGAATGCAATTTCCTGTGGCCTTCAATAATGCTTCCTTTAAATAGTTCCATTTCTCTTGGACTCCCTTTAAACTCCTCCAGTCTGATAATGACTCATTCACACAAAATCTCATTTTAGAAAAATCTGTTTTTTTAAAGTCTAAAACTTTTGTTTTTGTGTGGTGCGGCTCCATCCCTGTTCTTATATTAAACCATACTGATTGGTGATCACTAGATCCCAAATTTTCACCTACAACAACGTCCGATACCAAACCTCCATTTGTGAGTATTAAATCCAATATGGCCTCTTTACGGGTCGGCTCCTCAACTACTTGTGTTAGAGATAATCCCAGTAAGGAGTTTAGAATATTTGTACTCCTGGTGCACCCAGCTTTTTTGGTTTTCCAGTTCACATCAGGAAGATTAAAGTCCCCCATGATAATAACTTCCCCCTTCATTGCCATTTTGGCTATTTCCTCAAACAGCAGATTATCTAGCTCTTCTACTTGTCCAGGGGGTCTATAGATCACACCTACACGAGCTACTGTATGATTGCCAAATGTTAGCGTAACCCAAACTGACTCTATGTTGTCGATTAATCGATTAGTTGTTTCAGCCCTAAATATTAGAATTCTCCTCTGTAATATCACATATAAAACCTTCCATTAATATCACATAATACAGCCTCACTCTGTAATATCACATACTATACCCACCCTCTGTAATATCACATATTATACCCTCCCTCTGTAATATAATTTACTATACTCACCCTCTGTAATATAATTTACAATACTCACCCTCTGTAGTGTCACATACTGTACCCTCCCTCTGTAATATCACATATTATACCCTCCCTCTGTAATATCACATACTATACCCACCCTCTGTAATATCACATATTATACCCTCCCTCTGTAATATCACATACTATACCCACCCTCTGTAATATCACATATTATGCCCTCCCTCTGTAATATCACATATTATACCCTCCCTCTGTAATATCACATACTATACCCTCCCTCTGTAATATCACATACTATACCCTCCCTCTGTAATATCACATAACACAGCCTCCCTCTGTAATATCACATATTATACCCACCCTCTGTAATATCACATACTATACCCACCCTCTGTAATATCACATATTATACCCACCCTTTGTAATATCACATACTATACCCTCCCTCTGTAATATCACATATTATACCCTCCCTCTGTAATATCACATATTATACCCTCCCTCTGTAATATCACATAACACAGCCTCCCTCTGTAATATCACATATTATACCCTCCCTCTGTAATATCACATACTATACTCTCCCTCTGTAATATCACATAACACAGCCTCCCTCTGTAATATCACATATTATACCCACCCTCTGTAATATCACATACTATACCCTCCCTCTGTAATATCACATAATACAGCCTCCCTCTGTAATATCACATGCTATACCCACCCTCTGTAATATCACATACTATACCCTCCCTCTGTAATATCACATAACACAGCCTCCCTCTGTAATATCACATACTATACCCACCCTCTGTAATATCACATATAATACCCTCCCTCTGTAATACCACATACTATACCCACCCTCTGTAATATCACATACTATACCCACCCTCTGTAATATCACATATTATACCCACCCTCTGTAATATCACATACTATACCCTCCCTCTGTAATATCACATATTATACCCACCGTCTGTAATATCACATACTATACCCACTCAATGTAATATCACATATTATACCCTCCCTCTGTAATATCACATATTATACGCACCCTCTGTAATATCACATACTATACCCTCCCACTGTAATATCACATATTATACCCTCCCTCTGCAATATCACATACTATTCCCACCCTCTGTAATATCACATATTATACCCTCCCTCTGTAATATAATTTACTGTACTCACCCTCTGTAATGTCACATACTGTACCCTCCCTCTGTAATATCACATATTATACCCTCGCTCTGTAATATCACATACTATACCCACCCTCTGTAATATCACATATTATACCCTCCCTCTGTAATATCACATACTATACCCACCCTCTGTAATATCACATACTATACCCACCCTCTGTAATATCACATATTATACCCTCCCTCTGTAATATCACATACTATACCCACCCTCTGTAATATCACATATTATACCCTCCCTCTGTAATATCACATATTATACCCTCCCTCTGTAATATCACATACTATACCCTCCCTCTGTAATATCACATACTATACCCTCCCTCTGTAATATCACATATTATACCCACCCTCTGTAATATCACATACTATACCCACCCTCTGTAATATCACATATTATACCCACCCTCTGTAATATCACATACTATACCCTCCCTCTGTAATATCACATACTATACCCTCCCTCTGTAATATCACATATTATACCCTCCCTCTGTAATATCACATAACACAGCCTCCCTCTGTAATATCACATATTATACCCTCCCTCTGTAATATCACATACTATACCCTCCCTCTGTAATATCACATAACACAGCCTCCCTCTGTAATATCACATATTATACCCACCCTCTGTAATATCACATACTATACCCTCCCTCTGTAATATCACATAATACAGCCTCCCTCTGTAATATCACATGCTATACCCACCCTCTGTAATATCACATACTATACCCACCCTCTGTAATATCACATATTATACCCACCCTCTGTAATATCACATACTATACCCTCCCTCTGTAATATCACATATTATACCCACCGTCTGTAATATCACATACTATACCCACTCAATGTAATATCACATATTATACCCTCCCTCTGTAATATCACATACTATACCCTCCCTCTGTAATATCACATATTATATGCACCCTCTGTAATATCACATACTATACCCTCCCTCTGTAATATCACATACTATTCCCACCCTCTGTAATATCACATATTATACCCTCCCTCTGTAATATCACATACTATACCCACCCTCTGTAATATAACATATTATACCCACCCTCTGTAATATCACATACTATACCCACCCTCTGTAATATCACATATTATACCCACCCTCTGTAATATCACATACTATACCCACCCTCTGTAATATCACATATTATACCCTCCCTCTGTAATATCACATACTATACCCACCCTCTGTAATATCACATATTATACCCTCCCTCTGTAATATCACATACTATACCCACCCTCTGTAATATAACATATTATACCCACCCTCTGTAATATCACATATTATACCCACCCTCTGTAATATCACATACTATACCCACCCTCTGTAATATCACATATTATACCCACCCTCTGTAATATCACATACTATACCCACCCTCTGTAATATCACATACTATACCCTCCCTCTGTAATATCACATAATACAGCCTTCCTCTGTAATATCACATAATACAGCCTTCCTCTGTAATATCACATATTATACTTTTCACGTGATATATCTTATATTCTACCATTCTGCAGTAATAACACATACTATACCCTCCCTCTGCAATATCACATAGTATACCCTCCCTCTGTAATATCATATTTTACCCTCCCTCTGTAATATCACATATTCTACCATTCTGCAGTAATAACACATAATATGCCTTCACTCTGTAATATAATCTATTATACCTTCCCAGTGTAATATCTCATAGCCTTCTTGTGTAATATTACATATTATAGCCCCTGTCTATAATACCATATAATATTTCCTCTATTTGTAATGTCAAACATTAAACCCTCAGTGTGTAATATTATATCTATGATATGAGATATTATAGCTAAAAATCTAGAACATCATATACCCTTTATCTATAATATTATATATTATATCCTTTATCTATCATATATTTTATCCTTCATATATCCTTTATCTATATCATATATTATACCCTCTATCTATAATATCATATATTATACCCTTTATCTATAATATCATATATTATACCCACCCTCTGTAATATCACATACTATACCCTCCCTCTGTAATATCACATATTATACCCTCCCTCTGTAATATCACATTATACCCACCCTCTGTAATATCACATACTATACCCTCCCTCTGTAATATCACATATTATACCCTCCCTCTGTAATATCACATACTATACCCTCCCTCTGTAATATCACATAACACAACCTCCCTCTGTAATATCACATATTATACCCACCCTCTGTAATATCACATACTATACCCTCCCTCTGTAATATCACATAATACAGCCTCCCTCTGTAATATCACATGCTATACCCACCCTCTGTAATATCACATACTATACCCTCCCTCTGTAATAGCACATATTATCCCCTCCCTCTGTAATATTATATACTATACCCACCCTTTGTAATATCACATACTATACCCACCCTCTGTAATATCACATACTATACCCTCCCTCTGTAATAGCACATATTATCCCCTCCCTCTGTAATATTATATACTATACCCACCCTCTGTAATATCACATAATACAGCCTCCCTCTGTAATATCACATACTGTACCCTCCCTCTGTAATATCACATACTATACCCACCCTCTGTAATATCACATATTATACCCTCCCTCTGTAATATCACATACTATACCCTACCCACCCTCTGTAATATCACATACTATACCCACCCTCTGTAATATCACATATTATACCCTCCCTCTGTAATATCACATACTATACCCATCCTCTGTAATATCACATATTATACCCATCCTCTGTAATATCACATACTATACCCTCCCTCTGTAATATCACATACTATACCCACCCTCTGTAATATCACATATTATACCCACCGTCTGTAATATCACATACTATACCCACTCTCTGTAATATCACATATTATACCCATCCTCTGTAATATCACATACTATACCCTCCCTCTGTAATATCACATAATACAGCCTCCCTCTGTAGTATCACATATTATACCCACCGTCTGTAATATCACATACTATACCCACTCTCTGTAATATCACATATTATACCCTCCCTCTGTAATATCACATATTATACGCACCCTCTGTAATTTCACATACTATACCCACCCTCTGTAATATCACATATTATACCCTCCCTCTGTAATATCACATACTATACCCACCCTCTGTAATATAACATATTATACCCACCCTCTGTAATATCACATACTATACCCACCCTCTGTAATATCACATATTATACCCACCCTCTGTAATATCACATACTACACCCACCCTCTGTAATATCACATATTATACGCACCCTCTGTAATATCACATACTATACCCTCCCTCTGTAATATCACATATTATACCCACCCTCTGTAATATCACATATTATACCCTCCCTCTGTAATATCACATACTATACCCTCCCTCTGTAATATCACATACTATACCCACCCTCTGTAATATCACATATTATACCCTCCCTCTGTACTATCACATACTATACCCACCCTCTGTAATATCACATACTATACCCACCCTCTGTAATATAACATATTATACCCACCCTCTGTAATATCACATATTATACCCACCCTCTGTAATATCACATACTATACCCTCCCTCTGTAATATCACATACTATACCCACCCTCTGTAATATAACATATTATACCCACCCTCTGTAATATCACATATTATACCCACCCTCTGTAATATCACATACTATACCCACCCTCTGTAATATCACATACTATACCCTCCCTCTGTAATATCACATAATAGAGCCTTCCTCTGTAATATCTCATAATACAGCCTTCCTCTGTAATATCACATAATACAGCCTTCCTCTGTAATATCACATATTATACTTTTCTCGTGATATATCTTATATTCTACCATTCTGCAGTAATAACACATACTATACCCTCCCTCTGCAATATCACATAGTATACCCTCCCTCTGTAATATCACATAGTATACCCTCCCTCTGTAATATCACATAGTATACCCTCCCTCTGTAATATCACATATTCTACCATTCTGCAGTAATAACACATAATATGCCTTCACTCTGTAATATAATCTATTATACCTTCCCAGTGTAATATCTCATAGCCTTCTTGTGTAATATTACATATTATAGCCCCTGTCTATAATACCATATAATATTTCCTCTATTTGTAATGTCAAACATTAAACCCTCAGTGTGTAATATTATATCTATGATATGAGATATTATAGCTAAAAATCTAGAACATCATATACCCTTTATCTATAATATTATATATTATACCCTTTATCTATAATATTATATATTATACCCTTTATCTATCATATATTATATCCTTCATATATCCTTTATCCATAATGTCATATATCCTTTTCTAGGCATTTTCATGCTGGAAAGTCCACAGGTTCCCACTCCTCCTAAAATGTAATGTGTAGATACTATAAACTGGTGATTTCTGGAATAGGAGGCAAAATAATACTGTGGAACCTGCAATTCCCTCACACACGGCAGGTACATAACAGGTGTAAACTCACAAGGCGTCTAAGATCTGAGGGGTTTGTGCACGTTCAGAATGGTTTGTCTGGTGGTACTTACACCGTATAAAATATAAGCGTACAGCCATTCAATTGGAGCGTTTGAGGTGAAAGAAACCTACAACTTGCTATTTACAGTCAGATATCCAGCACAGGTAGTGCGTCCTGCAAATATTATCCCTAAATACTTAAAATTGGAGAATTTTAGGGAGAAAACATGAAATTAACCTACAACACTTGCTAATCTGATTTGGGGACTCCCGTCCCCCTATTGGTACAAACCAGGCCCAGAACGGCTTATCATCTGAGATCTAACAGGTTCAGGCATTTACTGCCCGTTACAGCGCTGAGATATGTAAAAAATCTAACCTCGAGAGGTTAAAAAAACACCAGCTAAAGTGATTCCCGCTGCAGCGACCAGTCGCCAGCCTGCTTAGCACCACAATGTATAAAATACAGAGATAGAAAAAAGCAGGGGGTCAGGAATCTGTATAACCTGACAAAAAATACCTTTTTGTATTTTTCCTGTTGCACCACAATGTGACAGCATGGCGGGTTTTCAGGCTCGTGTCGCTAGAAGATTTACACTCGAGTCTTAGGCTAGGGTCAGAGTGGGGCAGTCGGAACGCGCGTGCAGACGCACTAAATCACGGCGGCAGTAGCAGCACATAACGGCCAATGACGGCCAATATACGCAGTACGTGCGTACGAAAGTGCGCCGACACCACGCAACCAGCAAATGAACGCATTTTTCTCAGAACGTGAAACCGCTGCTACTGACGTACAGAGTGCGCTGCGGCCGCATGGCAGCGTGTGTGCGCGATTAGGAGACGTCAGACGCTGCTAGTGTGCGGCCTACATAACGTTCAAACAGCCGGATTTCCCTAGACTTCTTTTTACCCCACCGTCATGAAATACGTCCAGAATTGCGCATCGTCTGACCACTTAAGCGTATTCCGTGAAAAAATGCGTACGCACGCATCGACGTACATTTCGACGGTGGCCGCAGAAAATGCGCTCATCTGTCCCTAGCCTTAGGCCCGTGTCAGACGAGCGTAGTGTTCACGTTACGTGATTGCGCCTAAAAGTACGTCCGTGATAGCATGAAAGAAAGTCCATTGGAGCCTGACACATGAAGTACGTCCGCACTGAACTGCGGACGCACAACGGCCGCGGCAAACGGACGCAGGTTAGGCAAGAACGTAATACTGCTAGAACGGACGTGCGGAGTGCGCCACGTCCACAACGTCTGCATAGCTTTGTGTGTGAGTGATGGAGCGAGGTCAGACGGACTGCATTTATACGTCCAGCATTTTTGACGGACAGAATGTTTTTTCATTGTAATTTATTTTCCCCTCCTACATCCGTCAAAAAATAACTTCAGTGAAAAAACGGACTGTGTGACCACTACTGCGTCATCCGTACTGACGATGTCCGTACTGCACGGACGTACAGTCCGTAGAAATCACGCTCGTCTGACCCCAGCCTTATAAATCACCGGACATTGGTATGGACATTGGTATGGACATTGGTATGGATGATACCGGGTATTGGTATGAACGTTGCCAAGCATTGGTATGAACGTTACCGGGCATTGATACGAATGTTACCAAGCATTGGTATGAACGTTACCGGGCATTGATACGAATGTTGCCAAGTATTGGTATGAACGTTACCAAGCATTGGTATGAACGTTACCGGGCATTGATACGAATGTTACCAAGCATTGGTATGAATGTTACCGAGCATTGTTACGAATGTTGCCAAGTATTGGTATGAACGTTACCAAGCATTGGTATGAACGTTACCGGGCATTGATACGAATGTTACCAAGCATTGGTGTGAACGTTTCCGGGCATTGGTATGAACGTTACTGGGTATTGGTATTAACGTTACCGGGCATTGGTTTGAACGTTACCGGGCACTGGTATGAACATTACCGGGCATTGGTTTGAACGTTACCGGGCACTGATATAAACGTTACCGGGCACTGATATGAATGTTACCGGGCATTGGTTTGAACGTTACCGGGCACTGATATGAACGTTACTGGGCACTGATATGAACGTTACCGGGCATTGGTTTGAACATTACCGGGCACTGATATGAACGTTACCGGGCACTGTTGTGAACGTTACCGGGCATTGGTTTGAACGTTACCGGGCACTGGTATGAACGTTATCGGGCATTGGTTTGAACGTTACCGGGCACTGGTATGAACGTTACCGGGCATTGGTTTGAATGTTACCGGGCACTGATATGAACGTTACCGGGCACTGATATGAATGTTACCGGGCATTGGTTTGAACGTTACCAGGCATTGGTATGAACGTTACCGGGCATTGATATGAATGTTACCGGGCATTGGTTTGAACATTACCGGGCACTGATATGAACGTTACCGGGCACTGATATGAACGTTACCGGGCACTGGTATGAACGTTACGGCACTGGTATGAACGTTACCGGGCACTGATATGAATGTTACCAAGCATTGGTATGAACGTTACCGGGCATTGATACGAACGTTACCAAGCATTGGTATGAACGATACCGGGCATTGATACGAATGTTACTGGGTATTGGTATTAATGTTACCGGGCATTGGTTTGAATGTTACCGGGCACTGGTATTAACGTTACCGGGCATTGATACGAATGTTACCAAGCATTGGTATGAACATTACCGGGCATTGGTATGAACGTTACCGGGCACTGGTATTAACGTTACCGGGCATTGGTTTGAACGTTACCGGGCACTGGTATGAACGTTACCGGGCACTGATATGAACCTTACCGGGCATTGATATGAACCTTACCGGGCACTGATATGAATGTTACCGGGCATTGGTTTGAATGTTACCGGGCACTGGTATGAACGTTACCGGGCACTGATACGAACGTTACCGGGCACTGATACGAACGTTACCGGGCACTGATATGAACGTTACCGGGCATTGGTTTGAACATTACCAGGCACTGATATGAACATTACCGGGCACTGATATGAACGTTACCGGGCACTGGTATGAACGTTACCGGGCCTTGGTTTGAACGTTACCGGGCACTGGTATGAACGTTACCGGGCATTGGTTTGAACGTTACTGTGCACTGATATGAATGTTACCGGGCATTGGTTTGAACATTACCGGGCACTGATATGAACGTTACCGGGTACTGGTATGAACGTTACCGGGCACTGATACGAATGTTACCGGGCACTGATACGAACGTTACCGGGCACTGATATGAACGTTACCGGGCATTGGTTTGAACATTACCAGGCACTGATATGAACATTACCGGGCACTGATATGAACGTTACCGGGCACTGGTATGAACGTTACCGGGCCTTGGTTTGAACGTTACCGGGCACTGGTATGAACGTTACCGGGCATTGGTTTGAACGTTACTGTGCACTGATATGAATGTTACCGGGCATTGGTTTGAACATTACCGGGCACTGATTTGAACGTTACCGGGCACTGGTATGAACATTACCGGGCACTGGTATGAACATTACCGGGCACTGATATGAACGTTACTGGGCACTGGTATAAACGTTACCGGGCACTGATATGAACGTTACCGGGCATTGATACGAATGTTACCAAGCACTGGTATGAACATTACCGGGCATTGGTATGAATGTTACTGGGTATTGGTATTAACGTTACCGGGCATTGGTTTGAACGTTACCGGGCACTGGTATGAACGTTACCGGGCATTGGTTTGAATGTTACCGGGCACTGATATGAACGTTACCGGGCACTGATATGAATGTTACCGGGCAGTGGTTTGAATGTTACCGGACATTGGTTTGAACGTTACCAGGCACTGGTATGAACGTTACCGGGCACTGATATGAACGTTACCGGGCATTGGTTTGAACGTTACTGTGCACTGGTATGAACATCCATTCTGCTTCATAGGAACTGACCGGACCTAAACCCTTTGGACCTTCGATCAGGTCAGAGTGCGGCTCTTATCTTTTTATCTATTCGCTGTTTTGGAAAACTTGTAAATGTAAAGAACATTTGATAGAAATAATCCTGTAAAAAGCTCTGCAGTATAATAACATATAGTCCAGAAAATGCTAAAGGAAAAGCTCACATATGGGGTAGGAGGTGCACAGGGCACAGTTGGCACCCCAGCAGCCACTGGGTTAAATGAGCACAATGCTTGTTCTTCAGATCTGGGCAAGGTTGGTGAAAGGAACCTGTTCCTGCTCATTAATCCCAGGACGCAGAGAACACGCGCTTTTAATTAAGGAAACAGATTAGCCCCATCTGTCCGTCAGCATAAACTGGGGCAGCGGAAAACAAGGGAGCCTTTTATTATTCATTAGCCCGGGATCGCCTGCACTCACGGGGGCCGAGAACTCCGGGTCTACACCCAACGCCTGTAGCCATATATACACATTAAGGGCCATATTACATAGTTGGTGCTAACTTAACCAGAGCCATTATAGTCTATGGAGGTTTTAAGTTTACAACAGCTCTGGTTAAGTTAGCACCAAGTATGTAATATGGCCCTAAGTGTGCCCTACACCCGGAAATATAAAACCTATACATAGACCCCAAAAACCACCTCCCCAATACCCCTTCTAGTACCCTACATAACATACCAATAACGGCCTCCTCTTACTCCATATAACCCCTCCTATTACTCCATATAACCCCTCCTATTACTCCATATAACCTCCCCATAACCCCTCCTATTACTCCATATAACCTCCCTATAACCCCTCCTATTACTCCATATAACCTCCCCATAACCCCTCCTATTACTCCATATAACCTCCCTATAACCCCTCCTATTACTCCCTATAACCTCCCTATAACCCCTCCTATTACTCCATATAACCTCCCTATAACCCCTCCTATTACTCCATATAACCTCCCTATAACCCCTCCTATTACTCCCTATAACCTCCCTATAACCCCTCCTATTACTCCATATAACCCCTCCTATTACTCCATATAACCTCCCTATAACCCCTCCTATTACTCCATATAACCTCCTATTACTCCCTATAACCTCCCTATAACCCCTCCTATTACTCCATATAACCCCTCCTATTACTCCATATAACCTCCCTATAACCCCTCCTATTACTCCATATAACCTCCTTATAACCCCTCCTATTACTCCTTATAACCTCCCTATAACCCCTATTACTCCATATAACCTCCCTATAACCCCTCCTATTACTCCATATAACCTCCCTATAACCCCTCTTATTACTCCATATAACCTCCCTATAACTCCTCCTATTACTCCATATAACCTCCCTATAACCCCTCCTATTACTCCATATAACCCCTCCTATTACTCCATATAACCTCCCTATAACCCTCCTATTACTCCATATAACCTCCATATAACCCCTCCTATTACTCCATATAACCTCCCTATAACCCCTCCTATTACTCCATATAACCTCCATATAACCCCTCCTATTACTCCATATAACCTCCCTAAAACCCCTCCTATTACTTCATATAACCTCCCTATAACCCCTCCTATTACTCCATATAACCCCTCCTATTACTCCATATAACCCCCTATAACCCCTCCTATTACTCCATATAACCCCTCCTATTACTCCATATAACCTCCATATTAACCCTCCTATTACTCCATATAACCTCCCTATAACCCCTCCTATTACTCCATATAACCTCCTATAACCCCTCCTATTACTCCATATAACCTCCCTATAACCCCTCCTATTACTCCATATAACCTCCCTATAACCCCTCCTATTACTCCATATAACCTCCCTATAACCCCTCCTATTACTCCATATAACCTCCCTATAACCCCTCCTATTACTCCATATAACCCCCTATAACCCCTCCTATTACTCCCTATAACCCCTACTATTACTCTATATAACCTCCCCATAACCCCTCCTATTACTCCATATATCCTCCCTATAACCCCTCCTATTACTCCCTATAACCTCCCTATAACCCCTCCTATTACTCTATATAACCTCCCTATAACCCCTCCTATTACTCCATATAACCCCTCCTATTACTCCCTATAACCTCCCTATAACCCCTCCTATTACTCCATATAACCCCTCCTATTACTCCATATAACCTCCCTATAACCCCTCCTATTACTCATATAACCTCCCTATAACCCCTCCTATTACTCCATATAACCCCTCCTATTACTCCATATAACCTCCCTATAACCCCTCCTATTACTCATATAACCTCCCTATAACCCCTCCTATTACTCCCTATAACCCTCTATTACTTCATATAACCTCCCCATAACCCCTCCTATTACTCCATATAACCTCCCTATAACCCTCCTATTACTCCCTATAACCCCTCCTATTACTCTATATAACCTCCCTATAACCCCTCCTATTACTCTATATAACCTCCCTATAACCCCTCCTATTACTCATATAACCTCCCTATAACCCCTCCTATTACTCCCTATAACCCCTCCTATTACTTCATATAACCTCCCCATAACCCCTCCTATTACTCCATATAACCTCCCTATAACCCCTCCTATTACTCCCTATAACCTCCCTATAACCCCTCCTATTACTCCATATAACCCCTCCTATTACTCCCTATAACCTCCCTATAACCCCTCCTATTACTCCATATAACCCCTCCTATTACTCCATATAACCTCCTATAACCCTCCTATTACTCCATATAACCTCCCTATACCCCTCCTACTACTCCCTATAACCTCCCTATAACCCCTCCTACTACTCCCTATATCCTCCCTATAACCCCTCCTATAACTCCATATAACCTCCCTATAACCCCTCCTATAACTCCATATAACCTCCCTATAACCCCTCCTATTACTCCATATAACCTCCCTATAACCCCTCCTATTTCTCCATATAACCTCCCTATAACCCCTCCTATTTCTCCATATAACTAATACCTCCCTATAACCCCTCCTATTACTCCCTATAACCTCCCTATAACCTCCTATTACTCCTATAACCCCTCCTATTACTCCATATAACCTCCCTATAACCCCTCCTATTACTCCATATAACCTCCCTATAACCCCTCCTATTACTCCATATAACCTCCCTATAACCCCTCCTATTACTCCATATAACCTCCCTATAACCTCCCTATAACCCCTCCTATTACTCCATATAACCTCCCTATAACCCCTCCTATTACTCTATATAACCTCCCTATAACCCCTCCTATTACTCCATATAACCTCCCTATAACCCCTATTACTCCATATGACCTCCCTATAACCCCTCCTATTACTCCATATAACCTCCCTATAACCCCTCCTATTACACCCTATAACCTCTCTATAACCCCTCCTATTACTCCATATAACCTCCCTATAACCCCTCCTATTACTCCATATAACCTCCCTATAACCCCTCCTATTACTCCATATAACCTCCCTATAACCCCTCCTATTACTCCATATAACCCCTCCTATTACTCCATATAACCTCCATATAACCCCTCCTATTACTCCATATAACCTCCATATAACTCCTCCTATTACTCCATATAACCTCCCTATAACCCCTCCTATTACTCCCTATAACCCCTATTACTCCATATAACCTCCCTATAACCCCCTATTACTCCATATAACCTCCCTATAACCCCTCCTATTACTCCATATAACCTCCCTATAACCCCTCCTATTACTCCATATAACCTCCCTATAACCCCTCCTATTACTCCATATAACCCTCCTATTACTCCATATAACCTCCATATAACCCCTCCTATTACTCCATATAACCTCCATATAACTCCTCCTATTACTCCATATAACCTCCCTATAACCCCTCCTATTACTCCATATAACCTCCCTATAACCCCTCCTATTACTCCATATAACCCCCTCCTATTACTCCCTATAACCCCTATTACTCCATATAACCTCCCTATAACCCCTCCTATTACTCCATATAACCTCCCTATAACCCCTCCTATTACTCCATATAACCTCCCTATAACCTCTCCTATTACTCCATATAACCTCCCTATAACCCCTCCTATTACTCCATATAACCTCCCTATAATTCCTCCTATTACTCCATATAACCCCCTATAATCCCTCCTATTACTCCATATATAAAACCCCCTCCCTTATAACCCCCTCCCCTATTACTCCTTATAACCTCCCTATAACCCCTCCTATTACTCCATATAACCTCCCTATAACCCCTCCTATTACTCCATATAACCTCCCTATAACCCCTCCTATTACTCTCCATATAACCTCCCTATAACCTCTCCTATTACTCCATATAACCTCCCTATAACCCCTCCTATTACTCCATATAACCTCCCTATAATTCCTCCTATTACTCCATATAACCCCCTATAATCCCTCCTATTACTCCATATAACCTCCCTATAACCCCTCCTATTACTCCTTATAACCTCCCTATAACCCCTCCTATTACTCCATATAACCTCCCTATAACCCCTCCTATTACTTCATATAACCTCCCTATAACCCCTCCTATTACTCCATATAACCTCCCTATAACCCCTCCTATTACTCCATATAACCTCCCTATAACCCCTCCTATTACTCCATATAACCTCCCTATAATCCCTCCTATTACTCCATATAACCCCTCCTATTACTCCATATAACCCCTCCTATTACTCTATTTAACCTCCCTATAACCCCTCCTATTACTCCATATAACCTCCCTATAACCCCTCCTATTACTCCATATAACCTCCCTATAACCCCTCCTATTACTCCATATAACCTCCATATAACCCCTCCTATTACTCCATATAACCTCCTATTACTCCATATAACCTCCCTATAACCCCTCCTATTACTCCATATAACCTCCCTATAACCCCTCCTATTACTCCATATAACCTCTCCATAACCCCTCCTATTACTCCATATAACCTCCCTATAATTCCTCCTATTACTCCATATAACCTCCATATAACCCCTCCTATTACTCCATATAACCTCCCTATAACCTCTCCTATTACTCCATATAACCTCCATATAACCCCTCCTATTACTCCATATAACCTCCCTATAACCCCTCCTATTACTCAATATAACTCCCTATAACCCCTCCTATTACTCCATATAACCCCTCCTAATACTCCATATAACCTCCCTATAACCCCTCCTATTACTCCATATAACCCCTCCTATTACTCCATATAACCTCCATATAACCCCTCCTATTACTCCATATAACCTCCTATTACTCCATATAACCTCCCTATAATTCCTCCTATTACTCCATATAACCCCCTATAATCCCTCCTATTTCTCCATATAACCTCCCTATAACCCCTCCTATTACTCCATATAACCTCCCTATAACCCCTCCTATTACTCCATATAACCTCCCTATAACCCCTCCTATTACTCCATATAACCTCCCTATAATCCCTCCTATTACTCCATATAACCCCTCCTATTACTCCATATAACCCCTCCTATTACTCTATTTAACCTCCCTATAACCCCTCCTATTACTCCATATAACCTCCCTATAACCCCTCCTATTACTCCATATAACCTCCCTATATCCCCTCCTATTACTCCCTATAACCTCCCTATAACCCCTCCTATTACTCCATATAACCTCCCTATAACTCCTCCTATTACTCCATATAACCTCCCTATAACCCCTCCTATTACTCCATATAACCTCCTTATAACCCCTCCTATTACTCCATATAACCTCCCTATAACCCCTCCTATTACTCCATATAACCTCCTTATAACCCCTCCTATTACTCCATATAACCTCCCTATAACCCCTCCTATTACTCCCTATAACCTCCCTATAACCCCTCCTATTACTCCATATAACCCCTCCTATTACTTCATATAACCTCCCTATAACCCCTCCTATTACTCCATATAACCTCCATATAACCCCTCCTATTACTCCATATAACCCCTCCTATTACTCCATATAACCTCCCTATAACCCCTCCTATTACTCCATATAACCTCCCTATAACCCCTCCTATTACTCCATATAACCCCTCCTATTACTCCATATAACCTCCCTATAACCCCTCCTATTACTCCATATAACCCCCTATAACCCCTCCTATTACTCCATATAACCTCCCTATAACCCTCCTATTACTCCATATAACCTCCATATAACCCCTCCTATTACTCCATATAACCTCCCTATAACCCCTCCTATTACTCCATATAACCTCCCTATAACCCCTCCTATTACTCCATATAACCTCCCTATAACCCCTCCTATTACTCCATATAACCTCCCTATAACCCCTCCTATTACTCCATATAACCTCCCTATAACCCCTCCTATTACTCCATATAACCTCCCTATAACCCCTCCTATTACTCCATATAACCTCCATAACCCCTCCTATTACTCCATATAACCTCCCTATAACCCCTCCTATTACTCCATATAACCTCCCTATAACCCCTCCTATTACTCCATATAACCTCCCTATAACCCCTCCTATTACTCCATATAACCTCCCTATAACCCCTCCTATTACTCCATATAACCTCCCTATAACCCCTCCTATTACTCCATATAACCTCCCTATAACCCCTCCTATTACTCCATATAACCTCCCTATAACCCCTCCTATTACTCCATATAACCTCCCTATAACCCCTCCTATTACTCCATATAACCTCCCTATAACCCCTCCTATTACTCCATATAACCTCCCTATAACCCCTCCTATTACTCCATATAACCTCCCTATAACCCCTCCTATTACTCCATATAACCTCCCTATAACCCTCCTATTACTCCATATAACCTCCCTATAACCCCTCCTATTACTCCATATAACCTCCCTATAACCCTCCTATTACTCCATATAACCTCCCTATAACCCCTCCTATTACTCCATATAACCTCCCTATAACCCTCCTATTACTCCATATAACCTCCCTATAACCCCTCCTATTACTCCATATAACCTCCCTATAACCCTCCTATTACTCCATATAACCTCCCTATAACCCTCCTATTACTCCATATAACCTCCCTATAACCCCTCCTATTACTCCATATAACCTCCCTATAACCCCTCCTATTACTTCATATAACCTCCCTATAACCCTCCTATTACTCCATATAACCTCCCTATAACCCTCCTATTACTCCATATAACCTCCCTATAACCCTCCTATTACTCCATATAACCTCCCTATAACCCCTCCTATTACTCCATATAACCTCCAATAACCCCTCCTATTACTCCATATAACCTCCCTATAACCCCTCCTATTACTCCATATAACCTCCCTATAACCCCTCCTATTACTCCATATAACCTCCCTATAACCCTCCTATTACTCCATATAACCTCCCTATAACCCTCCTATTACTCCATATAACCTCCCTATAACCCCTATTACTCCATATAACTCTCCCTATAACCCTCCTATTACTCCATATAACCTCCCTATAACCCTCCTATTACTCCATATAACCTCCCTATAACCCCTCCTATTACTCCATATAACCTCCATATAACCCCTCCTATTACTCCATATAACCTCCCTATACCCCTCCTATTACTCCATATAACCCCCTATAACCCCTCCTATTACTCCATATAACCTCCCTATAACCCTCCTATTACTCCATATAACCTCCCTATAACCCTCCTATTACTCCATATAACCTCCCTATAACCCCTCCTATTACTCCATATAACCTCCCTATAACCCTCCTATTACTCCATATAACCTCCCTATAACCCTCCTATTACTCCATATAACCTCCCTATAACCCTCCTATTACTCCATATAACCTCCCTATAACCCTCCTATTACTACTCCATATAACCTCCTATAACCCTCTATTACTCCATATAACCTCCCTATAACCTCCTATTACTCCATATAACCTCCTATAACCCCTCCTATTACTCCATATAACCTCCCTATAACCCTCCTATTACTCCATATAACCTCTCTATAACCCCTCCTATTACTTACTCCATATAACTCTCCTATAACCCCTCCTATCCCCTATAACCCCCTATAACCCCTCCTATTACTCCATATAACCTCCCTATAACCCCTCCTATTACTCCATATAACCTCCCTATAACCCCTCCTATTACTCCATATAACCTCCCTATAACCCTCCTATTACTCCATATAACCTCCCTATAACCCCTCCTATTACTCCATATAACCTCCCTATAACCCCTCCTATTACTCCATATAACCTCCATATAACCCCCTATTACTCCATATAACCTCCCTATAACCCCTCCTATTACTCCATATAACCTCCTATATAACCCCTCCTATTACTCCATATAACCTCCCTATAACCCTCCTATTACTCCATATAACCTCCCTATAACCCCTCCTATTACTCCATATAACCTCCATATAACCCCTCCTATTACTCCATATAACCCCTCCTATTACTCCATATAACCTCCCTATAACCCTTCCTATTACTTCATATAACCTCCCTATAACCCTTCCTATTACTTCATATAACCTCCCTATAACCCCTCCTATTACTCCATATAACCCCCCTATAACCCCTCCTATTACTCCATATAACCTCCCTATAACCTCTCCTATTACTTCATATAACCTCCCTATAACCCCTCCTATTACTCCATATAACCTCCCTATAACCTCTCCTATTACTCAATATAACCTCCCTATAACCCCTCCTATTACTCCATATAACCTCCCTATAACCCCTCCTATTACTCCATATAACCTCCTATTACTCCTATATACCCCTCCTATTACTCCATATAACCCCTCCTATTACTCCATATAACCCCTCCTATTACTCCATATAACCTCCCTATAACCCCTCCTATTACTCCATATAACCTCCCTATAACCCCTCCTATTACTCCATATAACCTCCCTATAACCCCTCCTATTACTCCATATAACCCCTCCTATTACTCCTTATATATATAGCTCATTCAGCCTCCATATATTTCTTGCAGTGAGGTGGGGGGGCGTCTCTGTATAAGCTTGTTATAGAGGTTCCTCTGTAAAAGGCAAACGCTGCTTTGAAATTAAATCTCGTTAAATGGCTTCAGTTTCATAATTGTTCCCGGGTTAAGTGAATCCATGTATAGTGTGCTAGTTAATCCCGCACCAATAAATGCCACGTGCTCATTAATTACAGGGCCGCAGAGCCGAAAATAATGAGGGCGCCCTATCCCCCTTCCCTCTATCCACCTTAATTAGAAAACACAAGAGGATTAGGAGCCGCTGCACCAGAACATTTCATTTCTGGCCGTTCCCTCCTCATTAGGCAAATGGAGAGAGAGACGCTGTAAGTATCCCTAATTGGAAATCCCTCGTCTTGGGAGAGGAGTGGGATTAAATACCATATTATCTGTACAAGTGGCCCTCTGGACCCAAACTCAACAGCTAGTCCTGCAGGGAGGTGTGGGCATCCCAGTAACACTGCATCCCGTGATACCCTGCTCCCCAGTAACACCGCATCCCGTGATACCCTGCTCCCCAGTAACAGCATCCCATGATACCCTGCTCCCCAGTAACACAGCATCCCGTGATACCCTGCTCCCCAGTAACACAGCATCCCGTGATACCCTGCTCCCAGTAACACCGCATCCCGTGATACCCTGCTCCCCAGTAACACCGCATCCCGTGATACCCTGCTCCCCAGTAACACCGCATCCCGTGATACCCTGCTCCCCAGTAACAGCATCCCGTGCTACCCTGCTCCCCAGTAACACCGCATCCCGTGATACCCTGCTCCCCAGTAACACCGCATCCCGTGATACCCTGCTCCCCAGTAACAGCATCCCGTGATACCCTGCTCCCCAGTAACACAGCATCCCGTGATACCCTGCTCCCCAGTAACACCGCATCCCGTGATACCCTGCTCCCCAGTAACAGCATCCCGTGATACCCTGCTCCCCAGTAACACAGCATCCCGTGATACCCTGCTCCCAGTAACAGCATCCCGTGATACCCTGCTCCCCAGTAACACAGCATCCCGTGATACCCTGCTCCCCAGTAACACCGCATCCCGTGATACCCTGCTCCCCAGTAACAGCACCCGATGATACCCTGTCCCCAGTAACACCGCATCCCGTGATACCCTGCTCCCCAGTAACAGCATCCCGTGATACCCTGCTCCCCAGTAACAGCATCCCGTGATACCCTGCTCCCCAGTAACACAGCATCCCGTGATACCCTGCTCCCCAGTAACACCGCATCCCGTGATACCCTGCTCCCCAGTAACAGCATCCCGTGCTACCTGCTCCCCAGTAACACAGCATCCCGTGATACCCTGCTCCCCAGTAACAGCATCCCGTGATACCCTGCTCCCAGTAACACAGCATCCGTGATACCCTGCTCCCCAGTAACACCGCATCCCGTGATACCCTGCTCCCCAGTAACAGCATCCCGTGATACCCTGCTCCCCAGTAACACCGCATCCCGTGATACCCTGCTCCCCAGTAACAGCATCCCGTGATACCCTGCTCCCCAGTAACAGCATCCCGTGATACTCTGCTCCCCAGTAACACCGCATCCCGTGATACCCTGCTCCCCAGTAACAGCATCCCGTGATACCCTGCTCCCCAGTAACACCGCATCCCGTGATACCCTGCTCCCCAGTAACACAACATCCCATTATACCCTGCTCCCCAGTAACACAGCATCCCATTATACCTTGCTCCCCAGTAACACAGCATCCCATTATACCCTGCTCCCCAGTAACACAGCATCCCATTATACCCTGCTCCCCAGTAACACAACATCCCATTATACCCTGCTAGGGTTGCACCGATACCGGTGCCGATACCGGGTACTGCAGGAGTACTTGCTACTCATGCAGTACCCCCCGATATTTTCCCCGATACCGGAAGTCGGCATTGAGCCGGCTTGCCGGCATCCGAGGGGCTGGGGCGGCTGTCCGAATGCTCTATCGGCATTCGGACAGGCCCTGCAGCTGCTCACTGTGTTTATACTTACCTTCCTGAGCGACGCCGGGAAAGTCTTTGCGCGTGCGCTCGTTGGAAGGTCCCACGTGATCGCGGCTGGGGGCCTTCCAACGAGCGCACGCGCAGAAACTTTCCCGGCGTCGCTCAGGAAGGCAAGTATGAACGTGGTGAGCAGCTGGAGGGCCTGTCCGAATGCCGATAGAGCATTCGGACAGGCACCTGTAGCTCTCCGCGATGATATTTACCTTCTTGGGCGACGCCGGGAAAGTTTCCGCGCGTGCGCTCGTTGGAAGGCCCCCAGCCGCGATCACATGTTCCTACGTGGTCGCGGCTGGGGGCCTTCCAACAAGCGCACGCGCAAAGACTTTCCCGGCGTCACCCAGGAAGGTAAGTATCATCGTGGAGAGTGCCGGGGGGGGGGAATCCATGAGCTGGGGCATATCCATGTGCTGGAGCAGTATGAATATATATATCTTGGGGGGGGGTATATACATGTGAGCTGGGGGCATTTTTATATGGTCTGTTTATCCCATCATACCCTGCTCCCCAGTATGCTGTTGTCATGCACAGCCAGGGAACATGTATATTCCTAACGTCTGGTATAGAAAAATCAACCAGTATGCCTCAGAGAGCCAGGGAATCTGTATAAAGTACCTCACAAGCAGGGCCGGTGCTAGACTATTTTGCGCCCTAGGTAAGACCAGCTACTTGTGTTACCCCGCAGAAAAAAAATTGTCAACTGTTGCAGTGCGGGGGGTGACACACACACACACACTGTCAGTGCAGGGACACACACACACTGCACGGGGAGACACACACTGAGGGGAGGTCAACACACACTGTGACCGGGGCCACACACGTTCATTCGGTGCCCATCTTACCCCTCCGCTGGTCTTGCCCAGGTTTGGTCTGTGCCTCTTTCTTTCCTCTGCCACTTTCTTTCTTTCCTCTACCCTCTGTGCCTTTCTTTCTTTCTTCTGTGCCTCTTTTGCCTTTCCTTACATCTGCCTTTCTTTCTTTCATCTGCCTCTTTCTTTCCTCTGCCTTTCTTTCATTCATCCCAGGACATACTTGAAAACGAGAGAAATCTCAATGTATCCTTCCTGGTAACATCCTTTATAAATAAAATTAAATAAATAAAATCTTCCTTTCTTCCTTTCTTTCTTTCGCCTTTCTTTCATTCATCTGTGCCTCTTTCTTTCATCTGTGCCTCTTTCTTCTGCCTTTTTTCTTTCATCCGCTTCTTGTGGTGCCCCCATGTAATCTGGTGGTGCCTGCACATCACCATAAGACGCCTGCCTTCTGCGCCACTAGCGGGGGTCTACTTTGCAAGCCGCCACTGTCGGCTACACAAGCAAGCAATGAGGAAGGGGGTACAATAATGGAGGCCAGCTGCGCCCCTTCGTGGCAGTGCGCCCTAGGCGGTTGCCTAGCTTGAATTAGAAAATGTGTATATATATACACTATACAGTGTGGGCGCCTATTAATGGGTGATCAGTTAAAGTGCTAAGCGTGGTGCTAATAAATAGTCAAATGCTGCCTATAGCGTGGTAAAACACATAGAAAACAACCAAAATATGTGTCAAGACAAAGGTAAAAAACAGAAAACCATACGGCGCATCCAAATCAGTTAATGAATTAATAAATTAATGGACATGTAAAATCCATAAAAAATGTTAGTGTAAAATTCATAAAAAATATTGGAAAAAAGAAGAAAGTGCTAAATATCGTTAAAAATTTCTTTTAAAGTGCATAGAATAATGTCCAGGTCTAAAGCCAAATGTGCAGAAGAAAGTGCTCAAGTGTATAACAGTTCAATACTCAATACTAGGTTGCCTAGCTTGCCTAGTGGAAGCACCGGCCCTGCTCACAAGCCTGAGAACCAGCTTTTTTGATACACACACACTAGGGCTGTGTGATTTAAGCACATGCGATTTCTAAACCGCATAAAGCTGCGATTTTATCTATTCATTTTAGGGCTGCGGAAATTAACGTGTTCGGCTCCCTGTAAGCTTCCGGCGGCATGGAGCTTTGGGCACTCGCAGGGTGAACCACGTGTACAGCCGCGTTCTCGCGGCTCGTCACGTGGTTCCCCCAGGCGAGCGCCCAAGCTCCATGCCACCGAAAGCTCACAGGGAGCCGAACACACGGCGCAAAGAGGTGAGCTGGGGCAGTATCCATGAGCTGGGGGCAATATCCATGAGCTGGGGGCAATATCCTTGAGCTGGGGCAGTATCCATGAACTGGGGGCAATATCCATGAGCTGGGGCAGTATCCATGAGCTGGGGCAGTATATCCATGTGCTGGGGCAGTATATCCATGAGCTGGGGGCAGTATATCCATGTGCTGGGGCAGTATCCATGAGCTGGGGCAGTATATCCATGTGCTGGGGCAGTATATCCATAAGCTGGGGCAGTATATCCATGTGCTGGGGCAGTATATCCATGAGCTGGGGCAGTATATCCATGAGCTGGGGCAGTATCCATGAGCTGGGGGACAGTATATCCATGTGCTGGGGCAGTATATCCATGAGCTGGGGCAGTATATCCATGAGCTGGGGGCAGTATATCCATGTGCTGGGGCAGTGTATCCATGTGCTGGGGCAGTATCCATGAGCTGGGGCAGTATATCCATGAGCTGGGGCAGTATATCCATGAGCTGGGGCAGTATATCCATGAGCTGGGGGCAGTATATCCATGTGCTGGGGCAGTATATCCATGTGCTGGGGCAGTATCCATGAGCTGGGGCAGTATATCCATGAGCTGGGGCAGTATATCCATGAGCTGGGGCAGTATATCCATGAGCTGGGGGCAGTATATCCATGAGCTGGGGCAGTTATATCCATGAGCTGGGGCAGTATATCCATGAGCTGGGGCAGTATATCTATGTGCTGGGGCAGTATCCATGAGCTGGGGCAGTATATCCATATGCTGGGGCAGTATATCCATGTGCTGGGGCAGTATATCCATGTGCTGGGGCAGTATATCCATGAGCTGGGGCAGTATATCCATGAGCTGGGGCAGTATCCACGAGCTGGGGCAGTATATCCATATGCTGGGGCAGTATATCCATGTGCTAATCGCAAATAAAATCGCAATATGATTTTTTTGTCCATATTGCACAGCCCAAACACACACACATTTATGGATTTATGTCTACATACTACAAGAGAGTGCTTTTCGCCACGTTTAAGGATATTTTAATTAGTGAATTGATTTCCTCTGCAGCAAATGAATTTTGCACACTGCAGGGAAGCACCTTCACATACTTTCCATTCTCAGGTAGAAGATGTGTGTCTTGTGGAGGCTGGCATGCAGAGCCTGTGTGTTTTGAGTGGCAGGCTGGGGACGACAGCATTAAGTATATTTTTATCTTTATATATATACACAGTGCTCAGCATAAATGATTCCACCTCTTTATATATATATATATTCAGTGTGCATCTTAAATTATATCATCCCTTTATATATATTCAGTGCTCAGCATAAATGAGTCCACCCCCTGCCGCATGAAGCAACGGAATGGCAGGGCAATTCGGCAACTTTTCACTGCTGGGTTTTGTTCTTTGAATAGACGAAGCTATGGGGATTTCACTGCCCTCGAACAGGCACCGTATGTGCAGGCAATTCGCTAGAACTGCCTGCTCTCTGGATAGCCGAATGGCCAAGAAAGGTAACCGAATGCTGATTTTCAGCGTTCGGTTCCCTTTCGGCAGCCATTCGGATCTCTTTGAATAACCCTGATACTGGAGAGGTGCTCTTGCCAGGATTCGAATCTGTGTCTCTACGGTCTCAACAGTCATACTACTCCACCCAACCGGTATTCTCCGCAGAATACGCTCCTGTCGAGGTGTTAACTTCCATGGATGGCCTGGACATCTCTGACATGGTTGCGGTTCCATCTTTGTTTCAGTTTTGCTCCAGTATTGTGACGCATATGTAAAGCTTTGTTGATCTTCTTGTGTAAAGACATGATTTTGTTTATCAGGCCTCGTGCCATTTCTCTTCAATGAGGAGCCATTGCTGACAGCGTAAAATGAGAAGGGCTTTTATGATCACCCGATTAATGAATAATTACACTCGCCTCATTAATGAATAATTACACACGCCTCATTAATGAATAATTACACTCGCCTCATTAATGAATAATTACACACGCCTCATTAATGAATAATTACACTCGCCCAGTTAATGAATAATTATACTCACCTCATTAATGAATAATTGTGGATTATTCCAGCCTTGGTGTTAGAATAATCTTAATTTTAATAAAGACAGGAGGCGAATATTTTGCATTCTCTTTTCTTTACTAAACAACAGCAGCAAAGGAAAGTTTACATAGCAACAGCAGTAACCAATAAACAACAAGTGAGTAGTCAGTCTTAGCCATGCCCTCTTTTCTTGGATGCGGAGCGATCAGGAGAGCAGTGACGTGGAAATCCAGTGATCCCAGAAGTAAGAGAAAACCCGGAACAGGACAAGAGGAAGCCGAGATGAAACAGGAAACCCGCAGGCGTCCGAAAGGATAAAAGTCCAACGGGACCGGAGAAGGAACTCAAACTAAGGAGGAAACAGAGGATACGTGAAAGTACCACGCGGTGGAGGTGTGTCAAGCAACAGTGACCTAACAGACTCGCTGAAGCTAAGCATCATCAACAATTTAACAAATGAAAGAATAGCCCTAGGCTAGACTAACTAAATATGCATAAACACAAACCCTACTCAGTGGAACGAAGAGGGTTAGACAAATGATGTACAAAGTAAGGTTTGATCATTCAATTATTTTATTTATTCATTTTTTTTTTTTTTTTCATTATTTGAACATGCCGAAATCAGAACAATGCGAAGAACCCGGGTACGGGCGGGTGGGAAAAATATTCGCCTCCTGTCTTTATTAAAATTAAGATTATTCTAACACCAAGGCTGGAATAATCCACAATTTTACATCAAGTCAGGAGGCTTCATATTTTGCAGTTTCAAAGCTGCACCAAAGCCCCAGATGCATGAGAACGAGGACGAAAATAGAAAGTACGGAAAGTAACCGCCCTAGACCAGTCAGCGGCCGCAAGTATATCGGCCAGAGATCCTCCGGCGTCCGCAGCTGAGGAAGCCGCCGCGCTGCGCACGGAGTGAGCGCCAAAGTGGGGAGCAACGCCCGCCAGAGACAGAAGCCAGCGAACCCATCTGGAGAGAGTAGGCGGAGAGACGAGTTTAAAAGGAGATACGTAAGAGACCAAGAGTTGGCCAGTCGGAGAGGAGCGCAAGGGGCGCAAACGGGAGAGGTAAGTATGGACACAACGAGCCACACACAACAGAGGGTCGGAAGGAAAGTAAGGGTAGAAAACCGCAGGGGAAAGCGTTTTGTGCGCCTGGTTAGTGTGAAGATGACGCCTTCAGGGGAGAAAACCACAGCGTGCGCATCGAAAGCCCTAACGTCGGAGACGCGCCGAAAGGACACCAAACACAAAAGGACTGTTAGTTTGGCCGAGAGCTGGTGCAGGGAAAGCGAATCGTTGTCCGGCCAGCTGCGCAGGAAATCTAACATAATCGACACGTCCCAAAACGCAGCGTACTTAGGGGCCGGCGGGCGAGCGAGCCGAATGCCCCGGAGGAGACGACATACCGAAGGGTCCCGACCCACAGAAACGCCTCCCAGGGGAACATGAGCTGCCGAGATGGCCGAGCGGAACAGATTAATGGTACGATACGATTTTCCAGATGACGACAGGTCTGCCAGGAAATTCAGGATTAGAGTTAAAGGTTCTGTAACGGGATCAGCCTCTTGTTGCACACACCAGCTACCCCAAGCCCTCCAGGCGAACCGGTAGCTTTTTCGTGTGCCTGGAGCCCAGGATTCCCATAACAGAGATCGAGCTGCCTCCGATAGGCCTGGCAGCATGCAGGGTCCCCGGAAATCGTCCAAGCCACTAGAGGCAGGTTGCCCTTCAGGACCAACGGGTGTGGACCGCCTTGAGGGTCCGTCGGAATGGAATGATGGGAGCAGAAGCGGACGAAGGCACGAAAGCTCCAGCGCCAGAGGGAACCAGGGCTGAGCATGCCATAGAGGCATGAGTAGGAGAAGGCGATTCCCTCATCTGCGGACTTCCTGGATCGTACGCGTGATCATCTGGAATGGTGGGAAAGCGTAGGCCCCCGACGGCGGCCAGGGCTGTAGGAAGGCGTCCACCGCCGTCGCCTGGGGATCCGGGAGCCAACTGAAGTAGGCCAGCGTCTGATGGTTCAAGCGAGAAGCGAAGAGATCGAGGTGAAGGGGTCCCCTTCGTCGAGACAGTCGTCAGAACGTCGGAAAGTCTAATTTCCAATCGCTGGAATCTCTCCAATGCCGTGAGAACCAATCCGCCACATAGTTGGAGGAACCGGGCAGGTATTCCGCCTTGAGGGAGATGTTCCGTTCCAGGCAGTAGTTGAAGAGGGATAGTGCAAGGTCCGACAGGAGCTCGGAACGGGAGCCCCCCAGCCGGTTGACATATTGGACCGCCGAGATGTTGTCCATTCGAAGGAGGAGAGTGCAGTCCCTGAGGTGCTGGGAAAAGCTGCGGACGGCGAAGGAGCCGGCGATGAGTTCCAAGCAGTTGATATGGAGATGTTGTTCCTCTGGTGTCCATGCGCCGCCCGTGGATGCGGAGCCACAGGTCGCTCCCCAACCCGATTGGCTGGCGTCCGATTCCAGCACGAAGTCTGGTAGGGAGCCGAAGATGGCTCGCCCATTCCATGCCTCCATATGGCGTATCCACCAAAGGATCTCCACTCTGACCTCTGGAGTGATGGGAACCAACTGGTCGTAGGAGGGGTTTAGACGTAGGTACCCGGCCTTCAATCGCTGCATCGCTCGGTAGTGCAGTGGGCCGGGGAATATGGCCTGAATGGATGAAGAGAGTAGGCCTACCACCCTTGCCAGATCCCGAAGGCAGATGGTCTCCGATGAAAGGACTCCCCGCAAGGCCTTTTTGATGGCCCGAAGCTTTTGTGGAGGAAGGCGAAGCTGGCAGGATCTGGAATCTATGTCGAATCCGAGGAAGGTGATTGTCTGAGCCGGACATAGTGCTGACTTGTCCCTGTTGATGAGGAAGCCCAAGTCCTGCAGGAGAGTCATTACCAGGGCCGTGTGTCGGGCGGATTGGGCCGGGTCTTGGGCTAGTATCAGTATATCGTCCAGATAAATGATCGTCCTGATGCCCTGAGCCCGTATGGAAGCCATAACCGGTTTGAGGAGCTTCGTGAAACACCATGGCGCGGAGCTGAGGCCGAATGGTAGACAGGTGAAGTGCCACAGATCGTGGTGCCAGAGGAACTGTAGGTACGGGCGGTGAGCGTGATGAACCGGTACCGTGAGGTAGGCGTCTGTGAGGTCCAGCCTTGTGAACCAGTCGCCGTCTCGGAGTAGATCTCTGAGTAGGTGTATGCCCTCCATTTTGAAGTGGCGATAGGACACGAATGTGTTGAGGGCCTTTAGATTTATGACTGGCCGGAGGTCCCCAGACTTCTTGTGTACCAGAAATATGTTGCTGACGAAGCGCGGGGGATCTGACGCGGGAAGGATCGCTCCTTTCAGTTGCAGCGCGCGAAGTTCCCTGTCTATTAGTGCTGTCTCCTGTAAGGAGTAACGGGCCAGCGGCGGGGAAACAGACTGGACGGGGACCTGGGAGAAGTCTATTGAAAAAACAGTCACCGTTCGCAGAATCCACGAGTCGGATGTGAGCTGCGCCATTTGGAGAGGAAAAGCGCAATCGACCCGCGACCGGTATGTGTGGAAGCGGGGAGTACTTACCCGCGGAATAGCGGCGTCTGGGCCTGCCGAAGCCACGGCCGATGGGGACTCCCTGCCAAGATTGGACTTGGACGGTACTGCACGTCTGTGCCCTGGGTTGATGTTTGAAGGCGAGGATAGCTTGGCATCGAACCGAAACAGCGCCGCTTTACGGCGTTCGGAAGAAATGCCGACGTTGGCGTTTCCCAAGAGACAAAGGGCGCGCTGTGCCCATTCACGGGCCAGGGCCGGATCGAGCGGGGAATTGTTATTTAACGCCTCATCTGCCATTACGAAGATCAGAGATAAGGGCCCCGAGACGTCCAGCAGTTTGTCTTGGGCGCCGCGGAGACCCTGCTCTAGACCCCGTCTAGGATCTTTGCCAGCCTTCCCCATGAAGGTAACAAAGTCCTCATCAAATTCTGGGGTAAGGGCTACCTTATCTGGTAGGGTCGGGCGAGGGCATTTCTGCCCGTAAGCGTGCCCTATCAGCTTTTTCCAGGGGGCAACGCAACCAGAATCTAAGGAACTCTGCTATATGATCTGGGGGAATCCAGGCCGGAGACCTGGGGTGTGTAGTGGTTCGTGGGTCGAAGAATGGGACGCCTCTAGCGTCTAGGATTGGTGTCAGAGTGTCCGAGGGCACTAGAGTGGGGTATGAGAGCCAAAGCATTGGGACGGGGCTCACCCGTCGAGCTAGGAGTAACCGGCGGGTCAACGGTAATCTGCCCGGTAATCCTCTAAGTCACAAGAGGCATCCTCGTTATTTTTCGACATACGAGAAAATTTCTTAGCGGGGCCTTTACCCTTCCCCGCTGTCTCTGACTGGCCCTTCCAGGGCCTTTTTCGGGATGGGGCAGCAGTCTCAGATTGGTCGGACTGTGAGTCCACTGAGTGGGCTGGGGACTGGGCTCTGGAGAGCACCGGGGGATCCTGCTGAGGAGGAGGGGGTAAAGCCGCAAGGGCAATGGGCAAGGTCTCTGTAATTGCTGCAAGGAGCCAGGCTTGAGCTCCTCCTGATGCAGCGGATTTAGCTGAGGGGGGTCCATCAGAATTATATATGTATATATAAGTAACGGGGCTCACCCGTAGCAGGTTTAATTTGCAATCACGTATACCAATGGGTAGTACAATATATAAATTCGGGGCTCACCCGAAATATTTGCGGACAAATTACAACGCCGCACTTTGTATGATGGTTTGTTAGACCAAGTAAATTTATCGGGGCTCACCCGAAGTAGCGGAGGGGTCCTGCAGGGCGCAAGCGGTCGGTAAGCGGTGAAGGCGCGTGTATACACCTTGCTGTCAGGCTGTGAAGCATTAAAGGCGCGTAAAATACCAGTTCGCGGCTAAAGACGGAGCTTAAGATGGCCGCCAGCGCGCGCAGCCGCAGTGAGAACGCCTGGCATGAGGGGAAACTCGCCGCCCAAAGGCGCGGCAGCCGTTGATACAAGTTTGTAGAAAAAACGGCAAATAAAGCGCTAACCTATACCGGAGCGCGAGAAAGGAAAAACGCAAGCGAGGGCCGCCCGAACACCGAGAGCAAGGGCCCTTGGAGTGCCGGGAGACCGAGTACACGCAGAGCGCACCCTGTAGGCGGGAAAGTGCCCGCACAGCAGGGAAATAACAAAACCTGTATTTGGAATGAAAGTAAATTATATCTAATACAGTTAGCTAAACATTAAAAAGCTTAGTAAGGCAAATATAAGCATAATTAACAATAAATAACAATAAATATAGGCCTGGCAACCAGGAGCAGTTTTGGAAACGTCTCACCTGGTCGCCAGCAGCAAAGAAAAGAGGGCATGGCTAAGACTGACTACTCACTTGTTGTTTATTGGTTACTGCTGTTGCTATGTAAACTTTCCTTTGCTGCTGTTGTTTAGTAAAGAAAAGAGAATGCAAAATATGAAGCCTCCTGACTTGATGTAAAATTACAATCGCCTCATTAATGAATAATTACACTCATCCCATTAACGAATAATTACACTCATCCCATTAATGAATAATTACACTCGCCTCATTAATGAATAATTACACTCATCCCATTAACGAATAATTACACTCATCCCGTTAATGAATAATTACACTCGCCTCATTAATGGATAATTACACTCGCCTCATTAATGAATAATTACACTCGCCCCATTAATGAATAATTACACTCGCCCCATTAATGAATAATTACACTCGCCTCATTAATGAATAATTACACTCGCCCCATTAATGAATAATTACACTCGCCCCATTAATGAATAATTACACTCGCCTCATTAATGAATAATTACACTCGCCCCATTAATGAATAATTACACTCATCCCATTAATGGATAATTACACTCACCTCATTAATGAATAATTACACTCGCCCCATTAATGAATAATTACACTCGCCCCATTAATGAATAATTACACAAGCCTCATTAATGAATAATTACACTCGCCTCATTAATGAATAATTACACTCATCCCATTAATGGATAATTACACTCATCCCATTAATGGATAATTACACTCATCCCATTAATGAATAATTACACACGCCTCATTAATGGATAATTACACTCACCTCATTAATGAATAATTACACACGCCTCATTAATGAATAATTACACTCATCCCATTAATGGATAATTACACTCACCTCATTAATGAATAATTACACTGACCCCATTAATGAATAATTACACTCGCCTCATTAATGAATAATTACACTCACCCCATTAATGAATAATTACACACGCCTCATTAATGAATAATTACACTCATCCCATTAATGAATAATTACACTCACCTCATTAATGAATAATTACACACGCCTCATTAATGAATAATTACACTCATCCCATTAATGGATAATTACACTCACCTCATTAATGAATAATTACACTGACCCCATTAATGAATAATTATACTCGCCTCATTAATGAATAATTACACTCATCCCATTAATGAATAATTACACTCATCCCATTAATGAATAATTACACTCGCCTCATTAATGAATAATTACACTCATCCCATTAATGAATAATTACACTCGCCTCATTAATGAATAATTACACTGACCCCATTAATGAATAATTACACTCGCCTCATTAATGAATAATTACACTGACCCCATTAATGAATAATTACACTCGCCTCATTAATGAATAATTACACTCATCCCATTAATGAATAATTACACACGCCTCATTAATGAATAATTACACTCGCCTCATTAATGAATAATTACACTCGCCCCATTAATGAATAATTACACTCGCCCCATTAATGAATAATTACACTCATCCCGTTAATGAATAATTACACTCACCCCGTTAATGAATAATTACAATCGCCCCGTTAATGAATAATTACACTCATCCCATTAATGAATAATTACACACGCCTCATTAATGAATAATTACACTCGCCCCGTTAATGAATAATTACACTCGCCCCGTTAATGAATAATTACACTCGCCCCGTTAATGAATAATTGTGGATTATTCCAGCCTTGGTGTTAGAATAATCTTAATTTTAATAAAGACAGGAGGTGAATATTTTGCATTCTCTTTTCTTTACTAAAACATCAGCAGCAAGGATAGTTTACATAGCAACAGCAGTAACCAATAGACAACAAGAGAGTAGTAAGTCCTAGCCACGCCCTCTTTTCTTGTATGCTGAACGAGCAGGAGAGCTGTGACGTAGAAAGTCCAGAGATCCAAGAAGTAGGAAGAACCCGGAAACTGAAGAGGAGAAAGCCAAGACTAGGCAGGAGTCAACGAGGTGGTCAGTTGCAGAACTGGAAACCAACGGGCGTCCGAAAAGACGGGAGACCAACGGGTCCGCAGAAGCAAATCAAGCTAAGGAGAAAACAGAGGATACGTGAAAGTACCATGTGATGGAGGCTTGCCAAAAGCTAAGAATTATCCATAGTTAATTAAATTATGAGAAAATAGCCCTAGGCTAGGCTAAATAGACATGCAAACCCTTCTAAGGGGAAGGAAAACAGTTAGACAAATAATGGACAAAAGTCGAAGAAGTTGAAATATGTAAATTACATAAAAAAAAAATATTTTTTTTTATTTTGTTTTTATTTTATTTATTTATTTATTTTATTTTTTTATTATTTTTTTTTTGTTTAATGAATATAGTAGTAAATCCGGTACAATGTGAACAATCCCGGGCATGGGCGGGCGGGAAAAATATTCGCCTCCTGTCTTTATTAAAATTAAGATTATTCTAACACCAAGGCTGGAATAATCCACAATTTTATATCAAGTCAGGAGGCTTCATATTTTGCAGTTTTAAAGCTGCACTAGAGCCCCAGATGCATGAGAACGAGGACGAATATAGAAGGTACGGAAAGTAACCGCCCTGGACCAATCAGCAGCCGCTAGTATATCGGACCGAGAACCCCCGGCGTCCGCAACAGAGGAAGCCGCCGCGCCCCACACGGAGCGAGCGCCAAAATGGGGAGCAACGCCTGCTAGGGAGAGCAGCCAGCGAACCCATCTAGAGAGGGTAGGTGAAGAGACAGGTGAAGAGTTGGCCTGTCAGAGAGGAGCGCAAAGAACACAAACGAGAGAGGTAAGTAGTAACACAACGAGCAACACACAATAGATTTGAGATGACACACGGAAGGGTCCCGACCCACCGGAACGTCACCCAGGGGAACGTGAGCTGCCGAAATGGCTGAGCGGAACAGACTAACCGTGCGGTATGATTTCCCGGTCCTGGAAAGGTCCACCAAAAAATTAAGGATTAAAAGGTAGAGGGGCTGAAGCGGGATCCGCTTGTTGTTGCACACACCAACAACACCAAGATCTCCAAGCGTAGCGGTAGCTCTGTCGCGTGCCAGGAGCCCAGGATTCCCATAATAAGGATCGAGCTGCCTCTAATAGTACTGGCAGCATGCAGGGTCTCCGGAAATCGTCCACGCCACCAGGGGAAGGTTGCCCTCCAAAACCAACGGGTGTGATCTGCCTTGAGGGTGCAGCAGAATGGATTGAAAGGACGGAAACAGAAGCGGGTGGAGGCAGGAGAGTTCCAGCGTCAGTGGAAACCAGGGCTGAGCGTACCCCAAGGGCGTGAGCAGAAGAATCTGAACCTTCCGTCTGCGGACTTCCTGGATCGTCCGCGTGATCATCGGGAATGGCGAAAAAGCGTAGGCTCCTGACGGTGGCCATGGTTGGAGGAAAGCATCCACCGCTGTCGCCTGTGGGTCCGGAAGCCAGCTGAAGTAGGCCTGCGTCTGACGGTTCAAGCGGGAGGCGAACAGATCGAGATGAAAAAGGTCCCCTCAGAGTCGCCAAGTGTTGGAACGTTGCAACATCCAATTTCCAGTCCCTGGAGTCCCTCCAATACCTCGAAAAACCAATCCGCCACATAGTTAGAGGAACCGGGCAGGTATTCCGCCGTGAGGGAGATGTTCCGCTCCAGGCAGTAGTTGAAGAGGGAGAGCGTGAGGTCCGACAGGAGCTTGGAACGGGAGCCCCCCAGTCGGTTCACGTATTGGATTCCGGAGATGTTGTCCATCCGGAGGAGGAGAGAGCAGTCCCTGAGATCCTGGGTAAAGCTGTGAACGGCGAACGAGCCGGCGATGAGTTCCAAGCAGTAGATGTGAAGCTGCCATTCCTCGGGAGCCCATGTCCCGCCTGTGGATGTGGACTTGCATGTCGCTCCCCAGCCTGATTGGCTAGCGTCCGATTCCAGCACGAAATCCGTCAGCGAGCCGAAGATAGCGCGCCCATTCCAGGCCTCCATATGGCGCAGCCACCATAGGAGTTCCACTCGCACCTCCGGGGTGACTGGAACAAGTCAACCGTAGGAGGGATTGAGGCGAAGGTATGTGGTCTTCAGACGTTGCATCACCCGATAATGCAGTGGACCAGGAAAAATTGCTCGAATGGAGGAAGAGAGTAGGCCTACAACTCTCGCCAGGTCCCGGAGGCAGATGGTGTCCATAGTGAGGACTCCGCGTAGGGTTTTCTTGATGGCTCGCAGCTTCTGTGAGGGAAGACGCAGCTGACAAGAGGTCGAATCTATGTCGAACCCTAGGAAGGTGATGGTCTGAGCAGGACACAGCGCTGATTTGTCTCTGTTGATGATGAAGCCAAGGTCTTGTAAGAGCGTAACCACAAGAGTCGTGTGACGAGAGGATTGGACGGGGTCTTGTGCCAGTATCAGGATATCGTCCAGATATATGATCGTTCTGATGCCCTGGGCCCGTATGAAGGCCATGACCGGTTTGAGAAGTTTCGTAAAGCACTATGGTGCGGAGCTGAGGCCGAACGGCAGGCGAGTGAATTGCCAGAGGTCGCGGTGCCAGTGGAACTGCAGATACGGTCGATGGGTAGGATGGACCGGGACCGTGAGGTAAGCGTCTGTGAGGTCCAGTCTAATGAACCAGTCGTCGTCTCGGAGGAGGTCCCTGAGGAGGTGTATGCCCTCCATTTTGAAGTGGCGATAGGCCACAAAGGTGTTGAGGGCCTTTAAATTTATAACCGGCCGGAGGTCGCCAGATTTTTTGTGTACCCGGAATATATTGCTGAGGAAGCGCGGAGGATCCAGCGCAGGAAGGATAGCGCCCTTCAACTGCAAGGCGCGAAGTTCCCTGTCTATCAGCGTTGCCTCCTTTGAGGAGTAACAGGCCAGAGGCAGGGAAGCAGACTGGACGGGGACCTGGGAGAAGTCTATTAAAAAACCCGCCACTGTTCGCAGTACCCACGAATCGGATGTGAGTTTGTGCCATTTGTGAAGGAAATAACGTAACTGACCCGCGACCGGAATGTGTGGAAGCGGGAGCGCTGGAGCACTTACCAGTGGAATAGCGGCGTCTGGGTCTGCCGAAGCCGCGACCGACGGGGACTCGAGCCAGGATCGGGCTGGGTCTGCAATGCACTTCTGTGCTCTGGTTCGATGCAAAGCGAGATCTATAGGAATTGTCGTAGCGGCTGGCGACCCGACCTCTTGGTGCGCCAGTCCTGGAGGAAAAACGTGTTTGGGAATGGAAGACCCGCTTCATATTCGATTGAACCTTTTGAAGGTTCGTGAAAACATTAACCTTACGGTTTAGTTCTCTCAAAAAGAGATCCCCGAACAGCAAGCCCTTAGCTGCCGGACACAATTCCTTGGTGCACCTACTGATGAGTTTGGCATCCAGCCGAAAAAGTGCCGCCTTACGGCGTTCTGACGAGATGCCAACGTTGGCATTACCTAACAAACAGAGAGCACGCTGTGCCCATTCGCGGACCAACGCTGGGTCGAGCAGACTATTATTAGTTAACGCCTCGTCCGCCATAACAAAAATAAGGGAAAGGGGACCGGAGACGTCCAGAAGTTTATCCTGGGCGACACGCAGGCCCTGTTCCAAACCCAGACGAGGGTCCTTGCCAGCCTTCCCCATGAAGGTGACGAAATCCTCGTCGAATTCAGGGGTAAGGGACACCTTGTCCGGTAACGTCGGGCGAGGACATTTGGCCCGCAAGCGCGCCCTATCTAGGGAGCAGCGCAGCCAGAATCGCAAAAACTCCGCTATGCGGTCCGGAGGTAACCAAGCGGAAGACCTGGGGTGCGTAGTTGTGCGTGGGTCAAAAAAGGTATACCTCGAGCGTCGAGGATCTGTAAGGAGTATCCACGGACACCAGGGAGCGTAGTGGCGCTGGCGTGGCGGAAAGAGGCACGACCGCCATGGTGTCAGAACGGGGCTCACCCGTTGAGTTTGGAGTAGCCGGCGGGTCACCGGCAGACTCGACATCCTCCTCCTCAGGATAGTCAGCCTGGTAGTCATCCAGGTCATATGTTTCCTCACCCTTGGGGTTTGAAACACGGGGGGATTTCTTTGCAGGCCCCTTACCCTTGCCAGCAGACTCTGACTGGCCTTTCCAGGGTCTCTTGCGTGATGGCTCGGTGGAGTCGGACTGATCCGAGTGAGAGCCCTCAGATCGGGCCGGAGACTGGGCCCTAGGGAGAACCGGTGGTTCTTGCTGGGGAAGCGGGGGAAGGGCCGCCAGCGTTATGGGCAGCGTTTCAGAAATCGCTGCAAGGAGCCAAGCCTTGAGCTCTTCCTGATTGGAGGGAAGCTGTGAAGGATCCATGAGGAAATATATCAGCTTAGCGGGGCTCACCCGTTTATAATATATATATATATATATATATATTTGTATCGACTTGTTTATCGGGGCTCACCCGATGCTTTGTGCGCTTAGTAGAATCCCTGACAGAAATGCGCAAAAATTTTTTAAAACCTGCGGGGCTCACCCGAGGTGACAGTAGTGCCCGGAGGGTCCGTACAGGTAAGCGGAGGCCTTTATGGGTTCACCAGAGCGCAAGGAGCAGCCGCCTGTCTTCGTTGGCTCAGGCACGAGAGGCGGCGTTATAATGGCGGCAAGCTTAGTTAAAACGTTAAAATGGCTGCCAGGACGCAGGCGCAGTTACGAATGCCGCGCCACTCTGAGGGAAGAGAGCGAGAGTGCACACGCGCGAGGGATCAACGGGCGCCGCACAGCAAAACAAAATAGCAAAAAACGCTAAAATTATTAAATAAGGCAGATGCCGCTGATCATCCGACGGTCCGAGGAGGCATGAAAAAATCCCTGAGCCGCCGGGACACCAAAACAGATACGCAAAGCGCGACCTGCAGGCGGGAAAGTGCCCACACAGCAGGGATAGAAGAAACCTAGGAAAAACACAGGTTAAAGTATACAGTACATGTTCAAAAAACGATAAACTGAAGTTTAAAGTGAAAAACATAAACAATACAATCAAATATAATCAAATAAAGCCTGACATCCAGGAGCTGTTTGTAAAACGTCTCACCTGGAGGCCAGCAGCAAGAAAAGAGGGCGTGGCTAGGACTTACTACACTCTTGTTGTTTATTGGTTACTGCTGTTGCTATGTAAACTATCCTTGCTGCTGATGTTTTAGTAAAGAAAAGAGAATGCAAAATATGAAGCCTCCTGACTTGATATAAAATTACACTCGCCTCATTAATGAATAATTACACTCACCCCATTAATGAATAATTACACTCATCCCATTAATGAATAATTACACTCGCCCCGTTAATGAATAATTACACTCATCCCATTAATGAATAATTACACTCGCCCCGTTAATGAATAATTACACTCGCCTCATTAATGAATAATTACACTCATTCCATTAATGAATAATTACACTCGCCCCGTTAATGAATAATTACACACGCCTCATTAATGAATAATTACACTCATTCCATTAATGAATAATTACACACGCCTCATTAATGAATAATTACACTCATTCCATTAATGAATAATTACGCCTCATTAATGAATAATTACACTCATCCCATTAATGAATAATTACACTCACCTCATTAATGAATAATTACACTCGCCCCATTAATGAATAATTACACAAGCCTCATTAATGAATAATTACACTCGCCCCATTAATGAATAATTACACAAGCCGCATTAATGAATAATTACACTCGCCCCATTAATGAATAATTACACAAGCCTCATTAATGAATAATTACACAAGCCTCATTAATGAATAATTACACTCATCCCATTAATGGATAATTACACTCACCTCATTAATGAATAATTACACTCGCCCCATTAATGAATAATTACACTCATCCCATTAATGAATAATTACACTCGCCTCATTAATGAATAATTACACTGACCCCATTAATGAATAATTACACTCGCCTCATTAATGAATAATTACACTCACCCCATTAATGAATAATTACACACGCCTCATTAATGAATAATTACACTCATCCCATTAATGAATAATTACACTCGCCTCATTAATGAATAATTACACTCATCCCATTAATGAATAATTACACACGCCTCATTAATGAATAATTACACTCATCCCATTAATGAATAATTACACTCGCCTCATTAATGAATAATTACACACGCCTCATTAATGAATAATTACACTCATCCCATTAATGAATAATTACACTCATCCCGTTAATGAATAATTACACTCATCCCGTTAATGAATAATTACACTCGCCCCGTTAATGAATAATTACACTCGCCCCGTTAATGAATAATTACACTCGCCTCATTAATGAATAATTACACTCATCCCATTAATGAATAATTACACACGCCTCATTAATGAATAATTACACTCGCCCAGTTATTGAATAATTATACTCACCTCATTAATGAATAATTACACTCGCCCAGTTATTGAATAATTATACTCACCTCATTAATGAATAATTACACTCGCCTCATTAATGAATAATTACACACGCCTCATTAATGAATAATTACACTCATCCCATTAATGAATAATTACACACACCTCATTAATGAATAATTACACTCATCCCATTAATGAATAATTACACTCGCCTCATTAATGAATAATTACACTCATCCCATTAATGAATAATTACACACGCCTCATTAATGAATAATTACACTCATCCCATTAATGAATAATTACACTCGCCTCATTAATGAATAATTACACACGCCTCATTAATGAATAATTACACTCATCCCATTAATGAATAATTACACTCATCCCGTTAATGAATAATCATCATCCCGTTAATGAATAATTACACTCGCCCCGTTAATGAATAATTACACTCGCCCCGTTAATGAATAATTACACTCGCCTCATTAATGAATAATTACACTCATCCCATTAATGAATAATTACACACGCCTCATTAATGAATAATTACACTCGCCCAGTTATTGAATAATTATACTCACCTCATTAATGAATAATTACACTCGCCTCATTAATGAATAATTACACACGCCTCATTAATGAATAATTACACTCATCCCATTAATGAATAATTACACACGCCTCATTAATGATAATATTACACTCGCCTCATTAATGAATAATTACACTCGCCTCATTAATGAATAATTACACTCACCCCATTAATGAATAATTACACTCGCCCCATTAATGAATAATTACACTCGCCCCATTAATGAATAATTACACTCGCCTCATTAATGAATAATTACACTTGCCTCATTAATGAATAATTACACTCACCCCATTAATGAATAATTACACTCACCCCATTAATGAATAATTACACTCGCCTCATTAATGAATAATTACACTCGCCTCATTAATGAATAATTACACTCACCCCATTAATGAATAACTACACTCGCCTCATTAATGAATAATTACACTCGCCTCATTAATGATTAATTACACTCATCCCATTAATGAATAATTACACACGCCTCATTAATGAATAATTACACAAGCCCCATTAATGAATAATTACACTCGCCTCATTAATGAATAATTACACTCATCCCATTAATGAATAATTACACACGCCTCATTAATGAATAATTACACTCGCCTCATTAATGAATAATTACACTCGCCTCATTAATGAATAATTACACTCACCCCATTAATGAATAATTACACTCGCCCCATTAATGAATAATTACACTCGCCCCATTAATGAATAATTACACTCGCCTCATTAATGAATAATTACACTTGCCTCATTAATGAATAATTACACTCACCCCATTAATGAATAATTACACTCACCCCATTAATGAATAATTACACTCGCCTCATTAATGAATAATTACACTCGCCTCATTAATGAATAATTACACTCACCCCATTAATGAATAACTACACTCGCCTCATTAATGAATAATTACACTCGCCTCATTAATGATTAATTACACTCGCCTCATTAATGATTAATTACACTCGCCTCATTAATGAATAATTACACTCACCCCATTAATGAATAATTAGACTCACCCCATTAATGAATAATTACACTTGCCCCATTAATGAATAATTACACTTGCCTCATTAATGAATAATTACACTGACCCCATTAATGAATAATTACACTCGCCTCATTCATGATTAATTACACTCGCCTCATTAATGAATAATTACACTCACCCCATTAATGAATAATTAGACTCACCCCATTAATGAATAATTACACTTGCCCCATTAATGAATAATTACACTTGCCTCATTAATGAATAATTACACTGACCCCATTAATGAATAATTACACTCGCCTCATTAATGAATAATTACACTCGCCTCATTAATGAATAATTACACTCGCCCCATTAATGAATAATTACACTCGCCTCATTAATGAATAATTATACTCGCCCCATTAATGAATAATTACACTCGCCCCATTAATGAATAATTACACTCGCCCCATTAATGAATAATTACACTCGCCTCATTAATGAATAATTACACTCGCCTCATTAATGAATAATTATACTCGCCTCATTAATGAATAATTACACTGACCCCATTAATGAATAATTACACTCGCCCCATTAATGAATAATTACACTCGCCCCGTTAATGAATAATTACACTCGCCTCATTAATGAATAATTACACAAGCCTCATTAATGAATAATTACACTCGCCTCATTAATGAATAATTACACTCGCCTCATTAATGAATAATTACACAAGCCTCATTAATGAATAATTACACTCGCCTCATTAATGAATAATTACACTCGCCTCATTAATGAATAATTACACTGACCCATTAATGAATAATTACACTCGCCCCATTAATGAATAATTACACTCGCCTCATTAATGAATAATTACACTCGCCTCATTAATGAATAATTACACTCGCCTCATTAATGAATAATTACACTCGCCTCATTAATGAATAATTACACTCGCCTCATTAATGAATAATTACACTGACCCATTAATGAATAATTACACTCGCCCCATTAATGAATAATTACACTCGCCTCATTAATGAATAATTACACTCATCCCATTAATGAATAATTACACTCACCCCATTAATGAATAATTACACTCATCCCATTAATGAATAATTACACACGCCTCATTAATGAATAATTACACTCGCCTCATTAATGAATAATTACACTCATCCCATTAATGAATAATTACACTCACCCCATTAATGAATAATTACACTTGCCTCATTAATGAATAATTACACTCGCCTCATTAATGAATAATTACACTCGCCTCATTAATGAATAATTACACTCACCCCATTAATGAATAATTACACTCATCCCATTAATGAATAATTACACTCGCCCCATTAATGAATAATTACACTCGCCTCATTAATGAATAATTACACTCGCCTCATTAATGAATAATTACACTCGCCCCATTAATGAATAATTACACTCATCCCATTAATGAATAATTACACACGCCTCATTAATGAATAATTACACTCGCCTCATTAATGAATAATTACACTCATCCCATTAATGAATAATTACACTCACCCCATTAATGAATAATTACACTCGCCTCATTAATGAATAATTACACTCGCCTCATTAATGAATAATTACACTCGCCTCATTAATGAATAATTACACTCACCCCATTAATGAATAATTACACTCATCCCATTAATGAATAATTACACTCGCCTCATTAATGAATAATTACACTCGCCCCATTAATGAATAATTACACTCGCCCCATTAATGAATAATTACACTCGCCCCGTTAATGAATAATTACACTCGCCTTATTAATGAATAATTACACAAGCCTCATTAATGAATAATTACACTCGCCTCATTAATGAATAATTACACTCGCCTCATTAATGAATAATTACACAAGCCTCATTAATGAATAATTACACTCGCCTCATTAATGAATAATTACACTCGCCTCATTAATGAATAATTACACTCACCCCATTAATGAATAATTACACTCGCCCCATTAATGAATAATTACACTCATCATTAATGAATAATTACACTCGCCTCATTAATGAATAATTACACTCGCCTCATTAATGAATAATTACACTCGCTCATTAATGAATAATTACACTCGCCTCATTAATGAATAATTACACTCGCCCATTAATGAATAATTACACTCACCCCATTAATGAATAATTACACTCGCCCCATTAATGAATAATTACACTCGCCTCATTAATGAATAATTACACTCGCCTCATTAATGAATAATTACACTCGCCCCATTAATGAATAATTACACTCACCCCATTAATGAATAATTACACTCGCCCCATTAATGAATAATTACACTCGCCCCATTAATGAATAATTACACTCATCCCATTAATGAATAATTACACTCGCCCCATTAATGAATAATTACACTCGCCTCATTAATGAATAATTACTCACCTGGAGTTGAATTCTTGTTAATTAGAATTTTGTCGTGTAAAATGTAGCTTTGCTCCTACGACTTTCATTGGGGTGTATTCATGTATTGGGGCATTTCATGTATTGGGGTGTATTCCTGTATTGGGGCATTTCATGTATTGGGGTGTATTCGTGTATTGGGTGTATTCATGTTTTGGCATTTTTATGTATTAGGGTGTATTCTTGCATTGGGGCGTATTTGTGCATTGGGACGTATTCGCGTATTGGGGCATTTTCATGTATTGGGCGTATTCATGTTTTGGGGTGTATTCATGTATGGGGCATTTTTGTGTATAGGGGCATATTCGTTTATTGGGGCACATTCACATATTGGGGTGTATTCATTTTTTGTGGCATTTTTATGTATTGGGGCGTATTCACGTATTGGGGTGTATTCACGTATTGGGGCATTTTTATGTATTGGGTGTATTCATATATTGGGGCGTATTCACGTATTGGGGGATTTTTATGTATTGGGTGTATGGGGCATATTCGTTTATTGGGGCACATTCACGTATTGGGGTGTATTCATGTATTGGGGCATTTTTATGTATTGGGGTGTATTCTCGTATTGGGGCATTTTTATGTATTGGGATGTATTCACGTATTGGGGCATTTTTATGTATTGGGGCGTATTCACGTATTGGGGCATTTTTATGTATTGGGGCACATTCACGTATTGGGGTGTATTCATGTATTGGGGCATTTTTATGTATTGGGGTGTATTCTCGTATTGGGGCATTTTTATGTATTGGGATGTATTCACGTATTGGGGCATTTTTATGTATTGGGGCGTATTCACGTATTGGGGCATTTTTATGTATTGGGGTGTATTCTCGTATTGGGGCATTTTTATGTATTGGGGTGTATTCACGTATTGGGGCATTTTTATGTATTGGGGCGTATTTACGTATTGGGGCATTTTTATGTATTGGGGCGTATTCACGTATTAGGGCATTTTTATGTATTGGGATGTATTCACGTATTGGGGCATTTTTATGTATTGGGGCGTATTCACGTATTGGGGCATTTTTATGTATTGGGGTGTATTCACGTATTGGGGCATTTTTATGTATTGGGGTGTATTCTCGTTTTGGGGTGTATTCTCGTTTTGGAGCGTATTCATGTATTGGGTTTATTCTTGTATTGGGGGTTTATTCTTGTATTGGGGTGTATTCATGTATTGGGGTGTATTCATGTATTGGTTGTATTTATGTATTGGCATATTTGTATTGGGGTTTATTTATGTATTGGGGTGTATTTATGTATTGGCATATTTGTATTGGGGTTTATTTATGTATTGGGGTGTATTTATGTATTGGCTTATTTGTATTGGGTGTATTTATGTATTGGGGTGTATTTATGTATTGGCATATTTGTATTGGGGTGTATTTATGTATTGGCGTATTTGTATTGGGGTGTATTGGTGTATTTATGTATTGGGGCGTTTTCGTGTATTGGGGTGTATTTATTTTTGCAATATGGTCTTGAATGAGTCTTTTCTGAAATCCTTTTTTTGACAGTTTAACAAATCTTGTTACAATCAATGGCCGCGTTTGTGGAGGATTTTGTAACTTACAGGGTTATCCAAAGAGATCCGAATTGCTTGAGAAAGGTAACCGAACGCTGAAAATCAGCGTTCGGTTACCTTTCCTGGCCATTCGGCTATCCAGAGAGCAGGCAATTCGCCAAATCCTGGCGAATTGCCTGAACATACGGTGCCTGTTCGGTGCCTCTTCGAGGGCAGTGAAATCCCCATAGAGAAGCACTGCTTCGGCTATTCAGAGAACACAAACCAGCAGTGAAAGGTTCCCCTAATGCCCTGCCATTCGGTGGTTTAATTCGGCAAATTTATTCAGGAGAATCCCATAGGCTTCAATGTTAAAAATATTCCCGTTTTAATTCAATATCTAATAAACCGTTCATTATAAAATTCTGCAGCAAAAAGTCTCTTTATTTATAGATTTTTTAGGATACTTTAAGCATTTTTCTGATTTTTTTTTTTTTTTTTTAAAAGTCCGATTTTTTTTTATTTTTTTTTTCAGTTTACTTATTTTTTCTGTAACAGCCCTCTTTATTATCATTCCCTGGACCTCCTGTGAAAATTTCAGACATTTTCGCTCAGTAGTTTCTTTGCAAACAGCGTTTCTTTTTCCCAGATTCATACAAATGGTTTTTCTAATTTATTCACTGCCTCCTCTACGTCACAGCTGCTTCGGCTCTGTGTGATTCGGCTCATGTTCGGCTCCTGTTCGGCTCATGTTCGGCTTTTTTGAAGGTTAATCCAGATGTTTTTGCTTGTTTTCAGCGTGCATTCGGTTAGTTTTCGTCAGGTTTGCGGCAGCTTTTCCCTGCAATTCGGGGACCCTGTGCTGTTTGCTGAATACACCGCAGGGTCACCGAAATGCAATCGGCAAAAGGAACCGAATTGAAGAGAACGAAAAGTCACCGAACGTGCGGTGACTTTTCGAATCTCTTTGGATAACCCTGAATGTGTCGCATAGAATCTGCTGATTCTGTAAGGTTTTCTGACAAATCTGTTGGCTCCAACCGCCTCCTCCGTTCAGCGGGAGCAGGGAAAGACTGGGTGAAAAAGCCCCCCCAGTCTCTCCCTGCGCATCACTACGCCGACCAACCATGTGACTGGCAGGGGGAACTGAATGGAGTCCTATGGACTCCATCGAGTGGATACCCGTGGCTGTGCTCAGCGCTGCCGCGAGCATCCCGGGGGTTACCGCGTGGTAACAATGCAGGCAGCATTTTTTGCACCTGCATTGTAATCCAGCGTTAAAACGCGGGCGTGTCATGGAAGTGGCGTAGCTTCAAACCCCAAGACTTTTATTTTCCTGGCAAAAACCCCAAAAGACACATACATTTGCGTTGGGAAAGATGTTATCTTCAGTTATATTGCGTGGTGTGATTTTAAATGTATTGTAAATTGCTTAGCTTTAGTTTTAAATGTACTTTTATTACTGTATGTGAATGTGAATTTAGAGATGTGTTTTGAAGGTGCAGACCTTTTCTTTGGTGTAGAACGTAAACAAGTTTGAGTAATGTGTGATTATGCAAGAGGGCTTTCTCTTTCTTATCTGTTTAAAGAGTCATGAGTCTGGGACAGTGTTTGACTGCAACGGTAATCTGATCTATTGGAACAATAGATTATGTAAATGATGTGTGATATGAAGGCTGAGGAATGTTTACTGTAAATATCTAACTGACATAATGTAATTAGAGTTTTAGTAGGTCAATGTTCGTCATTTGGTTTATGCAAATTATAACTGTTGGACCTGGGCATGAATAGTTACGTTTTTCAATAAAAGTCTCAGATTCCTGTTTGAACATACAGCTTGTCTGGTGTCTCATTCAGGGTACCCACTATCAACCTCAGAAGTTACAGAGCGGCCTTCTGGAAATTCAAAGAGGCAGAGGATCAGATCAAGTAGGTCTGGAGCTACAGATCAGGCTGCTCGAGACACTGAGTTCCGAGCAACTCAGCGGCCGGGCTGATCTTGGTAAGGGGGTGTCTGGAGAGCCAGGACAGGCGGAAGAGAGGGGTTTCCGTCACAGGGACAGATATAGAGACACACATAGTCAGCTTTAAATATCCTGTAGATACTCAGACATAGTGTGAGAGTCAGATATAAATACAGATATATAGCGTGAGAGTGAGATATAATACAGATATATAGCGTGAGAGTCAGATATAAATACAGATATATAGTGTGAGAGTCCGATATAAATGCAGATATATAGCGTGAGATATAAATACAGATATATAGCGTGAGAGTGAGATATAATACAGATATATAGCGTGAGAGTCAGATATAAATACAGATATATAGTGTGAGAGTCCGATATAAATGCAGATATATAGCGTGAGAGTCAGATATAAATACAGATATATAGCGTGAGAGTCAGATATAAATGCACAGATATATAGCGTGAGATATAAATACAGATATATAGCGTGAGAGTCAGATATAAATACAGATATATAGCGTGAGAGTCAGATATAATACAGATATATAGCGTGAGAGTCAGATATAAATACAGATATATAGCGTGAGAGTCAGATATAAATGCACAGATATATAGCGTGAGATATAAATACAGATATATAGCGTGAGAGTCAGATATAATACAGATATATAGCGTGAGAGTCTGATATAATACAGATATATAGCGTGAGAGCCAGATATAAATGCACAGATATATAGCGTGAGATATAAATACAGATATATAGCGTGAGAGTCAGATATAATACAGATATATAGCGTGAGAGTCGGATATAATACAGATATATAGCGTGAGAGTCAGATATAAATACAGATATATAGCGTGAGAGTCAGATATAAATGCACAGATATATAGCGTGAGATATAAATACAGATATATAGCGTGAGAGTGAGATATAATACAGATCTATAGCGTGAGTCAGATATAAATACAGATATATAGCGTGAAAGTCAGATATAAATACACAGATATATAGCGTGAGATATAAATACAGATATATAGCGTGAGATATAAATACAGATATATAGCGTGAGTGAGATATAATACAGATATATAGAGTGAGTCAGATATAAATACACAGATATATAGCGTGAGTCAGATATAAATACAGATATATAGCGTGAGAGTCAGATATAAATACAGATATATAGCGTGAGTCAGATATAAATATACAGATATATAGCGTGAGTCAGATATAAATATACAGATATATAGCGTGAGTCAGATATAAATATACAGATATATAGTGTGAGTCAGATATAAATACACAGATATATAGCGTGAGTGAGATATAAATATACAGATATATAGCGTGAGTCAGATATAAATACAGATATATAGCGTGAGTCAGATATAAATACACAGATATATAGCGTGAGTCAGATATAAATATACAGATATATAGCGTGAGTCAGATATAAATACAGATATATAGTGTGAGTCAGATATAAATACACAGATATATAGTGTGAGTCAGATATAAATACACAGATATATAGCGTGAGTCAGATATAAATACACAGATATATAGCGTGAGTCAGATATAAATACAGATATATAGCGTGAGTCAGATATAAATACACAGATATATAGCGTGAGTCAGATATAAATATACAGATATATAGCGTGAGTCAGATATAAATACAGATATATAGCGTGAGTCAGATATAAATACAGATATATAGTGTGAGTCAGATATAAATACACAGATATATAGTGTGAGTCAGATATAAATACACAGATATATAGCGTGAGTCAGATATAAATACACAGATATATAGTGTGAGTCAGATATAAATACACAGATATATAGCGTGAGTCAGATATAAATACAGATATATAGTGTGAGTCAGATATAAATACACAGATATATAGCGTGAGTCAGATATAAATACAGATATATAGCGTGAGTCAGATATAAATACACAGATATATAGTGTGAGTCAGATATAAATACACAGATATATAGCGTGAGTCAGATATAAATACACAGATATATAGCGTGAGTCAGATATAAATACAGATATATAGTGAGTCAGATATAAATACACAGATATATAGTGTGAGTCAGATATAAATACAGATATATAGCGTGAGTCAGATATAAATACACAGATATATAGTGTGAGTCAGATATAAATACACAGATATATAGTGTGAGTCAGATATAAATACAGATATATAGCGTGAGTCAGATATAAATACACAGATATATAGTGTGAGTCAGATATAAATACAGATATATAGCGTGAGTCAGATATAAATACACAGATATATAGTGTGAGTCAGATATAAATACAGATATATAGCGTGAGTCAGATATAAATACACAGATATATAGTGTGAGTCAGATATAAATACAGATATATAGCGTGAGTCAGATATAAATACAGATATATAGTGTGAGTCAGATATAAATACACAGATATATAGCGTGAGTCAGATATAAATACACAGATATATAGCGTGAGTCAGATACAGTTGTGTTCAAAATGATTCAGCCCCCACTGAAATTGAGTGTTTTGGTCAGTTTGACATTGATTTTGATCATTCAGTCATCTTGCTTACAATTAAATCAAAGAGGCACGTGTAGGTCAGACAAATATAACATAACCAGGGCCGTCTTTAACGCGGGGCAAATGGGGCAGTTGCCCCGGGCCCAGTCACTTGAGGGGCCCAAAGCAGCTGCCCCCTTGGGCCCCGCGGCAAAGACCGCCGGCGGCCCGGCGCCGCAGAGAAACGGCTTGTGCTGACGTTGTTTGTATATTGTTGTGAGACTGTGAGTGCTGTGCTGTGTAACCAGACAAGTGACTGACTCTCGTCTGGTCTGAGAGTCTGCAGACTCAGTGCGGAGGCCCGGGCTGGCAGCAGCAGGCAGGGCTCAGGCTGCAGGGGGCACTGGAGGAGCCGAGTCTGGTAGGTGGTAGCCAGGCCAGCCACACGCACAAGAGCCGCTGCAGCCAGCAGCGACACTGCGACAGGCAGCGTGCGTGCCTTCCTTACAGCCGACACAAGGCTGGGAACGGCCCTCACGCTGTTGGCGCCGCCCTCTTAGCGTACCGTACGTACGTACCACGTCACGTGATGCGGCGCGCATGCTCAGACCGTCCCCGCATGGTAGAGACACAGTCACTCACCACCAACCATTTATACCACCACCCCACCCCAGCGTCCAGGAGGTGACGGTCCGTCCAGAGCCACCGAGCCGGTCGGAGGAGCGAACCACCACCAGGCCAGGAGCACTGCAGGCAGCAGCACAGGCACAGCAGGTGTGTGGATAACTGGGTGGGTGGGTACAACAACTCAGTCTGTGATGGGGCTTGGAGGGGGGATAAATTGATATACTGGGGCTTGGAGGGGGGATAAATTGATATACTGGGGCTTGGAGGGGGGATAAATTGATATACTGGGGCTTGGAGAGGGGATAAATTGATATACTGGGGCTTGGGGGAGATAAATTGATATACTGGAGCTTGGAGGGGGGATAAATTGATATACTGGGGCTTGGAGGGGGGATAAATTGATTATACTGGGGCTTGAAGGGGGATAAATTGATATACTGGGATTTGGAGGGGGGATAAATTGATATACTGGGGCTTGGAGGGGGGATAAATTGATATACTGGGGCTTGGAGGGGGGATAAATTGATATACTGGGACTTGGAGGGGGGATAAATTGATATACTGGGGCTTGGAGGGGGGATAAATTGATATACTGGGGCTTGGAGGGGGGATAAATTGATATACTGGGGCTTGGAGGGGGGATAAATTGATATACTGGGGCTTGGGGGATGTGAATAAATTGATATACTGGGGCTGGGGGGGTTGAATACACGCTACACATTACAGTGAGTTATTTCTGTGGAGCTCTGAGATACGTTCATATATGCTGGTAGTTTTATTGCTGTGCAGCTCTGATACGTTCATACACCACACATTGCTGTGAGTTTTATCGCTTTGGAGCTGTGATACGCTCATACAGTGAACATTGCTGTGAGTTCTATTGCAGCAGAGCTCTGTGATACACACACATACACACACATTGCACAGTACTGTCAGGGTTATTCAGAGAGCGGTGAAAAGCAGGAGAATGACTGGAGAATGGAAAATTCTACGTCAAAATAGCCGATTTGGAAAGTGAGATGAATGGGAGAATTTTTCTGGTTTGGCTATTTTGACCTAGAATTATCCATTCTCCAGTTATTCTCCTGCTTTTCACCACTCTCTGAATAACCCTGTGTGAGTTTTATTGCTGTGGAGCTTTTGGAAGTGTTGGGTAGTTATGCGGTGGGCAGGGCTTTTGGGTGGGGGGGGCCCAAGAAAATGTTTGCCCAGGGTCCAATCAATATTAAAGACGGGCCTGAACATAACATTTATAATGAAATAACCACAAATGTATTTTCTGTGCTCACATCATTATCAGTTTTATTCAACCCCCAAGTGACATTCAATCTTAGTACTTAGTACAACATCCTTTTACAGTTATAACAGCTTTTAAACGTGAAGCATAGCTTGACACAAGTGTCTTGCAGCCATCTACGGGTATCTTCGCCCATTCGTCATGGGCAAAAGCCTCCAGTTCAGTCACATTCTTAGGCTTGCGCACTGCAACTGCTTTCTTTAAGTCCCACCAGAGGTTCTCAATCGGATTTAAGTCAGGTGACTGCGATGGCCACTCCAAAATGTTCCAGCCTTTAATCTGCAACCATGCTCTAGTGGACTTGGAGGTATGCTTGGGATCATTGTCCTGTTGAAAGGTCCAACGTCTCCCAAGCCTCAGGTTTGTGACGGACTGCATCACATTGTCATCCAATATCTCCTGGTACTGAAGAGAATTCATGGTACCTTGCACACGCTGAAGCTTCCCTGTACCTGCAGAAGCAAAACAGCCCCAAAGCATGATTGACCCCCCGCCATGCTTCACAGTAGGCAAGGTGTTCTTTTCTTCATAGGCCTTGTGTAACGTTGGGAGCTTCCAGCCCTACCTGTGTGCTTGAGGGCAGCATGTCTGATGCTGCTCGCTGACCAATGCCCGGTTTAAATGGAGACAGGCAGGGAGGTGGTTGCATGAGGCGCGGCTTGAGTGGGGGGCGTGGCCTGGTGAAGGTCTTTAAAAACCCTCAGTGTATTCTCAGCAGTTGCCAGATTGTGGTTATCCATACCTGAGCTCCTTGTACCTGACTGCTATATTGAATTAACCCGTTATTGACCTCTGCTTGTTTCTGGCTGTTCTGCCTTCTGTTGCCCTAGACCATTTTCTTGTACTACGCCACTGCTCTGATATCGACCCGGCTATTCCATTTGACCATTCTGAACTCTGTGTTCCTGATTCTGGCTCGGCTGACTACTCCCCGTGTTGTTAACCCTTTCTGTCTAGCTAGTTTACCTGGCCAATTCTAAGGACCAGACAGTTAGAGATCTTTCACGGCTACTCTGTTGGTAGCTTCTGGGCTCTGTGGAGTGTGGGGTGTTAAGTACTGCGTGGTGGGATCTGGGAACCGTGACATTACGATCTGGCCACTATGGATCCCGCAGACTTAACACAGCACTTGGCTAACTTTGTATCCAGACAGGATGAGCAGGATCATAGGATGGATCAGTTTGCTATTGCCTTACAAACTATCCTGACTCGTATGGCTCACCTGGAACCAGCTGGGGTTGCACCCCCGCTTGATATACCTGTGTCCCCTGTCGTTCAGACATCCCAGGTACACATGACCGCTCCTATGAGGTTTGACGGTACTCCCTCAGAGTGCTGGGGATTTTTGGTCCATGTGGATATTCATTTTAAATTAAATTCACAGATGTTTTTCTCTGACATTGCCAAAGTGGGGTTCATTATTAATCATCTGTCTGGCAGAGCATTGACATGGGCGACTCCGTTATGGGAGGCAGAGAAGCCTATCATACGGGATTATAAAGAATTCATAGCCGAGTTACAACGTACATTTAATCCTACCAGAAAGGCCAAGGTAGCTGGCAAATCCTTGTTCCGCATACGTCAAGGGAACAGGGCTGTTTCTGATTATGCCATAGAATTTAAAACCTTGATCTCCGATGTGAACTGGACAAATGAGACACTGGTTCTGGCTTTTATGGAGGGGTTATCAGAGTCATTGATGCATGAATTGGCTCCACATAAACTACCTGGGGTATTGTGTGAACTCATTGATTATTGTATAGATCTGGATAATCAGATAAGGGACAGAAGGACTCCAAGAGAGAAGCCCAAGAGACCGTTACCTAGGTTGGCCCCTGTCTTTCAGGCACCAAGAGACTTATCTCCTCCCTCTGAGCCTATGCAACTAGGCCTTACTAGGCTTACAGAGGAAGAGAGAACAAGGCGTTTTCGTGAGGGATTGTGCCTGTATTGTGGTTTGGGGGGATATGTGCGATTTCAATGTCCTACTCGTCCTAAGATGCATAAGCCGGAAAACTACCGCACCTAAGGCAGCAGAGGAGACAGGCCTTGGGTGTGACGTGCATGTCTCCTGTCAAAGACACTAAACTTATGTTACCAGTATCCTTGGCTTTGGGAGACCAAGACCACACATACTACCGCTTTTTTGGATTCTGGGGCTGCTGGCAACTTTATCGATGTTAACTACGCTTCTTCCATTTCTCTACCTCTGGTTGTAAGAGAGACACCCTTAGCCGTCGAAGCCATAGACGGCAGACCGTTATCCTGCCCTAGGATTACTCACGATACGGTTACAGTGGTTCTTACCACTGGTCTCTTGCATAAAGAAGAAATCATATTTCAAGTTATCCATTCACCTTCCAATCCTGTTGTACTTGGTTTCCCTTGGTTGGTGAAACACAATCCTGTTATTGATTGGGCTAAGGAGTCTTGGAGTCCTGCTTGTTTTGGGACTTGTTTAATACCCATTCAGCATGTCGGTGCCCTGAACACACCCACAGCTCCTCCATTGTCTACAGAGGTTCCTGACCAATATGCCGACCTCAGGGCTGTATTTGATAAAAGAGAGGCAGAGAAACTACCTCCACATAGACCATATGATTGTGCCATAGATATTCATCCTGGTACCATGCCTCCTCGAGGCAAAGTATATCCTCTTTCCATAAAGGAGAACCAAATTATGGAAGAGTACATAAAGGAGAATTTGGAGAGAGGTTTTATCCGACGTTCCTCTTCTCCAGCAGGGGCTGGGTTCTTTTTTGTGTCTAAAAAAGAGGGAGATTTACGCCCGTGTATCGATTATAGGGGGCTTAACAAGATCACCATTAAGAACGTGTACCCTATCCCTCTCATATCAGAACTGTTCGACAGGTTAAGGGGGTCAGCAGTATACACAAAACTTGATTTAAGAGGAGCTTACAACCTGATACGTATAAAAGAGGGGCATGAGTGGAGAACAGCATTTAACACCAGGAGTGGGCATTATGAATACTTGGTCATGCCTTTCGGTCTTTGTAATGCTCCAGCGGTATTCCAGGATTTTATTAATGATGTGCTCAGAGATTTCTTACAAACCTTTGTTATAGTATACTTAGACAATATATTGATTTACTCTCCCGATCTGAAAACCCACCAAACACATGTCAGACAGGTATTAGCAAAATTACTGGACAATGGTCTTTATTGTAACACTTCAATGTTCTTGAACCCAGGACATACTTGAAAACGAGAGAAATCTCAATGTATCCTTCCTGGTAAAATCCTTTATAAATAAATAAATAAATAAATTGCAAACTAGAGAAGTGTTTATTCGACATTACTACTGTGAAATTCCTTGGGTATATTATCACTCCAGAAGGTTTTGAGATGGATCCTTCTAAACTCACGGCCATCTCAGAATGGCCTCTCCCTCAAGGTCTCAAGGCCATACAGAGGTTTCTGGGGTTTTCCAACTATTATAGGAGATTTATCAAGAATTATTCCGCTGTAGCCTCCCCTATCATTAATATGACACGTAAAGGTCTGAAGAACCAGATCTGGTCTTCTCAATCCAAACAAGCATTCGAAGCCCTCAAACAAGCTTTCACTTCCGCTCCCGTGTTACGGCATCCTGATCCCAGGATTCCGTTTGTTCTTGAGGTTGATGCTTCCGAGATAGGCATTGGGGCTGTCCTGTCTCAAAGAGAGTCTCCAGGAAAACCTCTACATCCTTGTGGGTTCTTTTCAAGAAAATTATCACCAGCAGAACGCAATTATGATATCGGTAACAGAGAATTGCTTGCTATTGTGTCTGCCCTATCAGAGTGGAGACATTTGTTGGAAGGTACTCTTGACCCTTTATTGATAATCACTGATCATAAGAACCTTACGTACATCGGGGATGCTAAACGTTTGAACGCGAGACAGGCCAGGTGGTCATTGCTACTGTCTCGGTTTAATTTTGTATTGACTTACAGACCAGGTGACCGCAATGTAAAGGCTGATGCCTTATCTCGTCAATATGACCCGTATGAATCTAATACACAAGACCACAATCCTATAGTTCCTCCTGAACGTATTGTGGCTTCCACAGTCTTGTCTGTCTCCTCGCCTTTCCTGGAACGCCTCCAGGCAGTTCAAGTAGGGGCTCCACCTGACAAGCCTCCAGATATGTTGTTTGTACCTGAAAAGGAAAGACAAGAATTACTCATAATGTTTCATGATTCTAAACCAGCAGGTCATCCTGGTATTACTAAGACTCTTACCAGTATCTCCAGACAGTTCTGGTGGCCCACCATGCGACAGGACGTACGTCTGTTTGTTTTGGCTTGTCAAGTCTGTGCCAGAAGCAAAACCAGTAAATCCTTGCCTGTCGGTCTATTGCAGCTTTTACCCATGCCTAAGAGGCCTTGGTCTCATCTATCTATCTATGGATTTTATTGTGGACTTTCCGAAGTCCAAGGGTCATACTGTGGTTCTGACAGTTGTAGACCGCTTCTCCAAAATGGCTCATTTTGTCCCTCTACCTAAGCTTCCTACAGCCAAAGAACTGGCGGTTGTATTTGCTAGAGAGATTGTACGAATACATGGGGTTCCATCTGAAATAGTCTCTGACAGAGGAGCCCAGTTCGTCTCTCGTTTCTGGAGGGTTTTCTGTGCAGAGATGGGGGTGCGATTGGCCTTCTCTTCAGCATGTCATCCACAAACCAATGGGGCAGCAGAGAGGGCAAATCAGGGTCTCGAGCAGTACATACGTTGCTTTACCACACAACAACAAGACAATTGGTCGGAGTTGTTGCCCTGGGCTGAGTATGCACGTAATAACGCCGTTAACGAGAGCACTGGCCACTCTCCTTTTTCTGCCATCTATGTTTTTTTCCCTCCGGCTCTACCGCTTCAGTTTACTGAACAGGCCATCCCGGCTCTCGATGACCATCTCACTCAACTGCAAGAGATTTGGAGACAGATTCGAGAAAATATGGAGCGCAATGTTGCTGTCCAGAAACGCAAGGCTGACAGGCATAGGTGACAAGCTCCCTCCTATAACGTGGGGGATAGAGTTTGGTTGTCCACTAGGAACGTGAAGTTGCGGGTGCCTTCTATGAAAATGGCACCTCGGTTTATAGGTCTATGACGGAATGGAGATGTTGTTCCGCCTGCGGGTGTGCTCTATCTGCGTGACCCCGTCGCTTACCGCTGGCCCGACTACCGAGTGGCGCGCACTCGGCGTTTCGTGCGGCCTGACGTGACCCCGGGAAGAGGTTAGCGGGCGGTGGAGGGGACCCCTGCCTAGAACCAGCCCGACCACTGAGCCATACGGCACTCAGCGTCCCGAGCAGCTGGTTCACTGACCTTGTGGGTGTGGGACGTTCGTGGAAATCGGATCTGCCAGCCGCGGAGGAATCTTCGGATCTTATGTGGGAAACGTTTCGGATCTTCTCTTGCGGGAAACGTTTCCGATCCAGGTGCGGGTGAATCTTCGGATCTCCGGTGGAGGACTTTTCGGATCGGGTACAGATGAATCTTCGGATCTTACGGGATGGGCGAGGGATTCGGATCTTACCGCAATCCCTCGCAATACCGAAGCGCGGTACACGGCCGCGCCCTTCGGATCGGATCTCTCGATCTGGGAACCGAATCACCTTCCGCTGCGCCTCTGCCCTGATGCTCGATGCAGGCACAGAGCGCTCGGTTCGGTTCGGATCTGGGACACCGCACCCTGAGACCTCGAGGGATTCTCAGAACGAAAAGTACGGCGGAAAAATAACCACATCAGTCGAGGCTGGATGCACTGCTAAATCTGGCTTTATTATTTACAGTTCAAGCATTTATCACTTTCCACAAAATTACAATACAATGGGAATCCTTGCCCGCCCTCCCGGGACCCATTGGCCATTACGATTCGGGGAGTCGCCAATTCGGACCGGATGGTCCGAATCGGCCATTTTACGATTCGAAGATTCTGAACTGCGCCACAAGGTGATCGGAAAATGGCGGTGGGCAAGGCAGACAAAGGGACAATACATTACGCAATAAACCAACGGGGACACTTTATTACACCACACAATATCACATCTAAATAAAAGTACTTGCAAAACTAGGTGCGTGCCACTGCACCCAAGTGTCCATAGCCACCACTGTCACTGCACCGCCCCTGGCTGAGGGTGCTGGGCCATCCCGTGACACTCCTCCCCCTCCCCCAGTTCGACGCACCTGGTCTGACCCCACCGGGTCATACCGGGGAAGTCGGTGCTCCCAGGCCCATAGTCAGTCTGGGGAGGCCGGGTCACCAGGCCTCTCCATTTGGCCTTGCGGCCGTGCCAGCTTGGTCGGGACCCCATGTCCTTAGGGTTACCCCGGCTGGGCGAGAGGACATACGTCTGGGCCGGGGTACCTCCTGTGTCCCCTCCAGGGTTATCGCTCACCCGGGGAACCCGGGTGCTAAATGCACACGCCCCGGGTGCCCAGGTCAGCCGTGGGACAGAACCGTGGCTGCGTGAGGCCCCCGAGCCCAAGGGTTGCCAAAATGGGCAGAGGCCAGCGGCGCTCTGCCCCGTTGCCAGCTCTTCCGCTGGATGGCCAGGTACGGACACGGCAACCGAAGGAGCAAATAGAGCCAAACCTGGCTGCTCTTCCTGGTAGCCGACGAAGGGGACAAATGGATGCAACAGCAGTTGCACGGGGTCATCCTCGCTCTGCCCCTCGGGGCAAGTTGGGAGAAACGGGCAGAGGCCAGCGGCGCTCTGCCCTGGTGTCAGCTCTTCCGCTGGGTGGGGATCTCCTTGGGGAGGGCTGGTCACTTCACCCCCCGGGGCAAACAATGGTTGCCCGCAACCCATCCCGGGGAGACCATCCGTCCGCTCCACCTGGCAGACTGTGGGTAGTGGGCAGAGGCCAGCGGCGCTCTGCCCCGTGGCCAGCTCTTCAGCTGGGTGAGGATCTCCTTGCGGGAGGATGGTTTCTTCCCCCCCCCCGGGCAATCAATGGTTGCGCACAACCCATCCCGGGGGAACCATCTGTCTGCTCCTCCTGGCAGACTTTGAGTAGTGGGCAGAGGCCAGCGGCACTCTGCCCCGTAGCCAGCTCTTCAGCTGGGTGAGGATCTCCTTGCGGGAGGATGGTTTCTTCCCCCCCCGGGGCAATCAATGGTTGCGCACATCCCATCCCGGGGGAACCATCTGTCTGCTTCTCCTGGCAGATTCTGGGTAGTGGGCAGAGGCCAGCGGCACTCTGCCCCGTAGTCAGCTCTTCCGCTGGTTGGAGATCTCCTTGGGGAAGGATGGTCACTTCACCCCCCGGGGCAAACAATGGTTGCGCACAACCCATCCCGGGGGAACCATCTGTCTGCTTCTCCTGGCGGACTGTAAGCAGTGGGCAGAGGCCAGCGACACTCTGCCCCGTAGCCAGCTCTTCCGCTGGTTGGAGATCTCCTTGGGGAAGGATGGTCACTTCACCCCCCCGGGGCAAACAATGGTTGCGCACAACCCATCCCGGGGAGACCATCCGTCTCCTCCCCCACTGGACCCGTGGCCTCAGCCACCCTGTCCTCTTGCGGGGTGAAGGGGGTAACTTCCTCTGCCGGAAGCCCCACGGGTCCGCCTCGGCCTCCCATAGGTCCCAAACCTGGGGACTGTCGACTTCCTCCGCCGACCCGTCCCACCACGGGGAGCTCAGGCTCGACTGCGGAACGCCGTCCAACAGTTTTCGGTAAGCCACCTCGAGCTCCCACTCTCGCTCGGCTAGGGACTCCAGCTCCTCAAACACCGAGTCCCTGCTGTCTGACGGGATCTCCAGTTCCCGTCGCTCCAGGATCTCTTCCATCCGTTCCTCTGTCTCCGCTCCGAACTCGGGGTCGGCGGCCATGCCCTCGTAGAGCAGCCCCGTGCCTCCGTAGCGAGGCCCTGCAGTGGAGCTGCCTCCAATAGGGCGCACTGTCGGAGGGGCGGTTAGCCACCGAAGCGCGCGGTACGCGGCGTCCAGTGCGATCTCCTGTTGCACCAGACTCCGGAGCTCGGCCTCCCACTCCTCTGGGGCCCGACCTTGCAGGAACGCTGCTCGCACATCGTACTGCACCCGATGGACGACAGCGTCGGAAGGAATGTACACACCATGGCAGTCCCGCTCATGGTCCAGGGCCTCGTACCACAGTTCCTCTGTGGACCTCTGGTCCCGCTCCAGGCCCTCCTGCAGCCTTCTTGCCAACACGACCTTCATGTCAGCGAAGGTGCCAGCACAGGAGCACCGCTCCTCAACGGGGAATGTGGCGTCCTCAGATGCAGCTCCAGGCGAGCTGTGAGTCTCCATCCGAGGGTCGCTGGGATGAGTGACGTCCTCAGTACAGGCTCCAGGCGAGCTGGGAGTCCCGCAAGGGCAATCACTGGGGGTTGCAGATTCCCAAGGTGAAGCTCCAGTCGAGCTGTGAGCCTCGACCCAGGGTTCCACGGGGTAGGGTTCGGGGTTACTGTATTCAGTCTCTGCTCCGCGGAGCTCTGGCAACCGCAGCTCGTGCTGGCGTTCCTTCTCCTGCTCAACTTCCCGGTAGAACTCCCGAATCACTTCGTATCTGTCCACCGACGATGAGGCATCTCCGAGCAGGGCAATCCGACGCCGCAACTCTCTGAGGCCAGCATCTTCCTCCACCTCTGCGTGGACAGGGCTGGGGACGGGCGTCGTCACCCTGTCCTGATCCATCCTGGTCAGTTCCTTGATCAGGGTTTTCCGATTCTTTTTACCCGGCGTTCCTCCCCGGTTCTCCAGCATCCCACGTAGGGTGTCCCTGTGGTAATGGCCGTACCCCGCCATGGCATAGGTCTCCTCACTGGGGGGGGGGGTTGCAGAGAGCGATCCCACCGCTGCCACCAGTATGACGGAATGGAGATGTTGTTCCGCCTGTGGGTGTGCTCAATCTGCGTGACCCCGTCGCTTACCGCTGGCCCGACTACCGAGTGGCGCGTACTCGGCGTCTCGTGCGGCCTGGCGTGACCCCGGGAAGGGGTTAGCGGGCGGTGGAGGGGACCCCTGCCTAGAACCAGCCCGACCACTGAGCCATACGGCGCTCAGCGTCCCGAGCAGCTGGTTCACTGACCTTGTGGGTGTGGGACGTTCGTGAAAATCGGATCTGCCAGCCGCGGAGGAATCTTCGGATCTTATGTGGGAAACGTTTCGGATCTTCTCTTGCGGGAAACGTTTCCGATCCAGGTGCGGGTGAATCTTCGGATCTCCGGTAGAGGACTTTTCGGATCGGGGACAGATGAATCTTCGGATCTTGCGGGATGGGCGAGGGATTCGGATCTTACCGCAATCCCTCGCAATACCGAAGCGCGGTACACGGCCGCGCCCTTCGGATCGGATCTCTCGATCTGGGAACCGAATCACCTTCCGCTGCGCCTCTGCCCTGATGCTCGATGCAGGCACAGAGCGCTCGGTTCGGTTCGGATCTGGGACACCGCACCCTGAGACCTCGAGGGATTCTCAGAACGAAAAGTACGGCGGAAAAATAACACATCAGTCGAGGCTGGATGCACTGCTAAATCTGGCTTTATTATTTACAGTTCAAGCATTTATCACTTTCCACAAAATTACAATACAATGGGACTCCTTGCCCGCCCTCCCGGGACCCATTGGCCATTACGATTCGGGGAGTCGCCAATTCGGACCGGATGGTCCGAATCGGCCATTTTACGATTCGAACCGGATGGTTCGAATCGGCCATTTTCCGAATCGAAGATTCTGAACTGCGCCACAAGGTGATCGGAAAATGGCGGTGGGCAAGGCAGACAAAGGGAAAATACATTACGCAATAAACCAACGGGGACACTTTATTACACCACACAATAATCACATCTAAATAAAAGTACTTGCGAAACTGGGTGCGCGCCACCGCACCCAAGTGTCCATAGCCACCACTGTCACTGCACCGCCCCTGGCTGAGGGTGCTGGGCCATCCCGTGACAAGGTCCATATAAGATCATTCGCCGCATTAATCCTGTGGCTTATGCTCTTGCCCTTCCTAAACATCTTCGCATGCACAACGTCTTCCACACCTCCCTACTGAAGCCATTGTTGTGTAACAGGTACACGCGGGTCGTTCCTCCTCCTCCACCTATTCAGGTTGATGGTGAATCTGAGTATGAGGTTAGGAGGGTTTTGGATTCTAGGCTGTGCAGGGGCGCTCTGCAGTACTTGGTCGATTGGGTGGGTTATGGTCCAGAAGACCGGTCCTGGATTCCAGCTTCCGACATGTCTGCCTCTAGGTTGGTCAGGGCGTTCCATGCCTCACACCCCGATCGCCCTGGTGGTCGTCCTGCCGCTCGTACTGTTGGTCGTCCGGTGGCCTCCCGTGGAGAGGGGGGTACTGTAACGTTGGGAGCTTCCAGCCCTACCTGTGTGCTTGAGGGCAGCATGTCTGATGCTGCTCGCTGACCAATGCCCGGTTTAAATGGAGACAGGCAGGGAGGTGGTTGCATGAGGTGCGGCTTGAGTGGGGGGCGTGGCCTGGTGAAGGTCTTTAAAAACCCTCAGTGTATTCTCAGCAGTTGCCAGATCGTGGTTATCCATACCTGAGCTCCTTGTACCTGACTGCTATATTGAATTAACCCATTATTGACCTCTGCTTGTTTCTGACTATTCTGCCTTCTGTTGCCCTAGACCATTTTCTTGTACTACGCCACTGCTCTGATATCGACCCGGCTATTCCATTTGACCATTCTGAACTCTGTGTTCCTGATTCTGGCTCGGCTGACTACTCCCCGTGTTGTTAACCCTTTCTGTCTAGCTAGTTTACCTGGCCAATTCTAAGGACCAGACAGTTAGAGATCTTTCACGGCTACTCTGTTGGTAGCTTCTGGGCTCTGTGGAGTGTGGGGCGTTAAGTACTGCGTGGTGGGATCTGGGAACCGTGACACCTTTTTCTTCCTCCTCCAAACATAGCGTTGATCCATGGGCCCAAACAGTTCTAATTTTGTTTCCTCAGTCCACAGAACACTATCCCAAAACTTCTGTGGTTTGTCCACATGACTTTTGGCATACTGCAGTCGACTCTTCTTATTCTTTGGAGACAGCAAGGGGGTGCGCCTGGGAGTTCTGGCATGGAGGCCTTCATTACGCAGTGTGCGCCGTATTGTCTGAGCTGAAACTTCAGTACCCACATCTGACAAATCTTTTCTCAGTTCCTCAGCAGTCACACGGGGACTTTTCTCCACTCTACGCTTCAGGTAGCGCACAGCAGTCGAAGTCAGCATCTTCTTTCTGCCACGACCAGGTAGCGTTTCAACAGTGCCCTTTGCCTTGAATTTGCGAATGATGCTTCCTATGGTCTCTCTTGGTATGTTTAACATCTTTGCAATCTTCTTATAGCCATTGCCCTTCCTGTGAAGAGTAATCACCTCTTCTCTTGTCTCCCTGGACCATTCTCTTGACTTCACCATGTTTGTAACCACACCAGTAAATGTCTAGAAGGAGCTGAGTATCACAGTCATTTTAAAGCTGCCTAATTGGTGCTTATTATGCTTTATTGCTGCTCCGTGACATCCACAGGTGTTTTCAATACCTGATTGAAAACACTTGAATGAACCTCTGTTCTTCAGAGTGGTAGTCTTTAAGGGGTTGAATAATTGTGTCAATGAAGAATTCACAAAAGAAACATTTACTACTGTATTACAAAACCAATTGAAGTCATTTTAGTTGCATATGGTTCTTTAAAAAGTCCTTGTAGGATTTCATTCTGAATACAATTACAAATGTCACTAAATTCCCTAAAACCCTTTACAGCATTGGGGGTTGAATAATTTTGAACACAACTGTATAAATACACAGATATATAGCGTGAGTCAGATATAAATACACAGATATATAGCGTGAGTCAGATATAAATACACAGATATATAGCGTGAGTCAGATATAAATACACAGATATATAGCGTGAGTCAGATATAAATACACAGATATATAGCGTGAGTCAGATATAAATACACAGATATATAGCGTGAGTCAGATATAAATACACAGATATATAGCGTGAGTCAGATATAAATACACAGATATATAGCGTGAGTCAGATATAAATACACAGATATAGCGTGAGTCAGATATAAATATACAGATATAGCGTGAGTCAGATATATATACAGATATAGCGTGAGTCAGATATAAATATACAGATATATAGCGTGAGTCAGATATAAATACACAGATATATAGCGTGAGTCAGATATAAATATACAGATATATAGCGTGAGTCAGATATAAATATACAGATATATAGCGTGAGTCAGATATAAATATACAGATATATAGCGTGAGTCAGATATAAATACACAGATATATAGAGAGAGATATAAACACAGTTTATAGATATAGTGAAATAGACAGTTATTTACATAGATGGTATATAGTTGGACAGACAGACACATAGATGGACAGACATGTAGATACAAATTGACATAGGTGGTGCAGCCAGGTATGTAATTACATGGGGGGGTATTGGTTTGGGTTAGACCAGTGTAGGGAATGATATTGGTATATAACTCAATTTTTTCTGTAGAATTCTCTGTTCTTGCGCCTATACTCCATATAATATGGTATGGTGGCGTTTGGCGGGGGAGGAGCCCGCGCTGGCATACCCGCGGTGGAGACAGCAGGAGCTGGGTATTAAATCCTGATGAAAATTGATTTCCACGTCCTAATCTCCATTCTCAATCTCAGGGAGCGAGTGCCGCGCGCTGCGTATAAAGCTCGCACAATTATACACTTACAATTTAATTTGTCCCAGCGGCTTAAAGGAAATTGAAAATCGCAATAACAGAGCGGGTGGCTGTGCCGCACTCCCCAATCTCATCCCGCTGCCCCCGTGGAGCGAAAAGGGGGGCTCTGGTGGTGCTGGTGTTGTTTTTATGATTTATTATTAAAATTATTCAATTTCCCGCCATGTTCCATCTAATATTGGGACAATGCGCAGCTTTAGCCCAGAAACAGCACAGCCCGACCAATCACACACCCCCATCCAGAGGATTCCGGAGCAATGATACATGGTTACACGTAACTCCCATCATGCGTAATCAGAAGGCGGGATTCGGGGCGCATCACATGACCTGTTTAAAATAATAATCACAAAATAAATGAAAAATCAATACAAAAAAACACCACAACAATTCTCACCATTGCTCATTGTCATTGGGCAACAGGTTTTATAGATAGCAGCCGACGGTGGTATGTAGTGAGGTACGTGGTTACCTCTGTATTAAGGGTGTCTCTGAAGGTAGTAGTGGTGTGTTTTGTTGTATTTGAGACACCCCAGCTGGGGGCATTAAAGTATTGCCACCCTGGGTAGCTTGGCAGAGGGGTCTGATCACAATGTGCAGATTAATTTCCTTGGACAATGGGGGGACAGTGGTATTTCCCCCCTTCCAACTCAATGGCCTTATCTGTGCAGACAATTAGGCACTAATTAACAAGTCTATTAGAGCCAGCAGTCAGTGAGGCGGAGCCAGCAATGGGGGATTTATAGATTATTCAATATTTTGTGAAAACAAGCTCCAACCATTGCCACCTAACCCAACGGCATAAAAAAACACCAAATCTAACCAAGGTCCGACCAGTGCCACCTAACCCAATGGCATAAAAAACACCAAATCTAACCAAGGTCCGACCAGTGCCACCTAACCCAATGGCATAAAAAACACCAAATCTAACCAAGGTCCGACCAGTGCCACCTAACCCAATGGCATTAAACACCACCAAATCAAACCAAGGTCTGACCAGTGCCACCTAACCCAATGGCATAAAAAAAACACCAAATCTAACAAAGGTCCGACCAGTGCCACCTAACCCAATGGCATAAAAAAAACACCAAATCTAACCAAGGTCCGACCAGTACCACCTAACCCAATGGCAATAAAAACACCACCAAATCAAACCAAGGTCCGACCAGTGCCACCTAACCCAATGGCATTAAACACCACCAAATCAAACCAAGGTCCGACCAGTGCCACCTAACCCAATGGCATAAAAAAACACCAAATCTAACAAAGGTCCGACAAGTGCCACCTAACCCAATGGCATAAAAAACACCAAATCTAACCAAGGTCTGACCAGTGCCACCTAACCCAATGGCATAAAAAAACACCAAATCTAACCAAGGTCCGACCAGTGCCACCTAACCCAATGGCAATAAAAACACCACCAAATCAAACCAAGGTCCGACCAGTGCCACCTAACCCAATGGCATTAAACACCACCAAATCAAACCAAGGTCCGACCAGTGCCACCTAACCCAATGGCATATAAAACACCAAATCTAACCAAGGTCCGACCAGTGCCACCTAACCCAATGGCATAAAAAACACCAAATCTAACCAAGGTCCGACCAGTGCCACCTAACCCAATGGCATAAAAAACACCAAATCTAACCAAGGTCCGACCAGTGCCACCTAACCCAATGGCATTAAACACCACCAAATCAAACCAAGGTCTGACCAGTGCCACCTAACCCAATGGCATAAAAAAAACACCAAATCTAACAAAGGTCCGACCAGTGCCACCTAACCCAATGGCATAAAAAAAACACCAAATCTAACCAAGGTCCGACCAGTACCACCTAACCCAATGGCAATAAAAACACCACCAAATCAAACCAAGGTCCGACCAGTGCCACCTAACCCAATGGCATTAAACACCACCAAATCAAACCAAGGTCCGACCAGTGCCACCTAACCCAATGGCATAAAAAAACACCAAATCTAACAAAGGTCCGACCAGTGCCACCTAACCCAATGGCATAAAAAACACCAAATCTAACCAAGGTCTGACCAGTGCCACCTAACCCAATGGCATAAAAAAACACCAAATCTAACCAAGGTCCGACCAGTGCCACCTAACCCAATGGCAATAAAAACACCACCAAATCAAACCAAGGTCCGACCAGTGCCACCTAACCCAATGGCATTAAACACCACCAAATCAAACCAAGGTCCGACCAGTGCCACCTAACCCAATGGCATATAAAACACCAAATCTAACCAAGGTCCGACCAGTGCCACCTAACCCGCTGGCATATAAATCTGTGACAGCCGGTGGTATTTTTTTGTGGAGGAAGGTGTTATACAATAATCGCAGTGCCAGGCTGTATCAGCGCTCTTAAACCTACAGTCAGGTCCAGAAATATTGGGACAACGACACAATTGTAACATCTTTGGCTCTATACACCACCACAATGGAGTTGGAATGAAACAAACACAATGTGCTTTAACTGCAGACTGTCAGCTTTAATTTGAGGGTATGTACATCCAACTCAGGTGACCGGTGTAGGACTTACAGCAGTTTGCAGATGTGTCTCCCACTTGTTAAGGGACCAAAGGTAATGGGACAATTGGCTTCTCAGCTGTTCCATGGCCAGGTGTGTGATATTCCCTCATTACCCCAATTACAATGTGCAGATAAAAGGCCCAGAGTTCATTTCAAGTGTGCTATTTGCATTTGGAATCTGTTGCTGTCAACTCTCAAGATGAGATCCAAAGAGCTGTCACTATCAGTGAAGCAAGCCATCATTAGGCTGAAGAAACAAAACAAACCCATCAGAGAGATAGCAAGAACATTAGGCGTGGCCAAAACAACTATTTGGAACATTCTCAAAATGAAGAAACGCACCGGTGAGCTCAGCAACACCAAAAGACCCGGGAGACCACGGAAAACAACTGGTGGATGACCGAAGAATTCTTTCCCTGGTGAAGAAAACACCCTTCACAACAGTTGGCCAAATCAAGAACACTCTCCAGGAGGTAGGTGTATGTGTGTCAAAGTCAACAATCAAGAGAAGACTTCACCAGAGTGAATACAGAGGGTTCACCACAAGATGTAAACCATTGGTGAGCATCAAAAACAGGAAGGCCAGATTAGAGTTTGCCAAACAACACCTAACAAAGCCTTCACAGTTCTGGAACAAGATCCTATGGACAGATGAGACCAAGATCAACTTGTACCAGAGCGATGGGAAGAGAAGAGTATGGAGAAGGAAAGGAACTGCTCATGATCCTAAGCATACCACCTCATCAGTGAAGCATGGTGGTGGTAGTGTCATGGCGTGGGCATGTATGGCTGCCAATGGAACTGGTTCTCTTGTATTTATTGATGATGTGACGCTGACAAAAGCAGCAGGATGAATTCTGAAGTGTTTGGGGCAATATTATCTGCTCACATTCAGCCAAATGCTGCAGAACTCATTGGACGGCGCTTCACAGTGCAGATGGACAATGACCCAAAGCATACTGCAAAAGCAAGCAAAGAGTTTTTGAAGGGACAGAAGTGGAATGTTATGCAATGGCCAAGTCAATCACCTGACCTGAATCCCATTGAGCTGCATTTCACTTGCTGAAGACAAAACTGAAGGGAAAATGCCCCAAGAACAAGCAGGAACTGAAGACAGTTGCAGTAGAGGCCTGGCAGAGCATCACCAGGGATGAAACCCAGCGTCTGGTGATGTCTATGCGTTCCAGACTTCAGGCTGTGATTGACTGCAAAGGATTTGTAACCAAGTATTAAGAAGGGAAAGTTTGATTTATGATTATTATTCTGTCCCATTACCTTTGGTCCCTTAACAAGTGGGGGCACATCTGCAAACTGCTGTAAGTCCTACACCGTTCACCTGAGTTGGATGTACATACCCTCAAATTAAAGCTGACAGTCTGCAGTTAAAGCACATTGTGTTTGTTTCATTCCAACTCCATTGTGGTGGTGTATAGAGCCAAAGATGTTAGAATTGTGTCAATGTCCAAATATTTCTGGACCTCACTGTATATGGGTTCCCTGCGGTGCTGGCTTTCTCTAAAATGGAGCTCAAATAACCGTCCACCCAAGGGGGATGTATAAGTTAACCCCTACCTTGCCAGAGGAGATTGAGACACAAACTCACTCAGGGTTATTCAGAGAGAGGTGAAAACCAGGAGAAAAGAATAATCTAGACCAAATAGCCGATTTGGAAAGTGATAATTTTTTTCTGGTTTGGCTATTTTGACCTAGAATTTTCACTTCTCCAGTCATTCTCCTGCTTTTCACCTCTCTCTGAATAACCCTGATTGTTTTTAATAAAGCATTGATCACTGTTGTTACATTATGGCTTCCTCTGAGCGGGAGAGTCTGGTGGTAAACAGAACAATTGGACAAGATGGTGTGTGCCAGATACAAGCGGTAAGGGGGGGCACCACCACCCTGTAAAATATCCACCTGTATCTGCCTTGGAGATGCCATGGTCAGCCATGTTTTCCTGGACGCAGGTGACCATTTCATGCAGTTGGAGAGCACAGGGAAAAGTGCTGCCCTGCAACGTGTATAACCCATATCTGTCACGAGGGAAGGTTTCCCTCATCTGCAGCATATGAGTTATACATACTGCAGGCCTGGTGAGCCCACCTGGAGATGACCGAGCCAGACCCCGCTGCATCAGATCTAGTGATACAGTGAGTAGTAAAGGTGACAGCGGGCAGCCGTGCCTGGTGCCCCGAGAAAACAAATCACTAGCAGGAGCTCCCGGCCAGAGGATTTGGGAACAATGGGGTGAAAACGTGCCGCTGGTCACTGTGCATGGCAGGGACATCTGGGAGAGGTTTTACCAGCTCTCGTTCAATGTCATTACCGAGGTTAATGGGGTTTCAGGGATTCTTCCTGTCCTCCTCCTGAGGTCTGTGCCTTTTCCATGCATTGGACGATATCATTTTAACCCATTCATGACCAGGTATTATTTTCCCTGAGGGCTTTATTGTGACGTCTTTCATTTAATCACTCGTTCACTGCTCGTGCTCTTATAGAAGAACGCTGTGCCTTCTCACACCTATATACTGTATATTCAGAGCATTTCTGGGCCTGTGTCCGATGCTGCGTCTTCTCACACCTATATACTGTATATTCAGAGCATTTCTGGGCCTGTGTCCGATGCTGCGCCTTCTCACACCTATATACTGTATATTCAGAGCATTTCTGGGCCTGTGTCCGATGCTGCGCCTTCTCACACCTATATACTGTATATTCAGAGCATTTCTGGGCCTGTGTCCGATGCTGCGGCCTTCTCACACCTATATACTGTATATTCAGAGCATTTCTGGGCCTGTGTCCGATGCTGCGCCTTCTCACACCTATATACTATATATTCAGAGCATTTCTGGGCCTGTGTCCGATGCTGCGCCTTCTCACACCTATATACTATATATTCAGAGCATTTCTGGCCTGTGTCCGATGCTGCGCCTTCTTCACACCTATATACTGTATATTCAGAGCATTTCTGGGCCTGTGTCCGATGCTGCGCCTTCACACACCTTATACTGTATATTCAGAGCATTTCTGGGCCTGTGTCCGATGCTGCGCCTTCTCGCACCTATATACTGTATATTCAGAGCATTTCTGGCCTGTGTCCGATGCTGCGCCTTCTCGCACCTATATACTGTATATTCAGAGCATTTCTGGGCCTGTGTCCGATGCTGCGCCTTCTCACACCTATATACTGTATATTCAGAGCATTTCTGGCCTGTGTCCGATGCTGCGCTTCTCACACCTATATACTGTATATTCAGAGCATTTCTGGCCTGTGTCCGATGCTGCGCCTTCACACACCTATATACTGTATATTCAGAGCATTTCTGGCCTGTGTCCGATGCTGCGCCTTCTCACACCTATATACTGTATATTCAGAGCATTTCTGGGCCTGTGTCCGATGCTGCGCCTTCTCACACCTATATACTGTATATTCAGAGCATTTCTGGGCTGTGTCCGATGCTGCGCCTTCTCACACCTATATACTGTATATTCAGAGCATTTCTGGGCCTGTGTCCGATGCTGCGCCTTCTCGCACCTATATACTGTATATTCAGAGCATTTCTGGGCCTGTGTCCGATGCTGCGCCTTCTCGCACCTATATACTGTATATTCAGAGCATTTCTGGGCCTGTGTCCGATGCTGCGCCTTCTCACACCTATATACTGTATATTCAGAGCATTTCTGGGCCCGTGTCCGATGCTGCGCCTTCTCACACCTATATACTATATATTCAGAGCATTTCTGGGCCTGTGTCCGATGCTGCGCCTTCTCACACCTATATACTGTATATTCAGAGCATTTCTGGGCCTGTGTCCGATGCTGCGCCTTCTCACACCTATATACTGTATATTCAGAGCATTTCTGGGCCTGTGTGATGCTGCGCCTTCTCACACCTATATACTGTATATTCAGAGCATTTCTGGGCCTGTGTCCGATGCTGCGCCTTCTCACACCTGTATACTGTATATTCAGAGCATGCTGCGCCTTCTCACACCTTATACTGTATATTCTAGAGCATTTCTGGGCCTGTGTCCGATGCTGCGCCTTCTCACACCTATATACTATATATTCAGAGCATTTCTGGGCCTGTGTCCGATGCTGCGCCTTCTCACACCTATATACTGTATATTCAGAGCATTTCTGGCCTGTGTCCGATGCTGCGCCTTCTCACACCTATATACTGTATATTCAGAGCATTTCTGGGCCTGTGTCCGATGCTGCGCCTTCTCACACCTATATACTGTATATTCAGAGCATTTCTGGGCCTGTGTCCGATGCTGCGCCTTCTCACACCTATATACTGTATATTCAGAGCATTTCTGGGCCTGTGTCCGATGCTGCGCCTTCTCACACCTATATACTGTATATTCAGAGCATTTCTGGGCCTGTGTCCGATGCTGCGCCTTCTCACACCTATATACTGTATATTCAGAGCATTTCTGGGCCTGTGTCCGATGATGCTGCGCCTTCTCACACCTATATACTGTATATTCAGAGCATTTCTGGGCCTGTGTCCGATGCTGCGCCTTCTCACACCTATATACTGTATATTCAGAGCATTTCTGGGCTGTGTCCGATGCTGCGCCTTCTCACACCTATATACTGTATATTCAGAGCATTTCTGGGCCTGTGTCCGATGCTGCGCCTTCTCACACCTATATACTGTATATTCAGAGCATTTCTGGGCCTGTGTCCGATGCTGTGCCTTCTCACACCTATATACTGTATATTCAGAGCATTTCTGGGCCTGTGTCCGATGCTGCGCCTTCTCACACCTATATACTGTATATTCAGAGCATTTCTGGGCCTGTGTCCGATGCTGCGCCTTCTCTCACCTATATACTGTATATTCAGAGCATTTCTGGGCCTGTGTCCGATGCTGCGCCTTCTCACACCTATATACTGTATATTCAGAGCATTTCTGGGCCTGTGTCCGATGCTGCGCCTTCTCACACCTATATACTGTATATTCAGAGCATTTCTGGGCCTGTGTCCGATGCTGCGCCTTCTCACACCTATATACTGTATATTCAGAGCATTTCTGGGCCCGTGTCCGATGCTGTGCCTTCTCACACCTATATACTGTATATTCAGAGCATTTCTGGGCCTGTGTCTGATGCTGCGCCTTCTCACACCTATATACTGTATATTCAGAGCATTTCTGGGCCTGTGTCCGATGCTGCGCCTTCTCACACCTATATACTGTATATTCAGAGCATTTCTGGGCCTGTGTCCGATGCTGCGCCTTCTCACACCTATATACTGTATATTCACAGCATTTCTGGGCCTGTGTCCGATGCTGCGCCTTCTCACACCTATATACTGTATATTCAGAGCATTTCTGGGCCTGTGTCCGATGCTGCGCCTTCTCACACCTATATACTGTATATTCAGAGCATTTCTGGGCCTGTGTCCGATGCTGCGCCTTCTCACACCTATATACTGTATATTCAGAGCATTTCTGGGCCTGTGTCCGATGCTGCGCCTTCTCACACCTATATACTGTATATTCAGAGCATTTCTGGGCCTGTGTCCGATGCTGCGCCTTCTCACACCTATATACTGTATATTCAGAGCATTTCTGGCCTGTGTCCGATGCTGCGCCTTCTCACACCTATATACTGTATATTCAGAGCATTTCTGGGCCTGTGTCCGATGCTGCGCCTTCTCACACCTATATACTGTATATTCACAGCATTTCTGGGCCTGTGTCCGATGCTGCGCCTTCTCACACCTATATACTGTATATTCAGAGCATTTCTGGGCCTGTGTCCGATGCTGCGCCTTCTCACACCTATTATACTGTATATTCAGAGCATTTCTGGGCCTGTGTCCGATGCTGCGCCTTCTCACACCTATATACTGTATATTCAGAGCATTTCTGGGCCTGTGTCCGATGCTGCGCCTTCTCACACCTATATACTGTATATTCAGAGCATTTCTGGGCCTGTGTCCGATGCTGTGCCTTCTCACACCTATATACTGTATATTCAGAGCATTTCTGGGCCTGTGTCCGATGCTGCGCCTTCTCACACCTATATACTGTATATTCAGAGCATTTCTGGGCCTGTGTCCGATGCTGCGCCTTCTCACACCTATATACTGTATATTCAGAGCATTTCTGGGCCTGTGTCCGATGCTGCGCCTTCTCACACCTATATACTGTATATTCACAGCATTTCTGGGCCTGTGTCCGATGCTGCGCCTTCTCACACCTATATACTGTATATTCAGAGCATTTCTGGGCCTGTGTCCGATGCTGCGCCTTCTCACACCTATATACTGTATATTCAGAGCATTTCTGGGCCTGTGTCCGATGCTGCGCCTTCTCACACCTATATACTGTATATTCAGAGCATTTCTGGGCCTGTGTCCGATGCTGTGCCTTCTCACACCTATATACTGTATATTCAGAGCATTTCTGGGCCTGTGTCCGATGCTGCGCCTTCTCACACCTATATACTGTATATTCAGAGCATTTCTGGGCCTGTGTCCGATGCTGTGCCTTCTCACACCTATATACTGTATATTCAGAGCATTTCTGGGCCTGTGTCCGATGCTGCGCCTTCTCACACCTATATACTGTATATTCAGAGCATTTCTGGGCCTGTGTCCGATGCTGTGCCTTCTCACACCTATATACTATATATTCAGAGCATTTCTGGGCCTGTGTCCGATGCTGCGCCTTCTCACACCTATATACTGTATATTCAGAGCATTTCTGGGCCTGTGTCCGATGCTGTGCCTTGTAGCTGCTTATTATACCCCATTACCTTAAAGCACACCACATTAAATGAAGACACCGAGGTATCTCCGTGGAAGCATTAAAGGGCTTATTCAGAGAGCGCCAAATTGGCCACGGAATTGCACCGAACAGTGAATTATCCCGTACGGTGACATTTTGGGGCCATTCAGCAAGAAAGCTGACAGTTTGCCAAATATTGGTGAATTGCCAGTGAAATCCAGTGCCTGTTCGACGGCAGTGAAAACCCCCACAGAGAAGCAATGGTTAATCTATTCACAGACACCGAACAGCAGAGAAAGTCAGTGAAATGCCCTGATGTTCACTACTCCAAAAAAAAATCTCTTTTTATGTTTCCTGAATCAAAGTAGTTAAACTTTATTAATTTTGGGTTGAAAAAAAATGAATCTGATGATAGTTTTCTATTGATTAGCTCTAGTTTCGGAGATACACAATTTATTCCTCTACATATATGTAGCGCTCACTCCCGGAGGAGCCCCTGAATAAACCTCGGGTTAGTCTCTCCGCACTAGGGAATAAATATACACCAGCACTGTTGTGGATTTTATAAATTATATACTTTACTGGTCTCAATAAAGCGGCATATATAAAGTAAGCACGGTGTATAGAAAACAGGATTTCGTAATGCGAGAAACGCGCAGCGGTAAAATAAAAGTTTAACCCCTTCGTTTCTGGAGTGTAAGTCCCGTGCAGGTTATGTCCCAAAAAGGTGTGTGTGTGTGTGAGCTCAGGTACCCGGGTACTAGATTTCAACTGGCCAGGTGAAAGGATTTAGTAAATCTTCGACTAGTCACGTTGGGGCCCTGTAGATTTAAGCATGACTGCTTAAACCTGGGACCTCCTTGACCCATACCCTTAATTATAAAGAAGACACAACAACTTCTTAACTGGAAAAGGGCAATGGCCACAGCTTTATTAAATATTTATACCAAGTAACCCAGCCAGTGCTTATCCTCCGATATCCGCCCTATTACTCCTGTAATAGGCAGTTCACGATCCAAAAACCAGGAGCTCATCACCCCGCCTGACCGAGATCAAGCGGGGGTCGTCTCGTTAAATGCCTCACCCGAAGGCGGCTTAGCCAGTTTAAAGCACCGCTGTCCAGGAACCATGCCAAAGCTGTGACACGAAGAAGACGAACTTCTACCGGGTGGGCGGGCGGGAATCTTCTTGATGCACCGTTGAAGCTGTCCAGGAACAAGAGACAGAACACACCCACCACCGATGCATATATATGTAAGTGAAACAATGTTGCACACACATAACCAATGGCTCCATATTTCCTTCTCTGACCATCCGGCCCAGGCATCAGTCATGTCCCCCTTCCTTAAAGGTGCAGGGGATTCTTGACTGCTTAAACCTGGGACCTCCTTGACCCATACCCTTAATTATAAAGAAGACACAACAACTTCTTAACTGGAAAAGGGCAATGGCCACAGCTTTATTAAATATTTATACCAAGTAACCCAGCCAGTGCTTATCCTCCGATATCCGCCCTATTACTCCTGTAATAGGCAGTTCACGATCCAAAAACCAGGAGCTCATCACCCCGCCTGACCGAGATCAAGCGGGGGTCGTCTCGTTAAATGCCTCACCCGAAGGCGGCTTAGCCAGTTTAAAGCACCGCTGTCCAGGAACCATGCCAACGCCAGGGGCACCATGGCCTCCTCCTGGCTGCCCCTGCGCCCCACCGCAGACAGCGCCTCCTCGATACCAGACATCAAGCCAACCAAAAAGATATCCAGACCAATGTCCGTCAAATGGACCCCATCACCCCGAATCACATTCCGGTTGTCGCCTTCCAATTCCCTGTGCCGGATCGCCACTCCCCCCAAATGCCTGACAAACTTTGAAACCTCCCTGTTTACCCTCCTCCTGGCCCTGTCAATTGCCCTTGGAGCCGCCATCTCCTCCCAACGAGGACGAGAAATAATATCTGACCACACCAGCGACAAACCCCAAAATCTAGCAAAACAGCGGGCCAAATCCAGTTTCATAGCCCGAATCAGGTCCACTGCACTAACAATCCCCAAATCATTCCCCCCCGCATGAATCACTAAAATAATCTCCCTGGGGACCATTCCCGCCAACTTCTCACATTCCCTCGACACCCGAGCCCACCGCAAACCCCGGATACCCAACCAGCAAATCTCCACCGCTTCCTTCGAAAAGCCAAGGTTCCTGCCATGCGGCCGTTGTTCAGCCCGCACGGCCGCCCAATGTATGAAGGAATGCCCCAATATCCAGACCAACCGCGGGGGAGTACCTGCAATTACAAAAAATTAGGACGAACATACGAGCGAAAGCGGTCCGAGCGCCACCAGCCCAACCGCCGAATCATGCCGTCCGATGCACCCTCGCTCGCAGACACCGTCGCCGCGCCAATGCGAAACGAATGAGATGCAAACAATCCAGGGTCGAAACCCAACATGCGCACGCATTGTTTAAACACCGCCGAAAATTGATATCGGGTCAGAGGAACACCATTAAGGTGAACCAAAAAGGAGTCAGCCAACTCCGGACGCACCGCTAAGTACTCCCGCGTGAGGCTAAACGGACACCCAGGTCCCCCAACCGCCTCCAACGTAACCAGTACACCCCTACCCAACTGATCCGTTTTTGATCTGGCAATAAAAATCCGTACCTGTGCGGCAGCCACCGAGACATGGGAAAAACGCAATGCCGAATGGGTCCGAGAGTTCGGAGCAACCAACTCTCCCACCCTCAAGGCACCATAAAAAGCAAAGGCAAATGCCACCCGAAATAAACGCGCTTCAAACAGATCGCGACAGACCCCACTCAGAACCTCCATCACATCCAAAAACATAGCGCCAGAAACCGGGCGCCGAACATCCGGCAGCGACGTCCGTCTCCAACCTGAAACAATTCTGCGAAGCAGGAAATCCCGCCCCACATCTTCCCACCCCAGTGCCTTGCACAAAAAGGACAGGGCAGTCAGAACCTTGGCTGCTCCTGAACCAGAGCCCCCTCTTGCCCGGAGGGAATTAAAATAAATCAAGGTGGCCCACCTCCGATCCGCCGCCGTAAGCCACCCCCGTTCCTCCCGTGCCACCAACCCCCACCTCCGCCAGACCTGAGAGTAGGCAGTCCATGATGCCCCCGACAAAGAGTTCTCCAGCAACATTCTCAGCCCGGCGAAGCGAGGGTCCAGAGCCACAGAGGAAAAGGTGTCGCCACCCTCGAGGCCCCCGGAGCCACCTGCCAAAAACGGTCCCACTGGAACCGGGAGAGAGCATCAGCAATTACGTTCCGTACACCTGGCACATGCCGGGCCCGCAACCATACATTTTTCTCCAAACAGCGCAGCACCAGGTGTCGCAAAAGCGCCAAGACGGGAGGGGAACCGGACGACGAACGATTCACCACTTGCACCACTCCCATGTTGTCCGTCCAGAACACCACCCGCCTGTTAGCCAGACGCTCCCCCCACAGCTCCAAGGCCACAATCAACGGAAAGAGTTCTAAAAAAGTGAGGTTCCTCACCAATTCAGACGCCGCCCACCGCGGCGGCCACGCTTCGGCACACCAATCACCCTGGAAGTAAACGCCAAAGCCATGCGCCCCAGACGCATCAGCAAAAAGCTCGAGGGAATGATTGTCCTCGTCCGCCTCCTGCCAATACGTCAGCCCATTGTACTGCAGCAAGAAGGAGTGCCACACCACCAGGTCCGCCTTCAAAGCACTAGAGATGCGCACAAAGTGGTGGGGCGCGCGTATCCCGGCAGTCGCCAGAGACAACCTGCGACAAAAAGCCCGGCCCATAGGCATCACCCGGCACGCAAATGTCAGGTGACCCAAAAGCGATTGAATCTCCGAGAGCCGCATTTTCGCAACCCCTTGCGCCCTCCCCACCAACCGCAACAAGGTCTGGATTTTGTCGTCCGGCAAACGGAAAACCCGGAGGACGGTATCGATTTCGATGCCCAAAAAAGCAAGCGACTGAACCGGGCCCTCCGTCTTCCCCTCAGCCAACGGCACCCCAACTTTCCGGCAACCTCACGGAAAATCTGCAGCAGCGCGGCGCAGTCGCCCGAATCCGCCGGTCCCACAAACAGGAAATCATCCAAATAATGGACCACCGAATTCCGACCAGCGCGCCGACACACCACCCAGTGCAAAAAGGAAGAAAATAGCTCAAAATAATAACACGCGCCGAAACTAAATTCTGCGAAAACTGAGGAAAATCCGACGCCACATGCGGAATCACAAAACCGTCCCGAAAACCTACCAACAACACCTCCGCGCATCGTCTATTGGGGTACCTGTCTAGCCAAGGAACCATAGCCCGAACCCTCACCGGGGTGATCCCTTCTATCAGGCTTACCCCGACCTGAAGGTCTAAAGGCCGAGCCATGTCCCTTTCTAAAGCATCGAAATGCCGGGTGGGATCCCCCACAGGAGGAACACTCATGCCTGAAACGGCAATCAGCGGCCCAACGGCACTGGGACTCATTGAAGAGCCAGCACCACCCCTTTCCGGTACCCGCTGGCGCTCCTGGGGTTCTGGGCACCGCGGATCCAGGAAAGGGTGACACCACCGGACGGTTCGGCGTCATGAGCAGCAACCACAGATTGGTATCCTGTAAATCAAAACGGAGCCCGGGCCGCACCGCCATCTTCTGCCGAAACTGTTGGTCATATTTAAACCAGCAAAGCCCACCATAAATCTTGTAAGCCCCCCAAATCAGATCTAAGTACGAAAATAAAGCTATTCCGCGCTCCGGAAAACGCTCGCACAAAATCGCGCTATATGCCAGAAAACCTTGAAGCCAATTGCCGAATGTCTGCGGCAACGGCTTCACTTTCTCTTTGTCCTTTTCCCCCGGTAAAGGGTCCATACGCTTTGGCCGATCCACCGTCTCCTTATCCGGGGAAATCAAAGTGAGCACGTCCACGTACTCCCCTTTCCAAATTTTTTCCCGCACTTCAGCAGAAACCGTCAAGCCCAGCGGCGACAAATCGCACGCCCCATAAGAGCGCACCTCCGCACCCACCGCACCAGGCACTGGAGCCACACCAACCGGCGCCGCCGGACTGTTCAAAACCGCAGGAGCCAAAACCACCGCCGCAGCAGGCAACGCCGCGCCAAAAACCGCAGGGGCTGGAACAGGAGCCGGGACCAGCGGAATACTCACCACGGGAGCCGCATCAGGAACCCCTAAAGCGGCCGACGCCACAGCGAGCACCGGCGCTGCGCCCCCAGCCAGCGCAACACCCGCAGGTGATCCCGACGCAGCTGCGTGCAACCCCGCCGGCGCCCCATCCTGCCACTGCCTGAAAGCCGCAACCAAGGTTTCCATGAACCCCGTTGTTAACCCCTCCATCCCGCCTGACGCAGCAGGGACCGAACGACCATGCCAACCAGACCCCGACCTACCAAGATCAGACTCACGTGCCACCAGCAGGGATGATCGTCCAGGATCCACCGGAACAACAGGAACCAACGGGTCCGGCGATGGGCGCCCAGGAAAACCCAGACCAGCCGACCTCCTCGCATCACTAAGAACGCCGGACCTGTTTCCCCAGCCACTCCCGGCAGGAGAGCGCCGATCCCGGGCCCCCGGAGCCACCGATCGACCTCTGGAACCAGCCGCTCCTTGCGCCGTTCGGTCCCCAGCCACCACCGAGGAAGAAGCCGATGCTGCCGCCGCCAAATCCGCTCTAATCCGCGCAGTTCCGTCCCCAGCATGGGCGCCGCCATCTTGTGGGCGTGCCCGTCCCCTCGACCGTGACGCCACAGCCCTGCGCCGAGCAGGAGGGGGCTTGGGGGCGGAGTCAGACCTGCGCGTTATTCTTTTCCTGGCCACCGGAAGCGCAGCAGCTCCAACAGGGCTCCTCGAGCGCTGCAGCCGTCGGCCATCTTGCCCGGGAAGGAGGGGGGTCCTACTCCGCACACTTGAAGCCGGGTCCGCTCCAGCACCTGTAAGTAAAGTTGGAGACATCGCAGCGCTCCCCATGCTCACCCTCCTCCGCAGGCCAGACCTCAGTTCCCTCGGCGGCGTATCCCGGACCACCGATCCTTCAGAGGATTGGTCATCCGCTTCAGGCCCCTCCACGCCACCATCCAGCTGCTGTGCCCCACGAAGCCTGGGGGGACTAGGACTCAGACGAACCGGAGGTCTGGACGGCCGCTCTCTCCGCCATTGTCGAGGCTCCCCCACATCCTCAGGAGACCGCTCCCGCGCTGGCACCAACGCATCCTGAAGAAGATCCTGCAGAGTTGCACCACGAGCCGCAGCATGCTCCCTCAGCTGCTCCAACAAGGCATCCACCGAACTAGAAGCCATAACAGCAGAAAAATTCAGCAACAATCTAAACTGATCACCACGTGTTTTTCTCCCACAGAATCGAATCTTCTTGATGCACCGTTGAAGCTGTCCAGGAACAAGAGACAGAACACACCCACCACCGATGCATATATAGGTAAGTGAAACAATGTTGCACACACATAACCAATGGCTCCATATTTCCTTCTCTGACCATCCGGCCCAGGCATCAGTCATGTCCCCCTTCCTTAAAGGTGCAGGGGATTCTATACTGCAGCGTGCTTCGTTAAAGTTTGACTGTGGCCTGGAAGGCCTCTCACCCATCCGCCAGACACTCTGTTCCGCTGCCCGATCAAGGACGTCTCTCTGCTGGATTTCACTGGGACTCTGTGCCACCGGATCCGCTTCTCCTGCTTGTCCGTCTTTACAACAAGGTCTACGGCCTACCGCCTGCACTCCCTGTGGATCATCGCGGTCTCCTTACAAGGGGTCCAATCTGCTACTCTGCGTCTGCAAAAGCTCTCCGCGGTGGATTACTAGGTCTCTGGCAAGTTACTGAATCGATCCCCAGCATCGGCAAGGCAGCGCCTGCTCTCCGGCCTGGTAACAATTGCTCACAGTCTCACGTGCGTCTCACTCTGTTCACCCCTCGGCTCACACTGGCTCTCCTTCCACGAGGCTGCGGATGTCCTCTCCTCAATCCCCACCCACTTCCTGTCTCTGCCAGAAAGCATGCTGGAAAACGTAGTCCCATTGTGTCCAGTATAGCTTACAATGCGCTGTCTCCCTCTGGTGGCCAATATAAGTAAATGCAGCAGAACACAGTCTTTTCAAAGCAGCGCTACATATATTATATAGAAAAAATTTATTTCAACAGTATTATATTCTACACCTACAATGTAAATGAAGGATATTTTCATTCAATCAAACAAAACGAATAAAACATAGAGGAATTGCACATACTAGCTGAAATAGAGGGGAGAAAGTGCATTTTGAGGGACATGTTGCAGCCTAAGGCTAGGGTCAGGCGAAAGCATCTTTCCCCGCGAACGTGAAAAAGTGCGTCCGAACGCATTGACGTATTTTTTCACGGGAATGCGCAAAAACGGTCAGACGACGCGCATTTTTGGGGCGTGATTTTGTACGGATCGTCAATAAAACTCTTTTTGCGTCTGGACGTTATGTAGGCTGGACATTAGCAGTGTCTGACATCTCCTAATCACGCAAACACGCCGCTATGCCGCAGCTGCGCACTCTGTACGTCAGTACTAGCGGTTCAGCGTTCTCAGAAAAATGCGTTCAAATTCCACTTGCGTTGCACGGCCGGACTTTTGTGCGGCCGTACATCGTATATTGGCCGTCATTGCCCGTCATCTGCTGCTAGTGCGGCCGTAATTATGTGCGCCAGAACGCACGTTAAAAGTGCGCTGGTCTGACCCCAGCCTTAGCGATGATACTTGTCTAGAACGTTGCTCACAAGCTCAACGTAATTTCCGAAAAGCCATGCACAACAATTTAACCCCTTCACTATCGAGATTGAGATGTCTCAGGCTTCAAAGGCAGCATCTGGTGCCCGATACCGAGATATCTCGACCGTCTGATTTCCAATCTAAAAGCAAATGAAATTAATTTGCTGCAAACAAATCTTGTTTGCTTTTTGGGCAGCAGAAGGTGCCCCCAAAAGTTTTATCCCTGTGGGCATAATGCCCAGAGAGCTAAAACTGTGTAAAATCAGCTGCTGAATGCTCTGAAATATCGGGCTTTCAGCAGCCGATGCAGGAAACAAAAATGGACCTGCACCTCAAACCTCTAGGGCTGCAAATAACGATTATTCTCAAAATCGATTAGTTGGCCGATTATTATTTCGACTAAGCGATTCATCGGATAAAAAAAATAGAAAGGAATTTTATGTAAAAAAAAAATAATAACCACAACCCCTCTCCCTTTTTTTCATAAGAAATTTGCATAGTGTACATAACTTTTGTACGTACATACGCAAATTGCGTATCTTGTGTACTTTGCACACAAGGGGCAGTATTACAATGTTGCTGCTAACTTAACCAGAGCTGTTGTAAACTTAAAACCTCCATAGGCTATAATGGCTCTGGTTAAGTTAGCACCAACTATGTAATATGGCCCAAGGTCTGCGAGAGCTTGGTCAGAAGGATGGGTTGATGCTGCGAGTGCTTGGTCAGAGGGATGGGTTGATGCTGCGAGTGCTTGGTCAGAGGGATGGGTTGATGCTGCGAGCGCTTGGTCAGAGGGATGGGTTGATGCTGCGAGCGCTTGGTCAGAGGGATGGGTTGATGCTGCGAGCACTTGTTTAGAGGGATGGGTTGATGCTGCGAGCGCTTGGTCAGAGGGATGGGTTGATGCTGCGAGCGCTTGGTCAGAGGGATGGGTTGATGCTGCGAGTGCTTGGTCAGAGGGATGGTTGATGCTGCGAGCGCTGGGTCAGAGGGATGGGTTGATGCTGCGAGTGCTTGGTCAGAAGGATGGGTTGATGCTGCGAGCGCTTGGTCAGAGGGATGGGTTGATGCTGCAAGTGCTTGGTCATAGGGATGGGTTGATGCTGCGAGCGCTTGGTCATAGGGATGGGTTGATGCTGCGAGCGCTTGGTCAGAGGGATGGGTTGATGCTGCGAGTGCTTGATCAGAGGGATGGGTTGATGCTGCGAGCGCTTGGTCATAGGGATGGGTTGATGCTGCGAGCGCTTGGTCAGAGGGATGGGTTGATGCTGCGAGTGCTTGATCAGAGGGATGGGTTGATGCTGCAAGTGCTTGGTCATAGGGATGGGTTGATGCTGCGAGCGCTTGGTCATAGGGATGGGTTGATGCTGCGAGCGCTTGGTCAGAGGGATGGGTTGATGCTGCGAGCGCTTGGTCATAGGGATGGGTTGATGCTGCGAGCGCTTGGTCAGAGGGATGGGTTGATGCTGCGAGTGCTTGGTCATAGGGATGGGTTGATGCTGCGAGTGCTTGGTCAGAGGGATGGGTCGATGCTACGAGTGCTTGGTCAGAGGGATGGGTCGATGCTGCGAGTGCTTGGTCAGAGGGATGGGTCGATGCTGCGAGTGCTTGGTCAGAGGGATGGGTTGATGCTGCGAGTGCTTGGTCAGAGGGATGGGTCGATGCTGCAAGCGCTTGGTCAGAGGGATGGGTTGATGCTGCATGCGCAGCTTAAGCCCATGTTTGCGTTCTCAAATGAACGCGGCTACAAGCACTTGGTCATAGATGATGATGTCAGCATGAAATCGGGGTTAATAAGCTAAAGTGGTCAGGGTGCGTAGAGTCTCCCTTTTAAATTTCGTGAACAAACTGAGTGGGAGGAGGGACTGGAGGTGGAAGGGAGTGACTTGATCTGAGTGTGAGGGGGAGTGGTGGGTATGGACAAAAGGCCAGATCTGAGTGTGGGAGTGAGTTTGGGGAAAGGAACCAGACCAAAGGGAGGGAATGGCAGTTCCCTGTCTAAGGGCCATATTACATAGTTGGTGCTAACTTAACCAGAGCTGTTGCAAACTTACCAGAGCCATTATAGCCTATGGAGCTGTTAAGTTAACAGCTCTGGTTAAGTTGGCACCAACTATGTAATATGGCACTAAAGAGGGTGTAGCAGGGAGGGTGGGGTCGTGACACAGGACTCCAGCTTCAAGTAAGTATAAAACACAGGCATACAGCTCCTTCACCCAGTGACAGTATCCTATGTTTTGTGTTCTAGTTTTTGCTACTGCTGTAAACGGAATAAAACCAAACTGGTTGTGTCTGACATAACCCTAGAACTAAATCATAGCAAGTAAAGCAGCGACGCGTCTTCTCCAATCAGCTCTGAAGCTGCGGTTATTTACATTTAACTCAGTCTGACTCTAAACAGTGTGTGCTGTACACAGGACCATTAATCGATGATTAAATTAGTTGACAACTATTTTACTCATTGATTAGTTGTCGATTAGTCGATGAGTTGTTTCAGCCCTACAAACCTCTGTAACTCAGTTTGGCAGTAGACGCCGCCATCTCCTGGCCAAGTAGGTGATTTACAGTAATGACTATTTATTAATGTATAATTAACTAAAAATGATTTTACAAGAACCTACTGTTTCTGACAATGTTTTTTGGGAAAATCACTTGGTAGTGAAGGGGTTAAAAGGCCTCCCAAGCTGGTTGCTCATTGCCTTGGAGGACTAGCTCCATCTTTTCATCCACAAGAAGTTCATGAATTTGAGGAGCCATGAAGATTTCTTCCGTAACTTTAGCCTCATGCAGCCGTGGAAATGTGTCTCTCAGGTTCTTGAAAGCTTCTCTATCCTTGTTCATACCTTTACAAAGTCCTTCATCAGGCCGTGTTTGATGTGTAAAGGGGGGCAGAAGAATTTTGCTTCGATCAACCAGAGGGCTGTGCTGGACGTGCTTTTCCCCGGGTGGCAGAGTTTCCCTCGGGGTCCAGTCTTTTCTGTTGTAGTGTGAGGATCTCGCCTGACTGTCCCCCTCACACAGGAAACAGCAGAACTTGGTGCCTCCCAACTGCATGTCCAGCAATATTGCCGTCACCTTCAGGTCTCCACAGAGCCCCCATCGGTGGTCTTTGTACTTAATTGCTTCCAGAAGTAATTTCATAATCGGCATATGTTTCACTCGCAGGTTTGACGACCCCTAGAGTATAATATATCACTCGGAGCGTCACGCGCGTCACTTCGTATACATGTCCTAAAACATCCTAAACGGGCTGGATCTCGGGAGCGGGAGACATCCTAAAAACGGGCTGGATCTCGGGAGCGGGAGACATCCTAAAAACGGGCTGGATCTCGGGAGCAGGAGACATCCTAAAAACGGGCTGGATCTCGGGAGCGGGAGACATCCTAAAAACGGGCTGGATCTCGGGAGCTAACCCAGCCTTTAAAACCTCATGTCTCTGTATAACAAACTGACATCACCAAATAAGGATTTTCAAGTCACACACAATTTCATCGGGCGAATCCCAGAGGTTTCAATGTAAAAAAAATAATCCTCGTTTTTATTAAATATTTATTCAACTGTTTATTCTTTTCATTTGCAACAAAAAAGTCGATTTAATTCCTGGGTGAAAGTTTTGATAGATTTTTTTTCCCATCGCGTTTTTTTTATTCTGTAACAGATCATTTTATTGTGATTTATTGGACCTCATTTTCTTGCACTATTTTTTTTTTTTTACGGGTTTTAAAAGTTGTTTTTTTACCCGTTTGGCGACTGGTCGGCTTTTTCCAGTGGCCGGTCTGCGGTCTGTTCGGTGAGTCGTTGGGGGTTTGATTCGGCAGGTTGTCTGCATTTTTCGGCAGGCTTGAGGCTGTGTTCGGCAGTTTTAAGATGCGGTCGGCAGGTCCATTATCCACACTTCAGGGACCCTGCCGCGTATGCCCAAAATCTCTCCAGTGTCGGTGAATTTAACTCGCCAAAGTACGGCATTTCGGTGCTCTCTGAATAACCCCTTCAGCCATGGGGGGCTCCTGCAGCTTCACAGATCATATTCCTAGTTTCCCCCCACCTTCTGTCCGTGTAAGATAACCTCAGCCCCCCCCCCCAATCGCTGCACGTGGTAACGTGCTATTGCTACGCACAGTGCAGCGGCCATGAATAACGGCGGCAACGCAGGATCAAAAAGGTGAAAAGTGAATAAAAATGTATCAGCGCCAGAATCTGGTGAGAGGAGCCAGGCCCGGCCGGCGTCACATCCCACCGCCTGACGAAGTCATCACCACCGAATGAAACGGACGATGACCCGGGACAGTGAGAAAATAAAGGGGGGGGCACTGATTTGGTTGCAGGATCCGCATATGTGGAGGGGGCAGCTAGTAAATGTTTTTCAGAGCGTTCGCCGAGTGAGGGATCTGCTCCAGATGCAGAAACAGTGGAGGACCCACATTCCCACGCGCCGTGACCCCGGGTAGCTGCTCTCGTCCTGCGTTAAAGTGCGCAGAGAATGTGACGGCGCGCTCCAAGCCCAGGTCTGCGCACATCATGCCACGTGGGCGTCCATAGGAACTCAAACCCAGTTATGTGGCAGATGAGGCCCTCACGGATAGGAGCCAGTCTGCAAGGCAGGAGAGGATTCTGGGAAGTTAGCAGGATGTACTGAATTCCTCTGTCCCTGGAGGGGGGGTTATATGTAAAGCTGCAACATAGCATTCAGCAGGGAACGGGACTGGCCAGACCAGTATAACCAGGAGGCCACTGGAACGCTTTCACCACGTGCCGGTATTCAAACGGAACGGGGTGTATCCAGTTACTGAATTTCAACTTTTCATTCAGCAACAATTCCCAGTTTACTGAATAAACCCCACATCCAGCAATACCATGTATGATCATTTTAATCTTCTGGCGTCAGTCTCCACCTCCCACTGTATAATAATACATTCTGTGCTGTGGAGGCGCCGAACGATCCAGGTCACAAAGTGAGCAAAGAAAGACATAATCAGGCTTCAGAAAGCTGCAATTCATTCCATAAACTCCAGCCAAACAGCACCACCCTGTGGCCAAAGCTGGGCATCACACGACACATACAGCATGCCAGTGTTCAGGGGGAAAAATATATATATATTGCAGGGCGCTCCAGAAAGGATTCAGTGCTGGGTGAGTTTATCCCATAATAGCATCATTAGGTTATAAGGATAGGACCTGTCTAAAGGTGGGATACATTGATGAGGTTGACAGGCTTAAACAATTTACGAGGAGAGATCTAAACACCCTGACGGGTGTCTGAGTGTTGGCGCTAAATGTCTTGTTTTATAGTGTAGTGGAGGCTTCTGGGACTGTGTGTGTACACTATGGCGTTATCCACTGTGGCTTAGACTTGTACAGAGACCCTCAGCCTGTCATTGCTGCGGGGGATTTCCCCCCTCCCTCCTTGTCCTGTCACTTGATTAGCAAAAGGAAGTTAAGAAAGGAAGATTGAAAGGATTCTGGAACATGTAGTTTTAAGTACAGAGGACCTAATGCAATTTGCCAGGAAGAAAACTACACCTCCCAGCAGTGCCTAAGGGGAGCCCGCATTTTCCAGGGAAGGAAGTGCATCTGTGGGACAGACAGAAGCCAGAGAGGGCAAGGCTGACAGGGTGGACGGTCCTGTGTTGCAGATCATGCATGCAGCTGCCCTTGTGTGTCCAGCGAAGGAGAGATTCGGTTGCCCCCACGTGTTGCCAGTACCAGCAGAGAAGAGATCCGGCTGTCCTCGTGCATCCAGCGGAGAAGGGGTCCGGCTGCCTTTGTGTGTTTCCAGTGACAGAGGGAGCGATCGAGTGCATCCAGCAGAGAAGGGGGTCTGGCTGTCCTCGTGCGTCCAGCAGAGAGTGATCCGGCTGTCATCGTTTGCTTCCAGCGTTAGAGTTTTAATTCATGACTCGGAGGCTCCTATTTTGCATCTCTTTCTTAGCATTTATTAAACAGCAGCATAGAAAAACTTTAACAGAAACTAGCTCCTCCCTTCCCACAGTCCATTGCAACAAGCACCCTCCCCTGCCTATAAACAGGTTCTTCCCGCCAAAATGATCCTCTTTCTTAGCTGCTCGTGACCAGATAAGTACTCTGCGCAGCGCTCCTCAATCTGGTCGGTATTTGGTCCCGGCGTCCCGGTTATAACACGGGCGCCGGCCGAGTATCGGCTATTGCGCTTCGCCCATGTATTTTCACAACCGCTGGTTACGACGCGATTTTACATTACGGCCGGATCTACTTTCTCTCGCGGCGGCGGCCCACGTGATCGGCGCGTCGCGCGCGGGAGCTCATTCGGCCGTTTTGCCTGCACGAGGATAGTCGAGTTCCACCATGCCTGCAAAGGGGAAGCGCAAATCACCTCCTCCCTCGGTGGAGTCCGAATGTTCGGGGGACAGCGATGCTGATCAGGTCACTCATTCTCCCACGGGAGACCCGGCCCCCCCTTCCCTGTCTCTATCCTCTGACATACAGGCCTCTATTGCCTCGGCAGTAAAAGCGGAAGTAGCTCACCTATCCTCCAGCTTCTCCAGCTCCCTCCTAGAGGTTCTGACAGCCGTCCAGGCATTACAAAAACCTGCCATACCCGCATCCCCGGCTCTAGCCCTGCGGAGGGCCTGTCTTCCAGCCCGGCAGTAGTTTTGCCCCCCGATGGGGTGGGCAAAAAGTCAGTGCGGAAGACAAAGCACTTGACTCGAGGGGCTGGCATCCCTGCAGTACTGCCACCACCTGATGTAACACCCCCTCGTAAAAGGGCACTAGTTACCCAAACACCAACAGCTACTGCTGCTAAAAGACCCAAACAGGTGGATAAATCCCCTCCAGAGGAGGCGGATGGTGAGGACGAGGATTCTCACTCGGATGATCCCGATGGTCTGTCGGCCGGGGATGATGAAGTGGTGCTCCACGCTCCCTATGACGAGATATTCGATATGAGGGACACGGTGACCTATGCCCCTACTGGGGATAAGGCGATAATTTGTGACCCGCAAGGGGACCCTCTATTCTACCCTGAGGATCTGTCTCACCCCCGATCCTCTGCCTGGTCACCAAGGCCCCACGTGGAGAAGTGGCTGGACGACCGCATGCGGCGCCCGTTAGACAAGGCCACACGAGACAGGATGCGAGCTGAATGCCCACGTCCCACCACTATGGGAAAGACCTGTCTGACTCCCTTAGTGGACAAAGACTTCCAGAAGTATGTCACCCACCATGGCTGGTCTGCTAAAGCAGGCATCGACCAAGCTTTTAAGAAATGTCAGGATCGTCTCCTAGACACTGTAGGCCCCTTAATAAAATTGTTTGACATTGCAGAAGGAGCCAAGGCCCAAGGGGACACCCTGGACCCCTCCATGGTGAGAGGCTGGCTCCAACGCTCCATCTGTTTTTTAGCTAACGCTAATTCCGCCATCTCGGCTGAGAGACGCAGATCTATTCTGCTTAAGGTGGACAACCAACTAACAGAGAAGGCTGACTCTGATCTCGGCAGTGAAGCCCAAGGGCTATTATTTGGCGAAAAATTCGTCCGAGACCTGGGCAAATACGCCAATACATTCACCTCCCTTGACAAGGTCTCGACCTCCATGAAAAAAGTGTTCAAAGGACGTGTTTTTGGCAAGGCCGGTAGAGCTAGGGGAAACTTTACCGGCCGCCCAGGGCCGGGTACCAACACGGCCCAATCCTTCTCCACTCCCACTGCCCCGCAAACGCACGGCAGTGAAACAACGTATTATAACACGGGATTCTTCCCCTCGCGTACCCGCGGCTGGCGCGGTAGAGGCTTCCGTGGCTCCCGAGGGTCCTTCAACTCCCGTCGCCCACCAGGTAAGACTCCAGTTGCGCTCGCAGACTGTACCACGGGTGGGGGGACGCATAACGCGCTTTCTTTCCAAATGGAAAACCCTGACTTTGGACCCCTGGGTCCTACAAACAGTCACAGGCTTCCACCTAGACTTCGAATCCGTTCCGACACAAATGACCCTTCCTACACCCCTCCGATTCTCCTCAGAGTGCTCCACGATGGTGGACGAGGAGGTTCGGAGCCTTGCTCGGAAGGGTGCTATAGAACGAGTTCAGTCACACACACTAGGGTTTGTGAGCAATCTATTCCTAGTGGCCAAGAAAGGCGGGGGCTCACGGCCCGTCATAAATCTAAAGGAACTAAACTCCTTCATAGTGTATCGCCACTTCAAAATGGAAGGCATGAAAGACCTTCCTCCCCTTCTCCTGCCGGGGGATTGGCTAGCAAAGGTGGACCTAAAGGACGCCTATCTATCCGTTCCCGTGACAACCGAACACAGAGACTTCCTGCAGTTTCATTGGCAGGGGGAGCTCTGGCGTTTCTCCAGTCTTCCCTTCGGGCTCTCCTCAGCACCTTGGTGCTTTACCAAACTGCTGAGGCCGGTGATGGCGAATTTGCGAGAACGAGGTGTTCGCCTCATTGTCTACCTAGACGACATCCTGCTCCTGGCATCCACGAAAGGGTTACTTTCTCTGCACTTGCAGTGGACCCTCTCCCTCCTGCAGGAACTGGGTTTCGTGGTGAATACGGAGAAATCGGTTCTGCAACCGACCTTGCGGCTGGAATTCTTGGGCCTAATAGTGGATTCGACATCCATGCGGCTCACTCTTCCAGCCGACAAGCTTTACACAATAGAAAAAGAGGCGCGCTCTCTTCTAAGAGACGTTCCTTGTTCCCTGAGAGCTCTTGCTCGCATGGTAGGCCTCCTCTCGGCCACCAGGCTGGCAATACCCCCCGCTCCCCTGCACTATCGAGCCCTCCAACGCCTGATGGCCCGTTTCCTCCGGGAGGGAGTACCTTATACTGGGATGATAACCCTCTCGGACGAAGCTCGCCACGATCTCACGTGGTGGATGACGGACCTCCGGTCCTGGAACGGGAAAGCGATCCTTCCGGCCCCCCCTTGCCTCACAATAGAGTCGGATGCTTGCCGCTCCGGTTGGGGAGCTCGCTGCGGCCCTCTGGAGACAGGGGGCGGTTGGTCGGCGGAGGAGACTCTCCTCCACATCAATTGCCTCGAGCTGCTTGCAGGCTTGTTTGCAATCCAGTGCTTCGCCAAGGGACTCCGGGATTGCACCATCCTCCTGCGCATGGACAATTTCCCGGCGGTCCGCAACATCAACGCCCTGGGGGGTCCCAGGTCCCCCATGCTCACACTGCTAGCTCAGCGGTTTTGGGCACATTGCTTCGCGTCGGGGCTCGCGATTCAGGCACAGTTCCTCCCAGGTCTCGACAATGTGGTAGCGGATTGGAACTCCAGACACACGCTGGATTCGGGCGATTGGAGGCTGCTACCCGCAATCTTCGCTCGTCTTTCGAATCTCTGGGGTCCGTTCACGACCGATCTGTTCGCCTCGCGTCTGAACCGCCAACTTCCGAAGTTTTACAGCTGGCGTCCAGACCCCGAGGCGAGAGCAACGGATGCGTTCCTACAACCTTGGTCCCGGGGACGGCTCTACGCCTTCCCCCTTTCGCCTTGGTGGCTCGCACCCTCGCCAGGGTCCGGTCACAAACAGCGACCCTGGTCTTGGTGGCGCCCCTCTGGCGGAGCCAATCTTGGTTTCCGGCCCTCCTGGAAATGGCCATAGATCGACCGAGGGTGTTGCCTTGCCCTCCGGATCTCATCACGGATCCGGACGGCAAACCACACCCCCTTATCACGTCTCACTGTCCGTTGACTGCATGGTTGGTGTCCGGGGACCCGGCTTTGTCGTTGGAGTTTCGGAACGCACTGACGCCTTGCTCCAACGCGCATGGGCTCCCGGTACCCGAGCAGTCTACGGCACGGCTTGGTCCCGGTGGATTCGCTGGTGTATGGATGGGGGTCTGGATTCCCTTTCAGCCCCTGTGACGGCCGTGCTAGATTTCCTCACGGATCTCTTCGAACGGGGATTAGCATACCGTACGGTTAATTCATTTCGCTCGGCGATTTCGGCAGGCCACCTCGGTTTCCAGGGGGTCCCGGCGGGACGTCACCCCCTGGTCTGTCGGTTACTGCGCGCCGTTCGCTTATCGCGTCCCCCGCGCCCCCGATATTCTTCCACATGGGACGTCTCCGTGGTCCTTAACTTTCTAACAGCGTGGCCGGATAATGACGATCTATCCCTACGCCAACTGTCCGCAAAATTGGTGATGTTATTTTGCTTGCTTTCATGTAAACGGATCAGCGACGTTCGCGCACTAGATTTTGGGGCACGCTCCTTTCTACACGATGGTGTACGCTTTGATGTCTCGCGCCGTACCAAAACGGCCATTACCTCGGTTTTCTACCCTGGGTTACCTGATCGCCCGCGGCTTTGCCCGGTTCGCTGCCTGCGCGCTTACGAAACTCGCACGACTGCTTGGCGCCCTCTGGACATTGCGCCTTTATTTCTCTCCTACGTGGTTCCCCACCGCCCGGTGTCATCCACTTCGCTAGCTCGATGGGTGCGTTGGGTGATGGCATCGGCCGGTGTGGACGTCTCCACGTTTGGCGCGCATTCTACGCGCAGCGCCATGGCTTCCTCAGCGGTGCTGTCAGGCTGCCGGTTAGAGGATCTCATGAGAGCGGCGGACTGGTCCAGGGAATCAACCTTCCGGACGTTCTATTTGAAGCCTGTCGATCATTGGTCGGCTGCGGTCCTAGACAGGCTTTGAATATGCAAAATAGGAGCCTCCGAGTCATGAATTAAAATTGATAATTTTCCTAAGTATGACGGGAAGTTGGAGGCGAGTATTTTCCCGCCCAGTCCCACCCTGGGTTTTTTGTTACGCGGCTTGGGCGTAGGCTCGCCGGTTCATGGTTTTCTTATTATCCCTCTTCTTCCCACAGCCTCCTGATTTTCTCCAGTCTCGATTGGATGGTTGCCTCGTTGTTTGGTTCTTCTGCCCGTTGGATGATGACTCACACGCAAGAAAGAGGATCATTTTGGCAGGAAGAACCTGTTTATAGGCAGGGGAGGGTGCTTGTTGCAATGGACTGTGGGAAGGGAGGAGCTAGTTTCTGTTAAAGTTTTTCTATGCTGCTGTTTAATAAATGCTAAGAAAGAGATGCAAAATACTCGCCTCCGAGTCTCTTAAAATTCTAACTTCCCGTCATACTTAGGAAAATTATCAATTAGCGATCAAGCTACTGTCCAGCGGGGAAGGAGTGAGTGTCTAAGGGTCACGGAGAGAGGTATTCGGCCATCCTGCGTGAGTTGATATGGCTAACTCTATTGTCTGGCCTAGTTCTTCTGCCCACACAGCTTCAGCTAGAAAAGGAAGATTGCTGCAGTTACAAATCTTGTTACCCTGTGACACTTTGTGAAGATCTTTCTGGAACACAAATATGGTTTCATGTGAAAGGTACCCAACGGCAGAATTCAAAGGGTTCCAACACTAGCATACTTGAGAGCTTGTGTAATTTCCACTTGCCCGTGGTTAGGCAGAATTTATAAGGTTTAGATCGTTACGTTATAATCGAACCGCACTGCAGCATTGTAAAGTTTACTGTCTCGTTCAATAGTTATACTGTTGTTCATTTTCTCCTACAGAGGGGCTGCTCGCTAGTCCTAATAAACCCCTTTTTATTTATAGTATGACCTTGGTCTTGGTGTAACTTGGCATCGTAGGTGGGTAATCACTGGAGTGAGTCAGAAGGCCCATTAAATACAGCGGCTCTCGCGGGAGCAGCGCTACAATAGTTTAGAATTTAGCTAAAAGGAACAGTCTGTCTCAATCATACAGCTCACCATGGGGTATATTATTTGTTGCACTCCCACAAGTCACATTTTCTTCAAAAAATGTGCATTAGTTCTAGTGGAATCCAGAATCAGCTTCTAGCATTAGATATCTGAAATAGCTTAATCCACTCACCAATGAGGAGCCTCTCTATCGGCTTGGGGGCCCCTCCCACTGCTTGTTGGCATATACGTCTATGTCGATGGCCCGCGGTATAAAATCTGATATGGTACAGTATTGTAAGACAATTGTGCCGTATATGTTAAAATAGGCTCTGTATAAATGCCTTGGACCACTTTAAATCATTGGGGGGGGGGGGGGGGTTTCCTACACCTTTGATTATTCCTCCAACATCACTAGTCTTGCTATGTTATGGAGTATATGGGTCGACCAGTCTTAGACGGTGAAACGTGACATCCTTTGAATACATCCCACACAATCCAATAGGATTTGAGACCGTGGTCAACCCATATACTGCATAACATTAGCAAGACTAGTGATGAAGGAATAATCGAAGGTGTAGGACCCCCCAATGATTTAAAGTGGTCCAAGGCATATATACGAAGCCACTCTTTCTTGGGAAGCTCACCAGTAAGACAGACTATTTAGACATATGGTACAGTATTGTAAGACAATCGTGCTGTATATCAGATTTTATAACGAGTGCCATCGACATAGACGTTTATCCCAACAAGAAACGTGATGGTGCATTCGGGTCTCTCCCACCGACACTAACGACGAGCCGATGGGTCGTTTTTACATATTTCAGATATCTGGATTCCACTAGAACTACTGCACATTTGAAGAAAATCGTATATTTGTTGCGCTCCCACAATACAGATTTGTATACTTGTGCGTTAAACAATTTACAGCCTTATATTGTGAACTAAATTCCCATCCGAGCTTGTGGCTAATAATTTGGTGAACGTTAAATGTATAAGATACTGTCGGATCGCCGTGTTCTTTAGTTTGTTCTACAAGCCTGAAGCAGCTGTCCAGGAGCGACGGACTCGATGCAGAACCAACTTTTACTAAAAAAGCCATCCAGTGGCACAGCACTGGCACGGAGGGCTATGTGTTAACAGACCCAGGATGCCAAAAGTGGGACATTGCAGACTTAATTTGCATGAGGTCCTTCCCGGGGTTTCTTGGATTTGGGGAATGTAGCACGAGCTCTGAAGCAGTTCTCTAAATTGCTGGGATGCGTAAATGTCAATAATAAAAACTATTATATTTGCTCTGTGGAGGCTTCTAATCACTTTTTGCCCTCCACAACTTAAAGGGAGTATGTATTTATAATAATGCAGGGATAGTATCCATGCAAGGCCTCTGCCAGGCTCATCCACCTCACCTGCCGCTCCTCTGCGAGTCCCTTCACTGGTTCACCACTACCTGTGCTCACTAATCAAACAGATTTGTGCTTCGCTTCTCCCCACCTCTTCCCATGATACATGGCAGGATTTCTCAGTGCCCCCTCAGGAACACTCCCTCGTACTGTCAGACTTTCCCTTCAAACCATTCCTATTTAGGGAAACTGACCACCTGACTCATACACCTCACTGCGCCAACCGGTCCATCCCTCACCTTGCAGTCCATGAGCTCCCACGGGAATAGAGCCTTGTTTCCTCCTGTACTGGTTTAAACTGTCAATGAATTGTAACCCTGTCTATACTGTGCCCATTGTGCAGCGCTGCAGAATATGCCAGCGCTAAATTAAAAAAAAAAAAAAAGAGTAAGTCACACAAGTGCGTTCATAATCGTCAGCTAAATTTTCCCGCGCAGCTTTTAAATGATGCATACGCAGTGCGAAGAAATGCTGCAAAACAGCTGAGCCGCGTCACAGGAAGGGGCACAATGTGCTGCCAGGTGGAGATTTACCAGTGTCTGTTGCCACCTGGTGGCTGCCAAGTAAAAACACTCAACTCCACCCCCCCCCCCTTGGAAGATTAACCCCGAAGACACCACCCAGCCCTCAAAGCCAATCTGTAAGAAGAGGCTGCGGTGCGCACCGTCTGCTCTGAAATCTAGCTCAGACGCACAGGGGAGTCTCGGCAATACCAGACATTGCAGCAGCTCTGGGTAACCCCCTTAATATCTTGTGTTCCCTTCAAGCAAGTCATTAGCGCGACCTTAGTCACTGAGTGTAATAAAGTGGGGCTATTCACTAAAAGGTGAAACTTGAGAACTTTGGAGAAGTGAGAATTCTAGGTCAGAGTTTCACCTTTTAGTGAATTAGACCTGGTGAAGTAAAGCCGTTATCTGGCAAGGACCAGCCTGACCTGACGCAAGGAGCAAAAATCCTTCCCATTAATAGAGGGAATGAGTGGCAACCCAGCTCAGACTCCCATCACCAGCAGCCGGCCCTGTAGGAGGTCACAGCCCTTTAGCCAGACTCAGATTTCTGAATGTAAATACTCCAACCTCAGGCGCTCATTTCCTTTGCTGCAGGAAGTGACTTACGCACCAGTCCCGGTCAGGAGCAAAACGCACACAGCCACATCCCATGCACCGTGAGGAAGAGTGTGGATCCCACGGACAGGAGCCTGGGAGGTGCGTGCCCCCTCTTCCCCATATGAAGCGGGGACAGGAGCCTGGGAGGTGCGTGCCCCCTCTTCCCCATATGAAGCGGGGACAGGAGCCTGGGAGGTGCGTGCCCCCTCTTCCCCATATGAAGCGGGGACAGGAGCCTGGGAGGTATGTGCCCCCCTATGAAGCAGTAACCGCTGCTAGGGTCAGTTACTACCCAACCCTCATCCTACAGAAACCTTTTAAGCCTTGGCGCTATGTAAAAACGATGGCAATAAACCGCACCTGCACAGAGGAAGTCATTCCTCCCAGCTGAGCATTGTGATTGGATTACAGTGTGGAGTTTCACGGCAGAAGCAGCGCACAGGAAAGCTGTAATTCAGACACATTGTTTATTGATAAGTGCATCAGAAGTGTTACAAACCACCCGGCAAGAAAAAAAAAAAAAAGCACCTGCGTCGAGACCTGGTCACGCGGAACTAATGTCAGGAGTCAAATAAAAAATATCCACTTCAGCAAAACATGAAGAGCAAAGGTGAAAACAAAGCGCAACGTGACGGCAGAGCACTGCTGTACGGGTCTTCACGCCGGCCTAGGGCAGTAAGATTTTTCGTGCGGATTAATGACATGGACAGATATTAAATCCATTTTGACCCTGAACATTGGTCTTTTTGGGTGTTTTGCCCATTTGCAGGGGAGGGGGGGGGTCACAGAATCGCCCTGTTTGATCCTTTCAGCTATTTTTTGTATCAAGAAAAAGCCCATTGGCTGCAAAAAAAAAATATAAACATACAAGGAGTGAGGAGGACAAGGAGGAGGGTCACTTGAGTCATCTTGACGCATCACGCAGGGCATCGAGGATCCGCCGCACCCGCTGGGGCATTTCTGCGTCTCCTGTCATCAGGCGTGAAGTAAAGATGAAAGCAGCAAAACATTTCCTTGTCCTGCAGAGAAAACAAAAACCTGTTACTGGAGCATGACGGGCGAGAAGACCAAATCCTGCAAGCACCAGTACTGGGCCTGTAGGTCCACAGGAGGAGCCTGGTAACCTGGACCAAACACCAAGCTCCTCACCTAATCATCTCACACGGGGCAGAGACAGGACATCCTGCCGCCGGTTACTTCCTCAGAGCAGCCTCAATGGCCGACAAGATCTTCTGCAGCTTGGCCTCCTTATCAACGTAACCGTCTCCATTCTGCAGAGAGAAACACCGGGTCACCAGGGCCACCACTACATTATACCACCATTAGAGGGACCTGCACAGCATCTGAAAGAGTCATGTCCCTGGAAAAACCACCAGGAGATGGAGTTGCCCACCCGGTGTACATCCTGCCTGCCAGTTTAAAAAGGAGTCGCGTCCCTGACGACATGTCGAGCTGAGGTATCCAAGTTCCAACAGCCCCCTGCAACTTCCCAACTACATTTCCCACAATGCTCAGCCAGTCAGTGCAGGATCCTTTATTTTACCATTACCTTTTTGGAGTGAACCAGCTTCCCGTCCACGGTCACTTCAAACCATCCTGTGGAGCTTGGGGTCCCTTCGCCACACTGGAGCGAGAATTAAAACACATTACATCAATTCTGCAAATCCCTAAAAAACCCTCATTACACCAACTCCGTACTTACAACTTCCAGCGAAGCGGGGAACTGCTTCTCCAGCTCCCTCTTCAGCTGCTGGAACTGAAAGGCAAGCCAAGAACGAAACGTCAGCGCCCGTCACATGTTTACAGCTGGCTGTCCAATGGGTCTGTAGATGGACGACCGACTTGGTCATCCGCCTAGAGACAACGCTGTTGGCTGATCAGGGTTGTCCACTGGAGGCATCTGGATGACCCCGTTCATCTGACGGACAGCCCAACAAATGAAAAAACATGTCCTTGGTGCTGAAACATTTCAGAACCAAGGATAACCACCATGGAACGCAGCAGAAAAATACATTTTCAAAAAATCGCAGCATTAAAAAACCCTTTCCCTGAAAGAGGAGCAACGCCAAGAGGAGCAACGCCAAGAGGAGCAACGCCAAGAGGAGCAACGCCAAGAGGAGCAACGCCAAGAGGAGCAACGCCAAGAGGAGCAACGCCAAGAGGAGCAACGCCAAGAGGAGCACGCCAAGAGGAGCAACGCCAAGAGGAGCAACGCCAAGAGGAGCAACGCCAAGAGAGCAACGCCAAGAGAGCAACGCCAAGAGGAGCAACGCCAAGGAGCAACGCCAAGAGGAGCAACGCCAAGAGGAGCAACGCCAAGAGGAGCAACGCCAAGAGGAGCACGCCAAGAGGAGCAACGCCAAGAGGACCAACGCCAAGAGGAGCAACGCCAAGAGGAGCAACGCCAAGAGGAGCAACGCCAAGAGGAAGCAACGCCAAGAGGAGCAACGCCAAGAGGAGCAACGCCAAGAGGAAGCAACGCCAAGAGGAGCAACGCCAAGAGGACCAACGCCAAGAGGAGCAACGCCAAGAGGAGCAACGCCAAGAGGAGCAACGCCAAGAGGAGCAACGCCAAGGAGCAACGCCAAGAGGAGCAACGCCAAGAGGAGCAACGCCAAGAGGAGCAACGCCAAGAGGAGCAACGCCAAGAGGAGCAACGCCAAGAGGAGCAACGCCAAGAGGAGCAACGCCAAGAGGAGCAACGCCAAGAGGAGCAACGCCAAGAGGAGCAACGCCAAGAGGAGCAACGCCAAGAGGAGCAACGCCAAGAGGAGCAACGCCAAGAGGAGCAACGCCAAGAGGAGCAACGCCAAGAGGAGCAACGCCAAGAGGAGCAACGCCAAGAGGAGCAACGCCAAGAGGAGCAACGCCAAGAGGAGCAACGCCAAGAGGAGCAACGCCAAGAGGAGCAACGCCAAGAGCACCAACGCCAAGAGCACCAACGCCAAGAGCACCAACGCCAAGAGCACCAACGCCAAGAGCACCAACGCCAAGAGGAGCAACGCCAAGAGGAGCAACGCCAAGAGGAGCAACGCCAAGAGGAGCAACGCCAAGAGCACCAACGCCAAGAGCACCAACGCCAAGAGGAGCAACGCCAAGCGCACCAACGCCAAGCGCACCAACGCCAAGCGCACCAACGCCAAGCGCACCCAGCCTGAAAGAAAAGGAAGTGCTGCATTGGGAGCACGGGGAAAAGCCCATTAATTTTTTTAATAAAACCAGGGAAACCCAAAGTTTCACCTAAAAAAAGATCCCAGTAACTAGAAAACGCTGTTTGTGGGAGGCAAAAAGAACAATTTTTTTTTATTTTTTCACATTGAATCTTATGGGCTTTGCCTGTTGAAGTGAATCACTGCTACGAGACGGTTTCCCGACGCAGCGCGTCACATACAAGACATCTTTCTCCATTTAAGTTGTAATCAGAGCGTCTGATAAATCCCATTTCAAGGGGAACGATCGCTAGTCTGTCACAGAAAAATAGTCTGAGGTCGCCTGATGGACGTTGGAGGCAGAAGAGGGTGGATTCACCCGTCCATATCTTACCCATTGTTCAGCGCTGCGGAATATGATGGCGCTTTATAAATAAAGTATAATAATAATGTAGTGGGATCAGACAATTTCCAATGATATTTGATGATCGCACGAATACAAACCCAGCAGATGGCCAGCCTGATTGTCCGCGTCCCCTAGGGTCACGGTGTATAATGACAGCGACATGACAGGGATGTGTTTAATGGTCAGTGTATCACATTTGCTGGTGTAAAGTGGAAGTTCTCACCTTGGGCCGGTACCCTCAGGCTCCGCTGCAAGGGGAAAAATAGATGAACATTAGAATAGACCCCACAGATCACTTTGGAAATAAACACCGGGTAATCAGCGAGTCGTTCCATTCTACATTTATTTATAAAGTATTTTCCCAGGAAGGACACATTGAGATTTCTCTCCTTTTCAGCATGTCCCGGTTCACTAACATTGAATTGTTACATCACACATAGGGAGTTATTCAACCCCTTTATTAACCCTTTAGCCATTTCCTACATGGTGCTGCCAGGTCGTGTTTTCTGCAATGCCAGCAAGCCATCATGTCGGTCTGATCAGAGAAGGCAGGTGGTCGTGTACTGGCACTAGATTAGGTGTCACCAAAAGACAAGTGTCTTGGCAGCTGAGCTTACACTTTAGTGACCAACAAGTGACCTAAATTTCACTGGTTACATTTTGCTGCATTTCTATTGAATAGGAATTAAACTCTACTGCACCTCAACCAGGTGTCACTGAACTACAACTCCCATGAGTCTCTGCACATCTATTGCAGACGAGGAATTTAGGGAATTCTAGGCGTCAGAGTTAGGGAATGTTAGTGAAGAAGTTATAACTTCAGGAGCTCAAGACTTCTCCAATCCAGGGGCTCCCACTACCCACAGCCGAGTAAATAACCCCCCATATTGTATGACGCATCTGGTACCAATCTGTACCCCCAAACCTGGGCTGCACATAGGAAAGCGTCTGCAAGCATTTCTCCCTCCTGTCCCTTGAGGGGGTAGATCCCTGCCATATCCCTACACTGGGATTCCAGGGGTTAATGTTACTGTCCCCCAGGTCAGAAGATTCCAGAAACATTTGATGCAGAAAGTTCAGGTGGCAGTGATTCCTTGCTCACTAGGGATGCCGCGCGCAACCCAGGCACAGGGGAGCCGCGCGCAACCCAGGCACAGGGGAGCCGCGCGCAACCCAGGCACAGGGGAGCCGCGCGCAACCCAGGCACAGGGGAGCCGCGCGCACCCAGGCACAGGGGAGCCGCGCGCAACCCAGGCACAGGGGAGCCGCGCGCAACCAGGCACAGGGGAGCCGCGCGCAACCCAGGCACAGGGGAGCCGCGCGCAACCCAGGCACAGGGGAGCCGCGCGCAACCCAGGCACAGGGGAGCCGCGCTACCCGGGAGCCGCGCGCAACCCAGGCACAGGGGAGCCGCGCTACCCGGGAGCCGCGCGCAACCCAGGCACAGGGGAGCCGCCGCTACCCCGGACGCCGCGCGCAACCCAGGCACAGGGGAGCCGCGCTACCCGGACGCCGCGCGCAACCCAGGCACAGGGGAGCCGCGCTACCCGACGCCGCGCGCAACCCAGGCACAGGGGAGCCGCGCTACCCGGACGCCCGCCGCGCAACCCAGGCACAGGGGAGCCGCGCTACCCGACGCCGCGCGCAACCAGGCACAGGGGAGCCGCGCTACCCGGACGCCGCGCGCAACCCAGGCACAGGGGAGCCGCGCTACCCGGACGCCGCGCAACCCAGGCACAGGGGAGCCGCGCTACCCGGACGCCGCGCGCAACCCAGGCACAGGGGAGCCGCGCTACCCGGACGCCGCGCAACCAGGCACAGGGGAGCCGCGCTACCCGACGCCGCGCAACCCAGGCACAGGGGAGCCGCGCTACCCGGACGCCGCGCAACCCAGGCACATGGGAGCCGCGCTACCCGGACGCCGCGCAACCCAGGCACAGGGGAGCCGCGCTACCCGGACGCCGCGCAACCCAGGCACAGGGGAGCCGCGCTACCCGGACGCCGCGCAACCCAGGCACAGGGGAGCCGCGCTACCCGGACGCCGCGCAACCAGGCACAGGGGAGCCGCGCTACCCGGACGCCGCGCAACCCAGGCACAGGGGAGCCGCGCTACCGGACGCCGCGCAACCCAGGCACAGGGGAGCCGCGCTACCCGGACGCCGCGCAACCCAGGCACAGGGGAGCCGCGCTTACCCGGACGCCGCGCAACCCAGGCACAGGGGAGCCGCGCTACCCGGACGCCGCGCAACCCAGGCACAGGGGAGCCGCGCTACCCGGACGCCGCGCAACCCAGGCACAGTGTGTCATGTTACCTGTACTCCACCACTAACCGTAAAACTGCATTTTAGCGGTGTAAATAACATGGATGTGACCCATGTCAACTGTTTCAATCATTGTAAACCCCAACCCCCTCACCCCGACCGCATACTGACATTTACAATGTTAGGTTTGCACAAAGCCAAGATACAGGTTTTGCCACATTTCCTGCCCCCCCCCCCCAGCAGCACCGCCCAATGAGTGGACAGAGTCACTCAGTGCTCAGGTAAGAGCACATTGTGTCACCAAATCACAAAACACTTTATACACAGCACAAAATCCTCCAAATCGCCAACGCGCACCTAGACCCATCACCCCCCCCCCTTGAACAGCACGACAGCCATATGCCCCCCCCCACCACTTACGGGATGAGCCCCCCCCATCAACAGCCGGTACCAGCACCACAGCCATATGGTGGGGACCCACTAATGAGATGAAGCCCCCAGTGAACTGATTAAGTTCAGGTGACGAAACGCATCGAACAGAGTGAGGAGGATCACCTGTTGAGGACCTATCCCAGCGAGCACCTGGTGGCAGGCTGTATGCAGACTTGGGAAATGTGATGATAGGACCCTCTGCAAACCCAACACGCCGCCTCCGCAAACCCAACACGCCGCCTCCGCAAACCCAACACGCCGCCTCCGCAAACCCAACACGCCGCCTCCGCAAACCCAACACGCCGCCTCCGCAAACCCAACACGCCGCCTCCGCAAACCCAACACGCCGCCTCCGCAAACCCAACACGCCGCCTCCGCAAACCCAACACGCCGCCTCCGCAAACCCAACACGCCGCCTCCGCAAACCCAACACGCCGCCTCCGCAAACCCAACACGCCGCCTCTGCAAACCCAACACGCCGCCTCTGCAAACCCAACACGCCGCCTCCGCAAACCCAACACGCCGCCTCCGCAAACCCAACACGCCGCCTCTCTAAACCCAACACGCCGCCTCCAAGCCCAACACGCCGCCTCTATACCAAACCTTTTGAGGTATTTTGAACCCCAATATGGGGGGGGGATCTGAAACCTGTCAGACCTGAGGCCATAAGGAGAGACTGGATCCTTTAAAATAATAAAGAATATACCTTGATGTGACTTCAATCAAAGCACGACAGCCATATTGGGGGGGGGGGACCCACTTGTGGTATGAACCCCCCCCCAACTGAACAGCCGGTACCAAAACGGGATGAAAGGCCTCCTTAAACAAGACTATGAACAGGAAACCATGGCCGACCCGCGACCCTCTACAAAGGCACAGTGTGGAACTGGAACAACCTGAACTACATAACCCACAATCCCTCCGACTCACCAATAAATCACATAGACCTGCACCTTCCTCTCTCCCGCCATGTCTGACCCTGCAGCTCCTCACAACGCACATATAAATGCTCGCAGGACACGCCCACCCACTGGACCATACCAGGAAAAAGCGGGGGAGACCGAGGCTTCAGCCCCTCCCCACCCGTCAATCACCGAGGGCTGGAACTTTCCCTGAGCGCACTATGTCAGCTTGAAGCCACACCCCTCCTCCGCCCTGATAGTATAACATTCCTATAACCAGCCCGTTCAATACCTCAGCAGCTACTGAATTGCTGCAGCAGTGTCTCTGAACGCTTTGGATGCGAATTTCGAAGCAAAATGGCCGACGTTTTCAGATTCAGATTGTTTTTCGTATCACTCTGAGGTAAATATGATAAAGAGAAGCAGTCAGCACAATGCGTTTTGTACGCACACACCACAAATTATAGTTTTTATTGAATAAATGTAACGTTTACTTCTGAAACAAAATCTAATTGAGCTGTAATATATGTCTATGTGCCGGGGTAAATAATAAATAAATATTTTGTGCTTTGGTTAACAAAAACCTCAAAATGAACATTGCTGTACAGAATTGTTACTTGCTTCGTGGCGGCGGCCATCTTGCTGTACGGAATTGTTACTTAGAAACATAGAAAAATGTCGGCAGATAAGAACTTTCGGCCCATCTAGTTGCCCAATTACATGGATACTTTACCTGGATTTATCTTTTGTTTAGGATAGCCTTATGCCTATCCCATGCCTGCTTAAATTCAATTACTGTTTTGAAAGGTGGATGGTCTCTCCCACAGTATTGTGAAAGGATTTTACCAGGAAGGATACATTGAGATTTCTCTCGTTTTCAAGTATGTCCTGGGTGGCGAGTATTTACCGCTAGGTGTCTTGCCAAGGACACTTACTGGAGAGGTGCTCACTGGGATCGAACCCATGACTCCACAGGCTCTCTCCATGCAGAGCAATGACATTACCTCTACTCCACCCAGTATTGCTTCATGGCGGCGGCCATCTTGCTGTACGGAATTGTTACTTGCTTCATGGCGGCGGCCATCTTGCTGTACGGAATTGTTACTTGCTTCATGGCGGCGGCCATCTTGCTGTACGGAATTGTTACTTGCTTCGTGGCGGCGGCCATCTTGCTGTACGGAATTGTTACTTGCTTCGTGGCGGCGGCCATCTTGCTGTACGGAATTGTTACTTGCTTCGTCGGCGGCCCCATCTTGCTGTACGGAATTGTTACTTGCTTCATGGCGGCGGCCATCCTTGCTGTATACAGAATTGTTACTTGCTTCATGGCGGCGGCCATCTTTACTACCTCACACTCAGCTACTCGCAGCATCTCCTCGGGTCGCTGCAAGTGCTAAGTTAGCAGTGCTGAGTGGCAGAACGGCGTTCAATGGCAAGTTGCTAACTTAGCACTTGTATCACTCCCCGCCCTGTGTGAGGGGGCGGGGTCATCGTATATTTTCTCCATTGCACTGCGTGAGGGGCGGGGCCATTGTATAAGGTCTCCATTGCAATGTGTGAGGGGGCGGGGTCAGTGTATATTTTCTCCGTTGCAGTGTGAGGGGGCGGGGTCAGTGTATAATGTCTCCATTGCTGTGAGAGGGGCGGGGTCAGTATATAATGTCTCCGTTGCTGTGAGAGGGGCGGGGTCAGTGTATAATGTCTCCATTGCTGTGAGAAGGGGCGGGGTCAGTATATAATGTCTCCGTTGCTGTGAGAGGGGCGGGGTCAGTGTATAATGTCTCCATTGCTGTGAGAGGGGGCGGGGTCAGTGTATAATGTCTCCATTGCTGTGGAGGGGGCGGGGTCAGTGTATAATGTCTCCATTGCTGTGAGAGGGGGCGGGTCAGTATATAATGTCTCCATTGCTGAGAGGGGGGCGGGGTCAGTGTATAATGTCTCCATTGCTGTGAGAGGGGGCGGGGTCAGTGTATAATGTCTCCATTGCTGTGAGAGGGGGCGGGGTCAGTGTATAATGTCTCCATTGCTGTAAGAGGGGCGGGGTCAGTGTATAATGTCTCCATTGCTGTGAGAAGGGGCGGGGTCAGTATATAATGTCTCCATTGCTGTGAGAGGGGGCGGGGTCAGTATATAATGTCTCCGTTGCAGTGTGAGGGGGCGGGGTCAGTATATAATGTCTCCGTTGCAGTGTGAGGGGGCGGGGTCAGTATATAATGTCTCCATTGCTGTGAGAGGGGGCGGGGTCAGTGTATAATGTCTCCATTGCTGTGAGAGGGGGCAGGGTCAGTGTATAATGTCTCCATTGCTGTGAGAGGGGCGGGGTCAGTGTATAATGTCTCCATTGCTGTGAGAGGGGGCGGGGTCAGTGTATAATGTCTCTGTTGCAGTGTGAGGGGGCGGGGTCAGTATATAATGTCTCCATTGCTGTGAGAGGGGGCGGGGTCAGTATATAATGTCTCTGTTGCAGTGTGAGGGGGCGGGGTCAGTATATAATGTCTGTTGCAGTGTGAGGGGGCGGGGTCAGTATATAATATCTCCATTGCTGTGAGAGGGGGCGGGGTCAGTGTTTAATGTCTTCGTTGCAGTGTGAGGGGGCGGGGTCAGTATATAATGTCTCCATTGCTGTGAGAGGGGACGGGGTCAGTGTATAATGTCTCCGTTGCAGTGTGAGGGGCGGGGTCAGTATATAATGTCTCCGTTGCAGTGTGAGGGGGCGGGGTCAGTATATAATATCTCCATTGCTGTGAGAGGGGGCGGGGTCAGTGTATAATGTCTCCATTGCTGTGAGAGGGGCGGGGTCAGTATATAATGTCTCCATTGCTGTGAGAGGGGGCGGGGTCAGTGTATAATGTCTCCATTGCTGTGAGAGGGGGCGGGGTCAGTGTATAATGTCTCCATTGCTGTGAGAGGGGGCGGGGTCAGTATATAATGTCTCCGTTGCTGTGAGAGGGGGCGGGGTCAGTATATAATGTCTCCGTTGCAGTGTGAGGGGGCGGGGTCAGTATATAATGTCTCCATTGCAGTGTGAGGGGGCGGGGTCAGTGTATAATGTCTCCATTGCTGTGAGAGGGGGCGGGGTCAGTATATAATGTCTCCGTTGCAGTGTGAGGGGTGGGGTCAGTGTATAATGTCTCCATTGCTGTGAGAGGGGGCGGGGTCAGTAATATAATGTCTCCGTTGCAGTGTGAGGGGGCGGGGTCAGTATATAATGTCTCCATTGCAGTGTGAGGGGGCGGGGTCAGTGTATAATGTCTCCATTGCTGTGAGAGGGGGCGGGGTCAGTATATAATGTCTCCATTGCTGTGAGAGGGGGCGGGGTCAGTGTATATTTTCTCCGTTGCTGTGTGAGGGGCGGGGCCGGCGCATGTTTTATTCGTCATGGTAGGCAATGTGTATCTGTCACTGACCTGTAAGAGCATGCAGTGCTCTGTATGTGCTGCGTCATGTGACCGTGCCGCTCTGTATGTGCTGCGTCATGTGACCGTGCCGCTCTGTATGTGCTGCGTCATGTGACCCTGCTGCTCTGTATGTGCTGTGTCATGTGACCGTGCTGCGTCATGTGACCTTGCTGCTCTGTATGTGCTGCGTCATGTGACCGTGCTGCTCTGTATGTGCTGTGTCATGTGACCGTGCTGCGTCATGTGACCCTGCTGCTCTGTATGTGCTGTGTCATGTGACCCTGCTGCTCTGTATGTGCTGTGTCATGTGACCGTGCTGCTCTGTATGTGCTGTGTCATGTGACCGTGCTGCGTCATGTGACCCTGCTGCTCTGTATGTGCTGTGTCATGTGACCCTGCTGCTCTGTATGTGCTGCGTCATGTGACCGTGCTGCTCTGTATGTGCTGCGTCATGTGACCGTGCTGCTCTGTATGTGCTGCGTCATGTGACTGTGCTGCTCTGTATGTGCTGCGTCATGTGACCGTGCTGCTCTGTATGTGCTGCGTCATGTGACCGTGCTGCTCTGTATGTGCTGCGTCATGTGACCGTGCTGCTCTGTATGTGCTGCGTCATGTGACCGTGCTGCTATAT
>CM019071.1:40683034-40850643 GCA_009667805.1 Leptobrachium leishanense | reverse complement strand
AAAGAAAAAGAGAGGTTAGAGGTTAGTAATTACTCATAAGAGTGGAACGTTGAAGAGGAATCAAAGTAGGTGGGGGTGGAAGTATAGGATAGGCTGGCATCATAGGTGAGTTAGAAACGCAACATTTCTCAAGGCACAGCATCAACAATTTGTAAAAAATGGCAAAATAGAAGAATAATCATAACAAGATACATTAAACCATGTAAAATAGTTGAACCTAGGCTACCAAAAATAGAACTAAAGCCAAAGGTCCAATCAAATCCATCTAAGGGACTTGATACTTTCCTGAGTTGGGTTTGAATTTCCTCAATATCATGTATATCTTGAGAAACTTCACCTGAAATGTCATCAATGTGAAAACAACAATGGGTCAAATTAAGAAGACCACATACACCACCCTCCTTCATTAACAAATAATCAAGGGCCATACGATTCTGAATTACTGCATCTCTAATCTGACGTTGTTCAGCAGAAAGAACTGCTAGAGCATGTGTAGTGTGATTAAACATGTCATCAACTAAGTCTACAAAAAGGTTCATTTTAGAATACAAACGAGCAACACCATATGCGGGTAGCAAGATTCCACCAAATCGCTCTGCCTCAGAGGTTTTGACAGATATGGAGGAGCGACGAGAGTGAGCGATGTACAGTGTTATGTAGGTCAATGCGCATACCAGACGGAACATAAGGGTGAATAGTATGAGATGGACCAATAAGACCCAAAACACATTCACCAACATAAGTTCTAGGTATTACCAAATATGCCCATTTACCACATAACCAGTAAAAAGGGGGGTTAAGGGGCAAGGTAGCATAAGCATCAATATATTATGTTGCAACCATTATCCTACTAGAGTATGTGCCATCTTCCACTTGCAAGGTCCAATCTTTTGGACTGTTGAAATCATGGAAGTTAAGTTTTCCAAAAGATGCTACATTCCACACAGTATTTTTAAACAAAACATGGGTAGCATTAATTTGGGATGCGTTAATACATCCAAACATGAAATCAGCTGAGTTGGCGTTGCCAACACTTACAGGGAAAGTTTTATCCATCCATTGCCATAAACTTACACATTTATCTGGTATACCTGGGTTAGAACAAAGGGGGAGGACACTAACTTAGAATGCCAAGGGGTGCTGAACCAGAAAGAAGAACTATTACCGTAAAGAAAGTAGGCTTGTGCACCGATTTTTTTTTCGATTCGATTCGGTTCGATTTTTCGGATTTTTAAACTTTTCGATTCGGCTCGTTTCGACCGATTTCTATTTCGATTCGGTTCGGCTCGATTCGTTTTTCGTGTACTTTTTTTTTTGGAATATCGACCATATTTCGTATTTTCGTGTCACTTAGCTCGTTTTTGTATCGACTTTTCGTGATTTCGGAAATTTTCATTTTTCGGAATTGTACATGTTTTCGGAATTTCGACCATTTTTCGTATTTTCGTGTCACTTTGCTCGTTTTTTGTATCGACTTTTCGTAAATTCGTAAATTTTCGTTTTTTCGGAACGTCTGTTCTCCTCGTTTCAAAGCAATAAATTTCGATTTGACACATTTCAAGTCCATTCGAAAATTCCGAAAATATTTCGTTTCGGCTCGGAAATTTTTCGGATCTGCCATTTTCGGATCTAAAAATTTTAGGAGATTCGGCCGCATCCGAAAACACGGAAATTCCGAAACCCGAAACGCACATCCCTAAAAGAAAGGAAACACGAAAAGTGGCTTGTAGATTCATCTCAGAATTATTAGGGACATACATATGATCCATTATAACCTGGCAAGGAGGTTCCTTTCTGTTAGGTTCTGGTGAAGGCACCTGACGTGGTCCCTATATTTAAGAAAGGTTTAAAATTTGTGCCTGGGAATTATAGACCTGTGAGCTTAACATCTGTGGCTGGGAAAGTATTTGAGGGGTTACTAAGGGATAATATTCAGGAATTTATTGGGAGGTATAATGTAATTGCAAAAATCAGCATGGTTTCATGAAACACAGATCATGTCAGACTAACCTAATTACGTTCTATGAGGAAGTAAGTAGAAGTATAGATCAGGGGGTCTCAGTGGATGTGATTTACTTAGATTTTGCCAAAGCTTTCGACACAGTTCCACACAAAAGGTTACTATTCAAATTGAGAAAAATTGGTCTAGATGAAAATACTTGTTATTGGATAGAAAACTGGCTAAAAGATAGGGTACAGAGAGTGGTCATAAATGGTACATTTTCAAGATGGACACCAGTGGTAAGCGGTGTCCCTCAGGGGTCTGTTATAGGACCAATACTATTCAATTTATTTATAAATGACCTTGAGATAGGCATTGAAAGTCATGTATCAGTGTTTGCAGATGACACAAAACTAGGAAAAGTAATACAATGTGAGCAGGATGTTACTTCACTGCAGAGGGATTTAGATAAATTGGGGGACTGGGCACTTAAATGGCAGATGAGATTTAATCTAGATAAATGCAAAGTTATGCACTTTGGAGTGAAGAACACACAAGTAATTTATACCCTAAATGGTACGGAGTTAGGGAAATCCAAGCAGGAGAAGGATTTGGGAATAATCATAGACTTCAAACTAAGTAACAATGTGCAATGTCAAACAGCAGCCGCCAAGGCCAGCAAAGTATTTGCATGCATTAAAAGGGGAGTTCACGCACGGGATGAAAACATAATTTTGCCTCTGTATAAATCAATAGTCAGGCCGCACCTTGAATATGCCGTGCAATTTTGGGCACCTGTCTTAAAAAAAGATATTATAACGTTAGAAAAAGTGCAGAGACGGGCAACTAAATTAATAAGGGGAATGGAAGGGTTAAGTTATGAGGAAAGACTAACAAGCTTAAACCTGTTTAGTTTAGAGAAACGGTGCCTTAGAGGGGATATGATAACCTTATATAAATATATACGGGGCCATTATCAACCATTGTCTGATAACCTATTCATTAACAGGACTATACATAGGACAAGGGGTCATCCATTTAGACTGGAAGAAAGAAAATTTAGCTTAAAGCATAGGAGGGTTATTTTACGGTGAGAACAATAAAGCTGTGGAATTCTCTGCCTGTTGAGGTGGTTGGGTCAGAGTCTGTACAGACTTTTAAAAAACGACTGGATGACTTCCTGCAGACACAGAATATTAAGGGTTATAATATTTAATATGTGGGTAAAAGCTTCTTGATCCAAGGAGAAATCTGACTGCCATTCTGGGGTCAAGAAGGAATTTTTTCCCAGGATGTTGCATATTTTAGACTGGGTTTTTTGCCTTCTTTTGGATCAACAGCAGTAGGTTATGTGGGAGAGGCTGAACCCGATGGACGCATGTCTTTTTTCAGCCTATATAACTATGTAACTATGTAACCAGTAATGTTAAATCTCATTCATATCACTGCAGTACCACGATGTTCCTGTAAGAGGGGAGCACGTATAAAAGTGGCACCTGGATTGTTAGTAGTTTTAGAGAAAGTAGGCAGTGTAAACAAATCATCAACAAAAAGACTTCGATTCAAAGCAACTCCTTCATACGGTATACCATATTTAGAACTAGTCGGTTTGGCCATACATATCCAGCAGGACTTGTTGAAACCTGAAAGTTCACATATAGTCTGAGCAGCATATGCATAGTTATTAGGTCGATGCAAGTCTCTTTTCAAACGCATATTAAGAACTGGGGGACGAGCAAAGGAGATATTGTGGGGACCTACAATATCTTTCCAAAAACATCTGTGATAGTAGCATGAACTACCAGTAAGTATGATGAAATAAATCATGATTAAAAGCGAACCAACAAAAATAAAACAGTTCTTGGAAAAAGAGCAAAACATCTTGGTAGTAGTTCTAGCAATAGACACTGCAAGTGTAAAATCAGAGTTAATACAATATGTATTACTTTGTGAAAAAGGAAAGTTCATCAAAAAATAAACAGTTCGTGTAAATGAGGAAAAAAGTACTACTCTTCAGGTTGAATAGGACAGTTAATAGGCATAAAAAATAAATTGGGGGGGGAAACGATTCTTCAGCTGGGAAACCAGCCAACAGGTTAGCAGGGGCTTACAACTGCTGTGGCCCACACTCCAGATTCATCAGCGGGATACGTCACAGGAGGAGGTCATCTAGAAGCAGGGGTCAGCGATTCCACGTCTGGGGTTGAGGTCACAGGTGGATCAGGAATGAAGTCATCAGGGATGAATGGCGCTTTCTTTATCCTTGATGCATGGATCCAGGAGGGTGATTCATCAGTCAGCATGGCGGTTCTGGTCACAGCAACGACGGTAGTCGGCTCTCCGTATGGTGGATCAATGGTTTTGTGACGATGCAGGGCCTTCACGAGCACTCGATCTCCTGGAACAAAACGGTGAGTAGGATCTGTGGAGAGAGGCGGAAAAGAGCAGGAGACCGTTCTATGGAAATCATGCAATGTTTTAAGCAATTGAGTAACATATGCTTCTCTAAATTCATCCAGATCACCTGGTAACATTACCAGGGGACCTTGCTTAGGAATCCATGGGGTAGGAAAGGGTCTTCCCATGAGAACTTCAAAGGAGGAGAGACCAGTGACAGAATGTGTGGTCATTCTTATTTCTGCAAGAATGGCTGGAAGGTAATCCGGCCAGTTCTTGAAGGTACCCTCAGTAGCTTTTCTAAGTTTATTGTTGATATTTCTATTTTGCCGTTCCATGATTCCGGAACTTTTCGCATGGTATGGCCTATGAAACTTCCATTGAATGGCCATTAATTTTACCAATTCCTGTGTGATCTTGGAGGTAAAGGCAGGACCATTATCTGAATCAATAGATATGGGGCATCCATATCTGGTATTAATTCTTTACAAAGAATTTTGACAACAGTTCTGGCATTTTCTCTTGCAGTAGGGAAGGCTTCTGGCCATCTAGAAAACTTGTCAACTATTACCAGAAGGTATTTCAGGTTACCTTTTGCAGTGGGCATGTGTGTAAAATCAATTTGGAGTTCCTGGAATGGACCATTAGCTGGCGGTAGGTGTTGAGTTTTAATTTTTGGGCCCTGTGTATTATTTCTGGCACATATTAAGCAACGAGAAAGTTGGGAATTAATCATAGCCTTAAGATTACAAACAGAAAAATGCTTAGCCATTTCGCTGTATGTGAGTTTGGGAGATCTGTGGCCAGGACCGTGAAAAAAAAAAAAGGATTGGCGCTGCTGCAGCAGGTAGGCCCACTCTCCCTCCTTTCTCATAAATTCTAACATCAGGCGGAATTTCTTGAGACTTCACAAGGCCTTCTGAGGCCCAATGATAAACATCAGCTTCAGTAGCACCTGCCTGGAGTTCTTTAAGCATCCATTTCTGGGGCAGCAGAAAAGGAGAAAGGTAGCAGGTGACAATTGGAGGGTGAGGAACAAGAGAAATGGTAGGAGATGAAAGAGCAGCAGCTTTAGACTTAGCGTCAGCAAAGTGATTGCCACAGAAACAAAAGAGTCAACAGGATCATGACCTTTGCATTTGACAACAGCAAGACGAGAAGGCAATAGAATAGCAGACAGGAGATCAGAAATCAGATCAGAATGAGAAATAGGATGTCCATCAGCCGTAGTAAAACCACGGCGATGCCATAGTGCACCAAAATCATGCACAACACCAAATGCATAATGAGAGTCAGTATAAATGGTAACAGGGAGATCTTCAAAAAGTTTACATGCAGCTGTTAAAGCAAAGAGTTCCGCAGCTTGCAAAGAATTTGAAGGAATGGAAGCAGATTCATGCACAATGTCAGGCAATTCAGCCACAGCATAACCAGTCAGATACTGTGAATCAGAAGGACGAGAACAGGAGCCATCAACAAAGATATGACGAATATCAGGACCTTCTAGAGGAGTGTCAGAAAGATCAGATCTAGGAGAGGTCGTTAGTTGAATGAGCGGAAGACAATCATGTAATTCACGAGGCTCCTAATGGTCTTCGCGTAGACGCAGGAGAGCGTTAAGAACAACAGAAGGACCAGAAGTGACAGAAGAGTATTTGACAGACAAATTAGAGGTAGAAGTTAGTACAGTTTCATAACCAGACAAACGTTGGGAAGAAATGTGCTGGGTAGAAAGGTTACGAAGTACATGCAAGACATTGTGTTGTGTATGGAGAATCATGTCAGTACCTAGGGTTAAGGACTGAACTGTTTCCACAGCCATGGCACAGGCAGCCAAGGAGCGGAGACAATTTGGCATTCCCTGAACAACAGGTGGCATGACTTTTGACAAAAATGCAGTTGGACGCAGCGCCCCCCCGTGGACCTGTGCAAGAACAGCCGCCATTGTGCGCCCATCCTCCCTACAGTAGAGGTGGAAAGGTAGTTTATAGTCCGGTAGCCCCAGTGCTGGTGCAGTAGCCAACAGTTCCTTTAACGTTTCAAAGGCAGACACCATGTCCGGAGACCAAACAATTTGGTCCGGAGCTGTGCGCGCAGCAGAGGCACGAAGAACAGAGTCATAATAGGAACAGTCTGGTATCCAGTGACGACAAAAATTCACCATCCCTAGAAAGGACAACATGTCTGTTTTGGAGGCAGGACGCTTGAGCTGGAGCAGGCTCTGAATGCGGGACGGTGAGAGGACACGAGATCCCTGAGTGAGAACGAAACCCAAATATTCAACAGAGGTGGAGCAAAATTGCATCTTTTTTCTGGACACCTTGTGGCCTTCTGAGTGTAGATGGTTGAGGAGAGCAACAGAGTCAGTGTGACATGCAGCTTGGCTGGGGCTACAAAGGAGGAGGTCATCCACATACTGTAGTAAGGTGGAGCCTTCCGGCGGACTGTAACTCAACAGAGTCTCACGCAGTGCACGTGCAAAGGTAGCTGGGCTATCAATAAATCCCATAGGTAATACTGACCAACAAAACTGACTACCTTCAAACGTAAAGGCCAAAATGTGTTGTGTATCTGGATGTACTGGGACAGAAAAAAAAGCATTTTTTAGGTCTATGACTGTAAAATGTGTGGAGTCTGGGGGTATGGAGGTGAGAAGGGTTGGGAGGTCAGGTACAATTGGAGAAATAGGAATTATGATTTCATTGAGAGATCTGAAATCCTGAGTAAAGCGATATCCATCTCCTTTAGGCACAGGATTTACAGGAGTGTTGTACGAACTTACAATGGGACGCAGAATGCCAGTAGCAAGGAAGCGGTGAATGAATTCCCGTATTCCTTCAACTTTAGCAGGTGACAGATTATATTGCTTGTGATAGACAGGAGTAGCAGATTCTTTTAATTTTGCAGAATATGGGGTGCATGAGATTGAACCCACATCATATTCGTCAATTGCCCATACATCCGGATGTACACACAATTCGAGATCAGGTGCTGAAAGGAAAGCACAGTGAAGAGGAGAGAAGGAATGGGAGGAAGAGTGAGGGGAGAGCAGGAGGGGGGGCTGTTGGGGGATGAAATGTGCTGGGAGCAGCTTCAATAGAAAGAATGGAGAATCCACATGTAAAGATCCAGATGGCATGCAGATAATAGACACAGCAAGCAAAGAAAGCAAATCTCTGCCTAACAAATTAACAGGACAGGTAGGGAGAACATGAAAAGAATGAAACACAGAGGCAGGAGAAGAATTTGAATAAATAGCAATGGGTGGGGTGACAAACGTTTCTGTTAGGACTCCATTAATCCCCAAAGATGGCGTCTCAGCAGGTTTAATTGCCCACAAACACCACTCTATTGTAAGCGTCGAATTTGTAGCACCCATATCCACAAGGAATGGGGTTTTATGATCCTCCAAATTAAGGATCACTAGGGGCAAATGGTCAACTGTTTCTGAAACCTGAACACATGAGATGGAGCATGCCTCTGGGCCACATCATGCATTTGATTGGTTTTGCCAATCAATCTTATGACGAGGTGGATCACAGGCATTGTTAGGAGAGGTAACAGCATTGCTTGTTGGAGATCGTGGCTGGGGGTTCATAGCAGTATTGCCAATGTTTCTGGGATTATGAGGGCATTCATTACGCCAGTGATTTGGATCACCACAAATGAAACAAGTACCTGGGGTACGTGTGGGGTGTTGAGGACGATAATAAGTCCGTTTAGGGCGAGGACCATTATTACCTGGGGGACCTGAAGGACTGTTAAAAACAGCTAACATATATTTAGAATGCTGCAGGTCAAAGCAACCAGCAGAATCTTTAACAAGGAGCCTATTATTAAGATCAATAGGTACCACCGTTGGCCAGTTATCAATAACCTGTTTAGCAATTCTCTGGGTATCATCTCTGAGATTACCCATGAGAGTTTGAGTGTAGAGGAGACCCATATCTCCATCTAATGTCATGCCGGCATCCTCCTTCCAGTTCTTATGGAACCGGTGGACGAATTCGGTGACAGATTCTTTGGCATTTTGTTTGCATGCAATGGCTGCGACCATAGAACGTCGAGCTCCATAATTACGAGTCCATTCATCACAAACTTCTGTCCACATATCATCAATCTGGACCGATGTTTGTAAAGGCAAATTTTGGGGTGTAATAGGGGCACCCATTAGAGGAGCATGGGGGGGTTGAAGTGAGAGAACACGAGTCCAATCAAAACCAGTGTCATCAGCATATCCCATGACACCGTTAATGATCAACTTGTAATCTTCCTGAGTTAATTGCAATCCTCGTGTCGCCCGTTTAAGATATTGTGTTGTCGGGGAAATTCGGGGACTAGGAGAACCCTTAATTATAGAATTTAAGGTTCCTATATCAGGGGGCATAATAACGACATTATTTCCTGCAATTAAATAGGGCATCTGATATCTAGCAGGGGGGTTGATAGTTTTGCCAGATTGGGTCCTAGTTATTATGTTCTGAAGTTGGGGTTCAAATTGGTCAATAAAAGATTGCATTTGGGGAGAGTATCCTACACGGTTGGGTTTGGAAGTGGATACAAATGAAGATGTACTGAATTTAGACTTAGGGGTTTTATTTTGCCAATCATATGTGCTAGTTTCATCTTGTTCTGTGTCAGATTCTGTTTCAACATGGGGTATTCCTACGATAGCACCTAAAACACCTATATTTTGTGTTAGGGCTTCGGGGGAAGGCAGAGGATTAGTAGTGGTTTCAATAGTTGTAATCACAGCTGCCAAAGTCTTAGGGTCAAGGCTGGGATAAAGGGAAGAGGGTTTGGAGTAGGTTGTGAAAGGGCAGGAGGAAAGGAATTGTAAGGTGGGGGATTATCTATGGACCATGATACATCTTTAGGAGTTTTAGAAATGGGGTTATATGAAGAGGACAAGTGAATCCACACTTTACCACATTCCTTCATATATTTTCTATCCCAATTTGAGTCAGGTTGGAAATATGGGAAAGCTTTCTGGTCGCCAAGACATAAGCCTTTTATCATGGACATATGATAGGAAGAGAAGCTTCCTGAATTTGGGAATGGATCAAAAGAATGCATGGCTGTAGTCCATCCAGCAAGACAATCTATAAAGGGCGTGGTGAAATATCCGCCAGCAACACGTACATAATCGGCGGGCGTTTCAGCAGGGCCATTTTGGGGCATTAACTTCTTATTGAAGTGCTTATCTAATTTGCCCGTTGTTTTTGGATCTATATGGGAGGATTGTTTGGCACCCATATCGCAAAAAAAGGCGCGGTGGAGGGGGAAGGAGAAGGGCCAGCGCAATTAAAAGGGTGAGAGGGAAAGGGTCGCAAAAATGCGCAGTTTCCTCTATTCTCACTGAGCCAAATCACAAAACAGCAATCTCCATTCTATTTAAAATCTTTTTAACTACACTATCAGGGAGAACACGCACAAATAGGAAATAACAAGTAGTCAGGTAAATAGGGACCCAATTCTCGGGGCGGGAAACTTAAAGGTATTAATCTTTTAAAATATAATACTCTTTACAACACAATTCAAATGTGAGTCACTAACAGCGGGGACATCCAACAATTGATCGAGGAAACAAAGAGAAAGGATCACTATGCTTTACCCAGACGATTGTAAAAAATCCTATTTTTCATTCACCATCACTTAAACAATCAAATCATTCAAAAGAAACTCTTGCACTATCAAATCAAATAATGAGAGTTTGAAAATTTGAACAAGCAAGTTGCCTATGATGAATATTAGGTTCAATAAATATTAATAAAATAAATATGTAACCCATACTCACCAAGACAAGTTGATTAGTTCAAATCCGCACTTCTGATACCAAATTGATATGTATTCTGCAAGAATATCACAGGAATGGCCACGGTCCAGTGATGATAGAGATAGCTGCTTTGTCACCAGACACAGTGATCATACAGGAAACAGAACTCGAGTGAGAATAAAAGACCAGGACACAAATTCTGTCTTGGGTGTTTCTTATTACTCTGGCAAATTTCATACATTCAGTCAGTTTTGTCAAAATAGGAGTGTCACAAATTCATGGATTACAAGCCAATAAAGAATCAATACGTCAGTAATATAGGAAACATGTTTTTTTCTACTTTGGGCAGTATCTAGACTTACACAAACATTTCCTGTCCTTGCCTAGTAGGCACGACTAATTTGACGTCACAGCTATATCCTGTTCTTGGAATAAGAATGTTCCATAGGATGCATTAACAATAACCATGTGTATCCCTCCCTTCCTCTCGGCCAGCCAGCCTCTCTAGTTTCAAGAGGAAGTGGAGTTGAATAGAAAATTTGCACTCCTTAATAAAAAACAGGAAGCCAAGAGAAAGACCAGACTCAGCATTACCTCATGAACACATTAGGTATTTGCTGAGCAGTCAATCAGGCCCTATATATTTATATAGCTATCAAATATTACTAGAATATAGAAATATGTATACAGTGAATTAGCTACCATATTTCAAAATTCCTTTCAGTGAGGAGATACACCGGACAGATGAGCTGGGAAAAGAGATCAGTCTCACATTGGCAGTGGAGCTCGACCCGGCCCCAGGTGAAGAGCCACCCGCAGAACAGAGCGGGCATCAGGGAAAGGAGGCAGTCAGCCTTGCTACCCAGCGGCGAGTGTACCCCGTGCTGCTGGAGCCAGACACTCTGTTGACCACAGAGTGTGCTGGGTCATTGAGGAAGATGGAGACCACTGCCCACCTGCCATGGCAACTGGTGAGTGACCATCCTGAGAGTCTACCAAGTTCCTGGTCCCAAGACGAATTGCATCCATTTGGGATTGTGGGGTGGGCCCCTTTTGAATGTTTGGGAGGGGGGCATCAGCAGAAGAAGAGACTGGGGACTGTAAATGCTGACTGGGTTCTGGTCCTGGGGCTTCAGAAATATGCTGGAGAAAAAGACATGTGGGGAGGAGGCCCAGTGTGCCCACTACCAAACAATTTTTCTCTGTGGACTGTGGTGGCCTGTTGCGTGGCGCACTGGACAAGAGGGGTGTCTTGCCTCTTACCCCGGGACTATGGACCCACAACCCTGCAGCGACCGTCAGACCCCACTGATGGTGCGTGTGCGCCTGCACCCTGGAACTTTGAGGATGGCGCAGAAAAGGGACAAAGTGAGAAGTCTCGTTAGTGGCAAGCGATCCATTTGGGATCTAAGCTTTCCCTGCCGTTCTGGAAGGGGGGACATACAGTGACAAGAAAAAGTATGTGAACCCTTTGGGATTACGTGGAGTTTTGCATGAATTGGTCATAAAATGGGCTCTGATCTTCATCTAAGTCACAACAATTTGAAAAACACAGTCTGCTTAAAATAATACAACACAAACATTAGATGTTTTCATGTTTTTATTGAACAGAACATGTAAACATTCACAGTGCAGGGTGGAAAAAAGTATGTGAACCTTTGGACTTAATAACTGGTTGACCCTCCTTTGGCAGCAATAACCTCAACCAAACGTTTCCTGTAGTTGCAGATCAGACCTGCACAACGATCTGGAGTAATTTTGGACCACTCCTCTTCACAAAACTGTTTCAGTGTAGCAATATTCTAGGGATGTCTGGTGTGAATCGCTCTCTTAAGGTCTTGCCACAGCATTTCAATCCAGTTGAGGTCAGCACTCTGACTGGGCCACTCCAGAAAGCATATTTTATTTTGTTAAAGCCATTTCATTTTTTTTTTTAGAAAGGATTTTACCAGGAAGGATACATTGAGATTTCTCTCGTTTTCAAGTATGTCCTGGGTGGCGAGTATGTACCATTAGGTGTCTTGCCCTAGGACACTTACTGGAGAGGTTGCTTGCTGGGATCGAACCCATGACTCCACAGGCTCTCTCCATGCAGAGCAGTGACGTTACCTCTACTCCACCCAGCCGGTTGAATTACTTGTATGCTTTGGGTCATTGTCCTGTTGCATCACCCATCCTCTGCGGAGCTTCAGTTGGCGGACAGATGGTCTTACGCTTTCCTGCAAAATGTCTTGATAAACTCTGGAATTCATTTTTCCATCAATGACAACAATCCGTCCAGGCCCTGAAGCAGCAAAGCAGCCCCAAACCATGATGCTCCCTCCGCCATGTTTTACAGTGGGGATGAGGTTTTGATGTTGGTGTGCTGTGCCTTTTTTTCTCCACACATAGTGTTTTTTGTGTTTTTTCCAAACAACCCAATTTTGGTTTCATCTGTCCACAGAATATTTTGCCAGTAGTGCTGTGGAACATCCAGGTGCTCTTTTGCAAACTTCAAACGTGCTGCAATATTCTTTTTGGACAGCAATGGCTTCCTATGTGGTGTTCTCCCATGTACTCCATTCTTGTTTAATGTTTTCCTTATTGTAGATGTGTCAACAAAAATGTTAGCATGTGCCAGAGATTTCTGTAAATCTTTAGCTGACACACTAGGATTCTTCTTTACCTCATTAAGCATTCTGCGCTGTGCTCTTGCAGTCATCTTCACAGGACGACCACGCTTTGAGAGAGTAGCAACAGTGCTGAACTTTCTCCATTTGTAGACAGTCTGTCTTACCGTGGACACATGTACATCAAGGCTTTTGGAGATACTTTTGGAACCCTTTCCAGCTTCATGCAAGTCAACAATTCTTGATCATAGGTCTTCTGAGAGCTCTTTTCTGCGAGGCATGGTTCACATCAGGCAGTGCTTCTTGAAACCAGTAAACCCAAAACTGGTGTGTGTTTTTAAAGGGCAGGACAGCTTTCAGCAACACATCCAATAATATCACACTGATTGGACTCAAGGTTGGCTCACTCCTGGCTCCAATTAGCTCTTGGAGAAGTCATTAGGCTAGGGATTCACATACTTTTTCCACCCGGCACTGTGAATGTTTACATGTTCTGTTCAATAAACACATGAAAACATATACAGGGTTATCCAAAGAGATCCGAATTGCTTGAGAAAGGTAACCGAACGCTGAAAATCAGCGTTTGGTTACCTTTCCTGGCCATTCGGCTATCCAGAGAGCAGGCAGTTCCCCAAATCCTGGCGAATTGCCTGAACATACGGTGCCTGTTCGGTCCCTGTTCGAGGGCAGTGAAATCCCCATGAAAAAGCACTGCTTCGGCTATTCAGAGAACACAACCCAGCAGTGAAAGGTTCCCCTAATGCCCTGCCATTCGGTGGTTTAATTCGGCAAGTTAATTCAGGAGAATCCCATAGGCTTCAATGTTAAAAATATTCCCGTTTTAATTCAATATCTAATAAACCGTTCATTATAAAATTCTGCAGCAAAAAGTCTCTTTATTTATAGATTTTTTAGGATACTTTAAGCATTTTTCTGTTTTGTTTTTTTTAAAAGTCTGATTTTTTTTAATTTATTTTTTCAGTTTACTTATTTTTTTTGTAACAGCCCTCTTTATTATCATTCCCTGGACCTCCTGTGAAAATTTCAGACATTTTCGCTCAGTAGTTTCTTTGCAAACAGCGTTTCATTTTCCCAGATTCATACAAATGGTTTTGCTAATTTATTCACTGCCTCCTCTACGTCACAGCTGCTTTCGGCTCCTGTTCGGCTCCTGTTCGGCTTCTTCGAAGGTTAATCCAGAGGTTTTTGCTTGTTTTCAGCGTGCATTCGGTTAGTTTTCGGCAGCTTTTCCCTGCAATTCGGGGACCCTGTGGTGTTTGCTGAATACACCGCAGGGTCACCGAAATGGGATCGGCAAAAGGAACCGAATTGAAGAGAACGAAAAGTCACCGAACGTGCGGTGACTTTTCGAATCTCTTTGGATAACCCTGATAATGTTTGTGTTGTATTATTTTAAGCAGACTGTGTTTTTCAAATTGTTGTGACTTAGATGAAGATCAGAGACATTTTATGACCAATTCATGCAAAACTCCACGTAATCCCAAAGGGTTCACATACTTTTTCTTGTCACTGTATGTCATGGAACTGACGTAGCGCTCCATGCTTCAAACCCCAAGAGACTTTATGTTCATTTATATCGTGTGATTTTAAATATATTTTACATTGTTTGGTTTTAGTTTTAATTAGTTTAGTGTAAATTGCGTAGCTTTAGTTTTAAATATACTTATATTTCTTTAGATAGAAGCGCTGCCTCCACATTCACACTATGTGCTTTAAGTATATATTAATTAAATAAACGTTAGAAAGGGGTGCTGCCGTGGTAGAATACCAAGTGTCCACAAGCCTCCAAGGACACGACAGAACAAGAAAAGCAAAAAGTTTTCCAGGCGCACCTAAGCAGTAACTTAGTATATTATTCCAAATGCATTCTGTATAGCAGCAATTTTGCGAAAGAAATATAAATGTGTAGAGAAAGCTCTGAAATAGAATAAAAGTAATACTTAGATTTCAAGTTGCTATGAATTCTTATTCCTCTTTTTCGGTGTTGGATTCTTCCGGTTGAATACAGGATAGTTGCATGAATTCCTGGATAGCGAGGAGATATTCCTAGTGCACCACAATTATGGAATAACCTCCCAGACACCATCAAATCTTCCCCCAGTCTTAAGTCACTCAAGAGCTCCTTACTAACATACCTCAATACAGAATGCACCTGTAAACATGTAACACAGTGACTATATACAGAATGCACCTGTAAACATGTAACACAGTGACTATATACAGAATGCACCTGTAAACATGTAACACAGTGACTATATACAGAATGCACCTGTAAACATGTAACATAGTGACTATATACAGAATGCGTCTGTAAACATGTAACACAGTGACAATATACAGAATGCGCCTGTAAACATGTAACACAGTGACTATATACAGAATGCACCTGTAAACATGTAACACAGTGACAATATACAGAATGCGCCTGTAAACATGTAACACAGTGACTATATACAGAATGCACGTGTAAACATGTAACATAGTGACTGTGATGGATCGGCCGCCACAGGATTTATTTAGTTTAATTTCATTCTTATTTTGTTATATTTCGTTTACCCTTTATTTATAGGAACTAATTTCCTTTGTTAGATTTAATGTAAAACTGTTGCTAGACTTCTAATTAATCATGTTTTTCCCCTGCACCGATCCTGCTAGTAACCATGGAGTACATGCTTGCTACAATGTATCAGTCACAGATGTAGCGCTCCATGCTTCAAACTCCAAAATACTTTATGTTCAGTTATATTGTGTGGTTTTAAATGTATTGTCAACTGCTCATTTTTAGTTTTAAATAGACTTATATTTCTTTAGCTAAATGTGTTTTTTTAAAGACACTACCTGCCACTAGTGTCAAATGCTTTCCTTCGTATAAAATGTACAATAGGTTTGAGTAACTTGTGGATTATACAAAAGTGCTTTCTCTTTGGATATCTGTTATCTGTTTACCTGTTCTGAAAGGTTGGGAGTCACATTGTCTCAGCCCCCCCACTATCTGACTCCCTTTACAATGGGTTATGTAAATCACTGTATGTGGTCACTGTGGTGTCAAGACTTCATCTGCATACAACCAGTGGACCAAAGTGAAGACTGAAGAGGACCTGAAAGAAGCCTGCAGTGGTCTTGGAACCAACCAATCAGAACTGTTGTGGTGGGCGGGAAGTCCGAATGTGCATGGCTGTATTTTGTATATAAGCACTGTCTGTTCCCATTCTAAATACACTCTGATTTACCTTCAAACCTGTACTGAGTCACGACTAGTATTTGGGGAGGGCATAATCACTGAATAAGCCAGCTTTACTGAATCCTTTGCTTCCAGACCATCCAGGGACCGCTGCCAATCTCTCTCCCACCTTTCTAGCTCGCTACCCGGCTAAGCTCTCCAGCAAGACTCGGCGCCGCAGACGGAGCTACCCCTGCAGGGTAGCTGAGCCGTTACATTGGTGGCAGCGGTGGGATCTCTGAGACCAGACAAGCAGGGGGAAATATAGCCGCTGGCTTGACCCCAGTCTCGGGCACCACAACTGTCGAGCGCCTGGAGCAGCACATCACCTGGGGAGATTCTGAGACCAGCCCAGCAGGGGGAAATACAGCCGCTGGCTTGACCCCGGTCTCAGACACCCGGGGATTCGAGAGATTGCTACACCGTCCTACAGCCGTTCACCCTGTATTGCTCAGCGCTACGATGGCTGGAAGCGCACGGTCCTCAAGGAACTTCTCAAAGCCAGGGATAAAGTGGTCAGCGGTAAGCCAAAGGCTGCCCTCACCAAGGACCTGATGGAGGACGAACAGGCAAGTCTGGCCCTCCACGAGGACTCAGAATCCACAGAATGGTGCCGGGAGGTACAATGGAAGCTGGCCCTGTTCGGGGTCAACCCCCCGGCGGATGTGATCGCTATCGTTTTGGCAGGGGTCAGTCAGCTCAGAGTGGCCGAGTTGTGGTACCAGCTCGGGGAATCTACAGCGCCCCAGGAGATACTCCCTGCAGTCATGGAAGAGGAGTTCTGGGACCAAGAAATGGAAGCGCCTGACCAGCAGAGTGATCCAGGTTTCGGCCAGGAGGTGTTGTGGCATAATGATTCGGCACGGCAGAAGCTCTGGAGGGACGTCCTACAGCTTGAACAGGACTACCTGGGAAAGATTCTTCCTACCTTGGGTCAGAAATACTGGAGACTGTGGGACCTGCGGGTGCCATTCCTAGGAGTGCAACCCCAGGTAGAAAGACTGTCCCAACTGGAGAACATGATCCAGACGGAGCTATGGCTGGAGGACAGGTACCGGGCACTGGAATGGTATGCTGCCAACCTGTGTCCAAAGTTGGAGAGGAAAGATCCTACGGAGGGCTATGACTACGGTGGCCCAGGATTAATATTTGACGCTCTCCAGGACGACCCCTCTTTAGCAGTACAGCTAAACTGAGATGGGAAGAGATCCGGGACTTTCGGGAATGTGAGCACCTTGACGACCTCGGGCTGAGCAGTGATCTGGACTGGCTAGCCACCCAAGAGTGGGAGCTGGAGCAGGGATACAGGAGATTGTTTGAGGATGCTCCCCCGCTCGCTCTCACCCAGATGGACATGGCAGAAGAGCTGCCAACAGAACCCGGTGGTGCCAACCTACTTTCAGGATCTTCTGCTGGTTCGGAGCACCAGGGTGAGGAGGCAGTCGGCCCCTCTCCCCAGCTGCAGAACGCATCCCAGGCCTCAACTGCTACAGAGGAGGTGACTATCCTGCAGCCGCAGCGCAGCATGCCATCTGGGGAAAAGACAGAGGACTCAGCAAGTACCGTTCCTGCAGAACCTGCAGCGGAGCAGAGTGACCAAGTACTTCGGACACCTACCAAGGTCAGTGGAAGTGCACCGTTGGATGGGACTGCGGTCTCCACCAACGAGAGCCGTCAGGACAGCGGTCCACTGTGGAAAGAGGAGAACTGGAAGACAATGGGTGAGATTGAGGCCCACCCAGGCAGATGGCCCGAGGGCTCACCAAGAGACCCAGAGTCCCAATGGAGTGCTCCTGCTCAGGGATGGGTGGAGGAGCTAGCGACAATGTCATGGCCCGCCAAGGAAGAGGCTGCGGTCCTTTCCACGGAGCCCAGGAGATGTGGGGCAGTTTGCCCGGATTCACCACTTGCATCAGCTGGCTCTTCAGTGCGTGAAGAGGATAATTTATGTATGGGGGAGCGGTTCTCCAACCCAGCAGCAGAGCTGGCATCGGGACAGAGGTCGGCTACCCTCTGCCCCAGCTGGAGGCTCCAAAAACCGGGGAGAATATCGGATGCCAGACGAGGGAGGGGGAGACTAAAGCCCCCCCGTGCAAATTGCTGGCGTACCTGGCAGGGTACCCCAACCCCAACCAAGCGCTCCTACCCACGTATGGATAGAGGAGCGGGGGACAGCGGACATGCTATGGCCCGCTGTGAAAGAGGCTACGGTCCATTCCACGGTGCCCGAGAAGTGCAGGTCAGCTAGCCCGGGGCCCTGACTGGTGGCGTCAGGGATCAAGGATAGCCATTCATACATGGGGGAGCGGCCCCCCACTTCAGCAGAAAAACTGTCACCGCGGTAGAGGACCGCTAACCTCTACCCCTGCCCTGCCACCGCAGAACTTGAGGAGAACTACCTTCTCACCGAGGAGTCCCATGGACTGACAATCCGCTCCTCTCCTGAACTACAGACCAAGCTCCTGGCCTCCACTGCTACGCAGGAGGCAGAGAGCCTACAACTCCAGCACAGCATGCCATCTGGGCCAGAGAAAGCATCAGACTGGGCAAGTACAGTTTGTCAGGAGCTATCAGCAGAACGCAGTGCCTGTGATGGTGCGCCGCATTACGAGTTCCAGGGTGGGGAGTCAGTCGGTCTCCTTCCACCACAGCAGCGGCTACCCCAGGTAGAGAGTACTGGCGGTACCTCTCCCCAGCGACAGGTAATAATCCCGGAAGGGGAAATGGCAGGTCTCGCTCCCCAATGTTTTGAGCCCCAGCGTGAGGGTGGAGGTGTCCCCTGTGCCAAGCAACGGCGTGCTGCTGCTCCCGTTCCCCAGGATGTGGGAGACTCCCATTGTGGAATTGTTGATGGTGCTGGGATTTGCAACTGGGTGACCCCGAGGCGCTGGGCAGACGGCCCAGATCCACAACCACTTTTTCTGGAGACACCGGTCACCCCATCTCCCACCCAGCTTCTGACCGAGGCACCAGGAAAGGGTGCTATCGGCCCGTTTTTCCCGCGGCTGACTGTGGCACCGGGAGAAGGTACAGGCAGTACCCTTCCCCAGCAGGTCATTGCCCCAGGAAATGGTGTCAGCAAGGCTGCCCACCAGCGAGGGGCTAGGAGACCAGGAAGAGAAAAAGCCCTCAACGTCCCACCCGGGCCGGTTGTTTCCCCATGGCAGGGTACCAGCCCTGGGTGTCTGTATGGTCCGTCGGATACCGGTCCAAACCAAGGGGGCAGTTGGAGAAGCCCGGGGGCCAGCCTCCTCCCTACGGACTATGGACCGAAAGGCTATCGGGGGTTGGCAAAGAATTGCCCCAGCAACCCAAACGTGAGACTTTTTAAAGACAATTGCACCTGGACATCCCCAGGCGGACCTGTAGAGGGTCTCACCAGGTCTGCCATCATGGGACTGGGGGAGCTATGTGACGGATCGGCCGCCACAGGATTTATTTAGTTTAATTTCATTCTTATTTTGTTATATTTTGTTTACCCTTTATTTATAGGAACTAATTTCCTTTGGTAGATTTAATGTAAAACTGTTGCTAGACTTCTAATTAATCATGTTTTTCCCCTGCACCGATCCTGCTAGTAACCATGGAGTACATGCTTGCTACAATGTATCAGTCACACATGTAGCGCTCCACGCTTCAAACCCCAAAATACTTTATGTTCAGTTATATTGTGTGGTTTTAAATGTATTGTCAATTGCTCATTTTTAGTTTTAAATAGACTTATATTTCTTTAGCTAAATGTGTTTATTTAAAGACACTACCTGCCACTAGTGTCAAATGCTTTCCTTTGTATAGAATGTACAATAGGTTTGAGTAATTTGTGGATTATGCAAAAGTGCTTTCTCTTTGGATATCTGTTATCGGTTTACCTGTTCTGAAAGGTTGGGAGTCACATTGTCTCAGTCACCCACTATCTGACTCCCTTTACAATAGGTTATGTAAATCACTGTATGTGGTCACTGTGGGGTCAAGACTTCATCTGCATACAACCAGTGGACCAAAGTGAAGACTGAAGAGGACCTGAAAGAAGCCTGCAGTGGTCTTGGAACCAACCAATTAGAACTGTTGGGGTGGGCGGGAAGTCTGAATGTGCATGGCTGTATTTTGTATATAAGCACTGTCTGTTCCCATTCTAAATACACTCTGATTTACCTTCAAACCTGTACTGAGTCACGACTAGTATTTGGGGAGGGCATAATCACTGAATAAGCCAGCTTTACTGAATCCTTCGCTTCCAGACCATCCAGGGACCGCTGCCAATCTCTCTCCCACCTTGCTAGCTCGCTACCCGGCTAAGCTCTCCAGCAAGACTCAGAGCTGTAGACGGAGCTACCCCTGCAGGGTAGCTGAGCCGTTACAGTGACTATATACAGAATGCACCTGTAAACATGTAACACAGTGACTATATACAGAATGCACCTGTAAACATGTAACACAGTGACTATATACAGAATGCACCTGTAAACATGTAACACAGTGACTATATACAGAATACACCTGTAAACATGTAACATAGTGACTATATACAGAATGCACCTGTAAACATGTAACATAGTGACTATATACAGAATGCACCTGTAAACATGTAACACAGTGACTATATACAGAATGCACCTGTAAACATGTAACACAGTGACTATATACAGAATGCACCTGTAAACATGTAACACAGTGACTATATACAGAATGCACCTGTAAACATGTAACACAGTGACTATATACAGAATGCACCTGTAAACATGTAACACAGTGACTATATACAGAATGCACCTGTAACATGTAACCTAGTGACTTTATTTCCTACATATTTATTTTCTGTTAATCTGTATATTTGTGTTGTTTTTTTTTAATATCTTGCATTGTATTACTTTGTATTTCTGTAACTGTAACACTTCAATGTTCTTGAACTCAGGACATACTTGAAAACGAGAGAAATCTCAATGTATCCTTCCTGGTAAAATCCTTTATAAATAAATAAATAATACAGTACTCGGAGCAGGAAAAAGAAAAACTTTTTTTATAAATAAGCAGCAGAGCAGGTTTCTAGTAATATAAACTAATTTATTTCAATAAAAAACAAGGCATATGGCAATAAAAATGCATAAAAGCATAAAAAATAGTGAACAATCTTAGGTAAGGATCACTAAGAACGCGTTTTTAGAGAGAGTTCAGAGAAGGGCTACTAAAATGGTGTACGGCTTGAAGGAGAAAAGTTACCAGGAAAGGCTTAATGATCTTAACATGTACAGCTTGGAAAAAAGACGAGACAGAGGAGATATGATAGAAACATTTAAATACGTAAAGGGAATCCACAAGGTAGAGGAAGGGAGTATATTTAAAAGGAAACAAAGTAGCAAAACAAGAGGACATAGTCTTAGATTAGAGGGGCAAAGGTTTAAAAGTAACATCAGGAAGCATTACTTTACTGAGAGGGTGGTGGATACATGGAACAGCCTTCCAGCAGAAGTGGTAGAGGCCAAAACAGTAATTGAATTTAAGCAGGCATGGGATAGGCATAAGGCTAGATGGGCCGCAAGGTTCTTATCTGCCGACATTTTTCTATGTTTCTGTTTTGGCCTTCCGGCTTCCTCAGTAAGTATCCTTAACAATAGGGTAGTCTCTGATAGAAAAAAGTCAATAAAACGTTTACATAAAAAGTCTGTATATATAGAGCGTTTGAGTCCTGCTGCTTGTTAATCTTGATTGGGACGTCTTCCATCATGATTAATTCCTGGTGTCCGGCGTGCGTTCCAAGCCGACCCGCATAAATCTTTCATGTCATCCAGATGTTCAGCGTGTATTCATTTTGACCTGTATGCTTCCTGGAATAGGTGCTGCACGTTTTGCGATTTGCGGCTTTTGTTTTCTTTCCATGGATGTCTGTTCGTTATCTTTAGAAATTTGGTCGTAATCTTTTTATCTGCGTGGTTTGAAAGAATGTCAGTAATCTGGATGTGTATTCCTTATGTCTGCCTTGTCTTTTAAAACAAAGGTATATTAGAAGGAACAATTAAAATGAAGTGCTTGCTATATCTACCTTAAATTATTAGCATTAAAGTGCATTCAATTTAGCAACTCAATTTTGGCAACTTAATTTGCAATCTGCCTTATCTTTTAAAGCAGAATATATTACAGGGGAAAAATAAAATGAAGTGCTTGATATATCTTCCTCCAATTATTAAGATTGGGGTGCATTAAATTTAACAGCTCAAATTTGGCAACCTAATTTATGTTAAGAGAGAGGAATCAGTTATAACAAAGTACGCAGTATATCGAAAAAATATATAATAAATCATAAATAATGAGGTGAAAACCTTTCAAATTAATTTATCTTTTATTTTTTTTCTCAGGTTCCAGTGCATCAAAATTACTAGCTTTTTTTTATTTTTTTTTATTACCAAACTAATTTACATTGTCGTGGTATATTACAGAAACATGAATTGGTATGTGTGAAATGCAAATTTTCGATGTATCAATAAATAGAATAGGATTCTTTCCGATTGATTAATGAATTTATGTATTGTGTTTAATGGGGGTCCAAAGTTTGTTTATTAAAAGATATATTTAAATTAAATTTTGATGTAAATTTAATTAGGGTCATGGGGGGGGGTGAAAAATAAAAAAATAATAATAATAATAAAAAAAATATATATATAAAAAACGAATAATATAGGCAGTATGGAGCACCTTTTTCTTTTCTTTCTCCCTCCCCTTTCCTTTCCCCTTTCCCCTTTCCTCCTTCCCCTTAGTAATCTATATCAGGGAAGAATCAAGAAAAGGGGATATATAGTTATAATATTCCAATTTGAAGTAAAAAGGGTATGTGAATATCTAGTTCAAATTGTGAATGGAGAGATTGGATGACAGGAGTGTGTAGGTGTAACTACAAATTCTAATGAAAAAGTGACTAGACTTAAGTGTTAATATGTTTAAATAAAATGGCAAATTTCAAAATCTGCGTTGAGGCCATTTGGTTGCAGTGTGTTTAAAAGGTAGATCCACTTTATTTCTTCTTTATTTTATTTTTTTCTCAAAATCCCCTCCCCTCCAGTCTCTTTCTACTTGTTTGATGCCTATAAAAGTGAGGCCTCTCGGATCACTGTTGTGTTTGATTTTGAAGTGTTGCGATACTGAGTGCTTTTCATATCCAATTCTGATGTTTCGGATGTGTTCGTAAATTCTTTTGTTAAAGTGTCTTGTAGTCCTACCAACGTATCTTAGACCGCATGGGCATCTAAGCAAATATATAATATTTCTTGAAAAGCACGTAATGACTTCCTTAATGGGATAGATATCTTTGCCTTCACCTAAAGTCTTGATAACTTCTTTTTTATTGCCTGTCTCCCGGCAGTTACGGCAGTTCCCACAGCGGTGCAATGCTTTACTTATTCCAAACATATTGTGGTTTCTTTTTTTTGTTGTGTAATGGCTCTTAGTTAGATTGTGCTTCAAATTCTGTGCTCCTCTACAAATTATCGTAGGTTTTTCAGGGAGAATTTCCTTCAATAGTGGGTCTTTTAGGAGAAGAGGCCAATGTTTCTTTATCAAAGTTCTTAGCTGCCAGTTTTGCTGATGGTATGTAAATACGAAAGGTACACCTCCTTTCTCAAGTAAATGGTTATTCTGTTTCGGTTTATATTTTATCAGTTCTTTTCTCTCCTTGTTGTTGATGTCTTCTCTAATTTCTTCCAAAGTATGACGTTCGTAACCTTTGTCTTCAAGGTTTTTTATTAAAATATTTGATTGTTCTTGGAAGGTTTCTTGCTTCGTGCAGTTCCTGCGAATCCTTAATAGTTGGCTCTTTGTGACGCCCTCCAGACATTTTTCAAAATGGCAACTGCTCCTTTCAATAAAACTATTGGTGTTGACTTTCTTGAAGAAAGGTTTAGTTTCCAGTTTACCGTTTTCAACATACAAAATTAGGTCTAGGAAATTTAATTGTGTCCTACTGTATGTGGAGTCTAGTGCGATATTCCAATCGTTGATGTTAATGCTTCCGAGGAACTCTTTCAATAGATTTTCTTCTCCTTTCCAGATGAGGAAGAGCTCATCGATATAGCGCTTATATAATATTATGTTGTCTTTCCATTTCTCTCGCCAACTTTTCTCCCAGTAGGACATATAGAGGTTTGCAAAACAAGGTGTAAATTTCGTGCCCATGGCTATCCCTTCTTTTTGAATGTAGAAGGTGTCGTTAAAATTAAAGAAATTATTCTCCAGGATCAGTTTGATTCCCCTCAAGATAAAGTTGGATTTTGTCCTCTAGAATGGTTCTCGATTCTATCAGGAAATGTTGTACCGCCTCACAGCCCTTTCCATGGGGGATGATACTATATAGTGATTTCACGTCACTGGTGACTAATATATAGTTCTCCCGCCATTCTAGATCTTCTAGTAATTGTAATAGGTTCATAGTGTCTTTGAGATATGCTTCGGTCTTCAAAACTATTGGTTGAAGTAATATGTCAATATACTCCGAAAGTTTTGCTAGAGACTGAACCAATACCCGAAATAATGGGTCGTCCTGGAGGTCTTTCTACATTCTTGTGAATCTTTGGTAAGAAATAAAATACGGGCATTATTGGATGTTTCGGAGATAGATATTCATGCTCCTTATTGTTAAGAATTCCCAAATCTTTTCCTTCATCAAGATAATCAATGAAGAGATTTTTTATTCGTAGTGATGGTTCGTGATTTAGAACCTGATAGGTTCTTTCATCGTTTAGAATCCGGAGGGCTTCTTCCTCGTAAAATTGTTTGGTCATAATTACCAACCCTCCGCCTTTATCGGCTGGTTTGATGATGATATCATTATTATTACTTAGTTCTTTAAGGGCTAGGCGTTCTTCCTTTGTGAGGTTAGTATTGTTCTTTCTCCATTTTAAACCCTCGATGTCCTTCAGGACTACTTGTTCGAATGCATTAATTTCATTTGATAACATAGAGCGTGGGTAGAAGGTCGATTTTTCTTTTAGCTTTGTATGTTGGTATATCTCAATAGGAGCAGTGTATGTCAATGGATTTTTAAAAAAATACTTCTTGAGGCAAAGGTTTTTTTAAAATTTTTGTAAATTGACATAAGTTTCAAACTTGTTTAGGTTTCTTGTAGGAGCGTATTTAAGACCTTTTTTAAGGACTTTAACTTGAGTTTCTGTAAGAACTTTTGTGGTTAGATTGTATATACCCGGTCCGGTCTAGTATCTTCCTCTTTTTTCTTGGGTTCTAGTGTAATCTGGATCTTCCTCCTCTCCTTCCTCTCTTTCTGATCTTTTCCTTGGGTCCATTGTCTCTTCAGTGATTGGCCTTCCCCTATCCTGATGTCTAAACGTCTCTGGTCCTTCTGAAGAACCTCACTATCTTCGTTCTGTAATGGAGAATATCTATTCTTCAATACTATATCGGGGATTTTTTTCTGGGGTTTCCCCTGAGTATGGTAATTTTGGTACTCGTGATCTCTTCTCCTCTGTGGTGATCTTTTATATTGATTCCTCCATGGAGGTGGTAGATCTTGAGGTGGGGATCTATAGGAGTCTTTTCTCCTTTTTTGGGGAGTGTAATATTTTGAGGAGTGTAATATAAAAATTTTTTTATAAAAAAAAAAGGTTTTTCTTTTTCCTGCTCCGAGTACCGTATGCACTAGGAATATCTCCTCGCTATCCAGGAATTCATGCAACTATCCTGTATTCAACCGGAAGAATCCAACACTGAAAAGGAGGAATAAGAATTCATAGCAACTTGAAATATAAGTATTACTTTTATTCTATGTCAGAGTTTTCTCTACACATTTATATTTCTTTCGCAAAATTGCTGCTATACAAAATGCATTTGGAATAATATACTAAGTTACTGCTTAGGTGCGCCTGGAAAACTTTTTTCTTTTCTTATATTTCTTTAGGTAGAAATGTGTTTTTTTTTTAAGATACTACCTGCAGCGAGTTCAAATGCTTTCTTTCGTATAGATTGTAAAATAGGTTTGAGTAATTTGTGATTAGGCAAAAGGGTTTTCTCTTTGTTCATCTGCTATCTGTTTACATGTCTCAGAGGTTAGGAGTCACTATTGTCTCAGCCAAACCCTTACTGATTTCCTTTACAATAGATTATGTAAATGATGTGTGATATGAAGAAAGAGGAATGTTTATTGTAAATATCTGACATAATGTAATTAGCATTTTAGTAGGTCAATGTGGGTCATTTATGCAAATTATGGCTGTTGGATCTCAGCATAAATTGTGGCGTTTATGTTCATTAAAAGAGCTCAGAGAGAGAGAATTCTGTTGGAACATACAGCCACGTCTGGTGTCTCCTTCAGCTACGCTACACTACACACTCAACCTCAGAAGGCACAGAGCGGCCTTCTGGAAATTCCTAACGGCTCCAGGGCAGAGAAAAAGAAGCAGGCGGGTCAAGCTGCTCGAGTCGCTGAGGACAGCGCTCCCAGTAGCCGGGCTGTCTGGAGAGTCAGGACAGGCGGAAGAGAACGGTTCCGTCACTATAAATATATATATATATATAGTATCTGACAGCAGTGAATACACCCCTATATACAGTATCTGACAGAAGTGAATACACCCCTATATATACATATAATATCTGACAGAAGAGAATACACCCCTATGTATACAGTATCTGACAGAAGTGAATACGACCCTATATATACATATAATATCTGACAGAAGTGAATACACCCCTATATATACATATAATATCTGACAGAAGTGAATACACCCCTATATATACATATAATATCTGACAGAAGTGTATTCACCCCTATATATACAGTATCTGACAGAAGTGGTTACACCCCTATATATACACACAGTATCTGACAGCAGCGAATACACCCCTATATATACAGTATCTGACAGCAGTGAATACACTCCCTATATATATATATACAGTATCTGTCAGAAGTGGTTACACCCCTATATACACAGTATCTGACAGCAGTGAATACACCCCTATATATACAGTATCTGACAGAGGTGATTACATATATTATCTGACAGCAGTGAATACATCCCCATATATACAGTATCTGACAGAAGTGTATACACCTATATATATATATATATATAAATAGATGTATGGAATCACCCGCACTCCAGGATTTTTTCACGTTCCTTCACTTTATTTGAACAAGTTTTATGTCATGTCAACGTTTCAGTTCCTCTCCGGAACTTTCATCAGGACAAAAAAACACAATACCCCCCATTGCAAACCCTGAGGTTAAATAGGGAGAAAAATCATTAAAATTTCAAACACCTTGGCTACTCACCCTCCCGGTGTGTATGGCGTCCGGCGTGCTCTAGGGTGCTCTGCGCATGCGCCATACTGCGGCGCGTCTCAATGACGTCATCCTGGTCGTCCTGGTAACCAAAATGCCTTAGACTCCATAAGAGCCCTCCCACATACAGCGCCCGTGCCCCTCGGTTCACTCATACACACCAGCTGGGAAGAAAACCAAGGATTGCCGCTTTGAACAGCAGCAATCACATTTTAGAAACAAGCTACCATCTGTGTTTAGGAGAAATGTCACATTTTTTTTGTAGCGTATACATTATGCGTATATTTAATGGCACGCGCTATGCAAGCTGGTATTTAGGCACACTGGTATTATGAGACACTGGTATTGTGCATGGCAGACTGGTAATATGGCTGGCAGACCGGGCACCGAGGAGACGGAGGCCGGGCGCCGAGGAAACGGAGGCCGGGCGCCGAGGAGACGGAGGCCGGGCGCCGAGGAGACGGAGGCCGGGCGCCGAGGAGACGGAGGCCGGGCGCCGAGGAGACGGAGGCCGGGCGCCGAGGAGACGGAGGCCGGGCACCGAGGAGACGGAGGCCGGGCACCGAGGAGACGGAGGCCGGGCGCCGAGGAGACAGAGGCCGGGCGCCGAGGAGACAGAGGCCAGGCGCCGAGGAGACAGAGGCCAGGCGCCGAGGAGATAAACAAATCTGATCCATTGGAGAGGCTCTGTGCTGTGCGCCTCTGCAATGGATCGGATTTGTTTTGTCCCTCGCGCACGTCGGCTGTGCACCTGCCGCGGCCGTTGGATGCGTGCGCAGCCAACCACCGCAGGTTTCGCGCGCATGCGCAGTCCGTTTTTTTGGCAATGGACACGCCGGAGCTTATTGTATTATGATTATATATATACTTATATATATATACCCTAAATACATCGTATCTGACAGCAGTGACTACACCCCTATATATACAGTATCTGACAGCAGTAAATACACCCCTATATATACAGTATCTGACAGCAGTAAATACACCCCTATATATACAGTATCTGACAGCAGTAAATACACCCCTATATATACAGTATCTGACAGAAGTGACTACACCCCTATATATACAGTATCTGACAGCAGTGACTACACCCCTATATATACAGTATCTGACAGCAGTAAATACACCCCTATATATACAGTATCTGACAGCAGTAAATACACCCCTATATATACAGTATCTGACAGCAGTAAATACACCCCTATATATACAGTATCTGACAGCAGTAAATACACCCCTATATATACAGTATCTGACAGCAGTAATACACCCCTATATATACAGTATCTGACAGCAGTGATTACACCCCTATATATACAGTATCTGTCAGAAGTGAATACACCCCTATATATACAGTATCTGACAGCAGTGATTACACCCCTATATATACACAGTATCTGACAGCAGTGATTACACCCCTATATATACAGTATCTGACAGAAGTGAATACACCCCTATATATACAGTGTCTGACAGAAGTGAATACACCCCTATATATACAGTGTCTGACAGAAGTGAATACACCCCTATATATACAGTATCTGACAGAAGTGAATACACCCCTATATATACAGTATCTGACAGAAGTGAATACACCCCTATATATACAGTGTCTGACAGAAGTGAATACACCCCTTATATATACAGTATCTGACAGAAGTGAATACACCCCTATATATACAGTGTCTGACAGAAGTGAATACACCCCTATATATACAGTATCTGACAGAGTGATTACACCCCTATACATACAGTATCTGACAGAAGGAATACATCCCTATATATACAGTATCTGACAGAAGTGAATACACCCCTATATATACAGTATCTGACAGAAGTGATTACACCCCTATATATACAGTATCTATCAGAAGTGAATACACCCCTATATATACAGTATCTGACAGCAGTGAATACACCCCTATATATTACAGTATCTGACAGCAGTAAATACACCCCTATATATACAGTATCTGACAGCAGTGAATACACCCCTATATATACAGTATATGACAGCAGTAAATACACCCCTATATATACAGTATCTGACAGCAGTAAATACACCCCTATATATACAGTATCTGACAGAAGTGAATACACCCCTATATATACAGTATCTGACAGAAGTGAATACACTCCTATATATACAGTATCTGACAGAAGTGAATACACCCCTATATATACAGTATCTGACAGCAGTAATACACTCCTATATATACAGTATCTGACAGAAGTGATTACATCCCTATATATAACAGTATCTGACAGAAGTGATTACACCCCTATATATACAGTAATCTGACAGAACTGATTACACCCCTATATATACACAGTATCTGACAGAACTGATTACACCCCTATATATACTGTATCTGACAGAAGTGAATACACCCCTATATATACAGTATCTGACAGAAGTGACTACACCCCTATATATACAGTATCTGACAGAAGTGATTACACCCCTATATATACAGTATCTGACAGAAGTGAATTACACCCCTATATATACATTATCTGACAGAAGTGAATACACCCCTATATATACATTATCTGACAGAAGTGATTACACCCCTATATATACTGTATCTGACAGCAGTGATTACACCCCTATATGTACAGTATCTGACAGAAGTGATTACACCCCTATATATACAGTATCTGACAGAAGTGAATACACCCCTATATATACAGTATCTGACAGAAGTGATTACACCCCTATATAAACAGTATCTGAAAGAATTGATTACACCCCTATATATACAGTATCTGACAGCAGTAACTACACCCCTATATATACAATATCTGACAGAAGTGAATACACCCCTATATATACAGTATCTGACAGCAGTGAATACACTCCTATATATACAGTATCTGACAGAAGTGATTACACCCCTATATATACAGTATCTGACAGAAGTGATTACACCCCTATATAAACAGTATCTGAAAGAATTGATTACACCCCTATATATACAGTATCTGACAGCAGTAAATACACTCCTATATATACAGTATCTGACAGAAGTGAATACACCCCTATATATACAGTATCTGACAGAAGTGATTACACCCCTATATATACAGTATCTGACAGCAGTAAATACACCCCTATATATACAGTATCTGACAGCAGTAAATACACTCCTATATATACAGTATCTGACAGAAGTGAATACACCCCTATATATACAGTATCTGACAGCAGTAAATACACTCCTATATATACAGTATCTGACAGAAGTGATTACATCCCTATATATACAGTATCTGACAGAAGTGATTACACCCCTATATATACAGTGTCTGACAGAAGTGATTACACCCCTATATATACAGTATATGACAGAACTGATTACACCCCTATATATACTGTATCTGACAGAAGTGAATACACCCCTATATATACAGTATCTGACAGAAGTGACTACACCCCTATATATACAGTATCTGACAGAAGTGATACACCCCTATATATACATTATCTGACAGAAGTGAATACACCCCTATATATACAGTATCTGACAGAAGTGAATACACCCCTATATATACAGTATCTGACAGCAGTGAATACACCCCTATATATACATTATCTGACAGAAGTGATTACACCCCTATATATACAGTATCTGACAGAAGTGAATACACCCCATATATATACAGTATCTGACAGCAGTGAATACACCCCTATATATACAGTATCTGACAGAAGTGATTACACCCCTATAATACAGTATCTGACAGAAGTGATTACACCCCTATATATACATTATCTGACAGAAGTGAATACACCCCTATATATACATTATCTGACAGAAGTGATTACACCCCTATATATATACAGTATCTGACAGAAGTGAATATACCCCTATATATACAGTATCTGACAGCAGTGAATACACCCCTATATATACAGTATCTGACAGCAGTGATTACACCCCTATATATACAGTATCTGACAGAAGTGAATACACCCCTATATATACAGTATCTGACAGAAGTGATTACACCCCTATATAAACAGTATCTGAAAGAATTGATTACACCCCTATATATACAGTATCTGACAGCAGTAACTACACCCCTATATATACAATATCTGACAGAAGTGAATACACCCCTATATATACAGTATCTGACAGCAGTGAATACACTCCTATATATACAGTATCTGACAGAAGTGATTACACCCCTATATATACAGTATCTGACAGAAGTGATTACACCCCTATATATACAGTATCTGACAGAAGTGAATACACCCCTATATATACAGTATCTGACAGCAGTAAATACACTCCTATATATACAGTATCTGACAGAAGTGATTACACCCCTATATATACAGTATCTGACAGCAGTAAATACACTCCTATATATACAGTATCTGACAGAAGTGAATACACCCCTATATATACAGTATCTGACACAAGTGAATACACCTCTATATATACAGTATCTGACAGAAGTGATTACACCTTTATATATACAGTATCTGACAGCAGTGAATACACCCCTATATATAACAGTATCTGACAGAAGTGATTACACCCCTATATATACAGTATCTGACAGCAGTGATTACACCCCTATATATACAGTATCTGACAGCAGTGATTACACCCCTATATATATACAGTATCTGTCAGAAGTGATTACACCCCTATAATATACAGTGTCTGACAGAAGTGATTACACCCCTATATATATATACAGTATCTGACAGAAGTGAATACACCCCTATATATATATATACAGTATCTGACAGAAGCGAATACACTCCTATATATACAGTATCTGACAGAAGTGAATACACCCCTATATATACAGTATCTGACAGAAGTGAATATACCCCTATATATACAGTATCTGTCAGAAGTGATTACACCCCTATATATACAGTATCTGACAGAAGCGAATACACTCCTATATATACAGTATCTGTCAGAAGTGATTACACCCCTATATATATACAGTATCTGACAGAAGCGAATACACTCCTATATATACAATATCTGACAGAAGCGAATACACTCCTATATATACAGTATCTGACAGAAGCAGTGACGTGCGGCGAGGTCAGTGGCTTGTATCAGAACCAGATATACACAGGGTTATGCAGTCACAATTTACGCATTTGATTATCATTATATAGGAGAATAGAGTTTCACTATTTATACTCATGGTTACCAATTAAAATATATATTGCATGGTCTCACTGTGATATTTACAAATGCTGTCCCTTCAATATCTTCTTCAGTTACCCTTTTGCTGATTCTGCATATTACTTACTTAGCTCTCATGGATATAATGCCCCAGCTCCTCTCATGGATATAATGCCCCAGCTCCTCTCATGGATATAATGCCCCAGCTCCTCTCATGGATATACTGCCCCAGCTCCTCTCATGGATATACTGCCCCAGCTCCTCTCATGGATATACTGCCCCAGCTCCTCTCATGGATATACTGCCCCAGCTCCTCTCATGGATATACTGCCCCAGCTCCTCTCATGGATATACTGCCCCAGCTCCTCTCATGGATATACTGCCCCAGCTCCTGTCATGGATATACTGCCCCAGCTCCTCTCATGGATATACTGCCCCAGCTCCTCTCATGGATGTACTGCCCCAGCTCCTCTCATGGATATACTGCCCCAGCTCCTCTCATGGACACTGCCCCAGCTGCTCTCATAGATATACTGCCCCAGCTCCTCTCATGGATATACTGCCCCAGCTCCTCTCATGGATATACTGCCCCAGCTCCTCTCATGGACACTGCCCCAGCTCCTCTCATGGATATACTGCCCCAGCTCCTCTCATGGATATACTGCCCCAGCTCCTCTCATGGATATACTGCCCCAGCTCCTCTCATGGATATACTGCCCCAGCTGCTCTCATAGATATACTGCCCCAGCTCCTCTCATGGATATACTGCCCCAGCTCCTCTCATGGATATACTGCCCCAGCTCCTCTCATGGACACTGCCCCAGCTCCTCTCATGGATATACTGCCCCAGCTCCTCTCATGGATATACTGCCCCAGCTCCTCTCATGGATATACTGCCCCAGCTCCTCTCATGGATATACTGCCCCAGCTCCTCTCATGGATATACTGCCCCAGCTCCTTCATGGATATACTGCCCCAGCTCCTCTCATGGATATACTGCCCCAGCTCCTCTCATGAATTTTGCCCCAGCTCCTCTCATGGATATGCCCCAGCACATTGATTTGCCCCAGCAGCTCATGGATTTGCCCCAGCTCATGGATATGCCGCAGCAGCTCATGGATAATGCCCCAGCACATGGATATGCCCCAGCTCATGGATTTGCCCCAGCTCATGGATTTGCCCCAGCTCATGGATATGCCGCAGCAGCTCATGGATAATGTCCCAGCACATGGATATGCCCCAGCTCATGGATTTGCCGCAGCAGCTCATGGATAATGCCCCAGCACATGGATATGCCCCAGCTCATGGATTTGCCCCAGCAGCTCATGGATAATGCCCCAGCACATGGATTTTTCCCCAGCACATGGATATGCCCCAGCACATGGATTTGCCCCAGCAGCTCATGGATTTGCCCCAGCACATGGATATGCCCCAGCTCATGGATAATGCCCCAGCACATGGATATGCCCCAGCTCATGGATTTGCCCCAGCTCATGGATTTGCCGCAGCAGCTCATGGATAATGCCCCAGCTCATGGATAATGCCCCAGCACATGGATATGCCCCAGCACATGGATTTGCCCCAGCAGCTCATGGATATGCCCCAGCTCATGGATAATGCCCCAGCTCATGGATTTTCCCCAGCACATGGATTTGCCCCAGCAGCTCATGGATATGCCCCAGCTCATGGATAATGCACCAGCTCATGGATAATGCACCAGCTCATGGATTTGCCCCAGCACATGGATATGCCCCAGCTCATGGATATGCCCCAGCTCATGGATTTGCCCCAGCACATGGATTTGCCCCAGCAGCTCATGGATTTGCCCCAGCAGCTCATGGATATGCGTATTCTACCAAATTGGCAATGGAAAATTCCTCCGAACTGGAAAAAAAAATCAAAAAAGCATCCTATTCTCCTAATAGAGCTTAAATCAATAAAAATGTTTCTATATAATAAAAAAAGTTCCTTTTAGAAATTATGAAAAGATCTATTCTAACAAAAACGGAATGCGTTAGAGCTGCACCTGCATAGCTCACATCAAATTGATTATTGCAGTACATCCGAGTAACGGTGCAAAGTCGGACTAGCACACTACACATAGCTCTGTGATACACTCATACACACCACATTACTGTACAGCTCTGTGATATGCTCATACTCATACACACCACATTACTGTGAGTTTTATTGCTGTACAGCTCTGTGATACGCTCATACACACACCCAGAGTATTTATACACACACACAAATCCAGCATTATATTCTCATACACATTCAGCACAGTAGTATTAAATCCCTGGTGCTCTAATGGACCAAATGAGGTTAATCTAGTAATCAGGCTCTATCACTCCCCACTCCAGTCATAGCTGGCAGACTGTACAGGTTGGGCTTGTGGCAGGTGAAGGTGTGAAGGAGTCTGGCTGCAGCTTGTGACACCCCACAGCCTCCACACAGCAGCAGCACAGGGAAAGGGAGGGAGGGAGGGGCTGTGGAGGGAGGGGCTTTAGTTGTAGTGATACAGTGTTTCCAGGAAGGGGTTTAAGTGGAGGGAGGGGGCATTCATCCATTATTTGTGATGGTACAGTTTGGACCTCTCTCATGCCTGAGACGCTGCTGGCTCTGTTGATCGCTCTGTACTCCATACAGGCAGCAGCTGAAGAGTCTGAGTGTTCCACCAGGCTCCTACTCGCAGAAGTGCTGTACCTTGCTGAGTGGAGGCCCTCTGCTCCTCTTAGTGACCGGTCCCTAACAATGCTCTGCTTCCCTGTCACTGTGGGAGGAGCTCAGAGCATGTGCTCTCTCTCCTCTGCTCGCCTGCACCAAACCGCCAGACAAAAAGCCCTGCCTTTCACCCAGATTTCCCATGATGCTCTGCCCATTGTTACATGCTGGCCAGCCTCCGGCTTGTGGTTTCACCTATGGAGGCCACAGCTCCAGCCCTGGCTGCAGGATGAATGATGGATCAGGAGGGGCCACAAGCTGGCTGCTCCCGCCCCAGTAACACTCGGTTAGGCCCAGCTCTTACCCTTCCTTCTCTGCTGAGGTGTGTAACGTTGGGGGCTTCCAGCCCTACCTGTGTGCTTGAGGACAGCAAGTCTGATGCTGCTCGCTGACCACTGCCCGGTTTAAATGGAGACAGGCAGGGAGGTGATTGCATGAGGTGTGGCTTGAGTGGGGGGCGTGGTCTGGTGAAGGTCTTTAAAAACCCTCAGTTAGTTTCAGAAGTTGCCAGATCATGGTTATCCATACCTGAGCTCCTTGTACCTGACTGCTAAATTGATTTAACCTGTTATTGACCTCTGCTTGTGTTCTGACCATTCTGCCTTCTGTTGCCCTAGACTATTTACTTGTACTACGCTACTGCTCTGATACCGACCCGGCTATTCCATTTGACCATTCTGAACTCTGTATTCCTGATTCTGGCTCGGCTGACTCCTCTCCGTATTGTTAACCCTTTTCTGTCTAGCTAGTTTACCTGGCCAATTCTAAGGACCAGACAGATAGGGATCATTCACAGCTACACTGTTGGTAGCTTCTGGGTTTTGTGGAGTGTTGGGGGTTAAGTACTGCGTGGTGGGATCCGGGAACCGTGACATTACGATCTGACCAATATGGATCCCGCAGATTTAACACAGCACTTGGCTACCTTTGTATCCAGACAGGATGAGCAGGATCATAGGATGGATCAGTTTGCTCTCGCCTTACAAACTATCCTGAATCGTACTGCACACCTGGAACCAGCTGGGGTTGCACCCCCGCCTGCTATACCTGTGCCCCCTGTCGTTCAGACATCCCAGGTACACATGACCGCTCCTATGAGGTTTGACGGTACTCCCTCAGAGTGCCGGGGATTTTTGGTCCATGTGGATATCCATTTTAAATTAAATCCACAAATGTTTTTTTCTGACATTGCCAAAGTGGGGTTTATTATTAACCATCTGTCTGGCAGAGCATTGACATGGGCGACTCCGTTATGGGAGGCAGAAAGACCTATTGTACGGGATTATAAAGAATTCATAGCCGAGTTACAACGTACATTTAATCCTACCAGAAAGGCCACGATAGCCGGCAAATCCTTGTTCCGCATACGTCAAGGGAACAGGACTGTGTCTGATTATGCCATATAATTTAAAACCTTGATCTCTGATGTGAACTGGACAAATGAGACACTGGTTCTGGCTTTTATGGAGGGGTTATCAGAGTCATTGATGCATGAATTAGCTCCACGTAAACTACCTGAGGTATTGTGTGAACTCATTGATTATTGTATAGATCTGGATAATCAGATAAGGGATAGAAGGATTCCAAGAGAGAGACCCAAGAGACCGTTACCTAGGTTGGCCCCTGTCTTTCAAGCACCACCCAGAGAGTTATCTCCTCCCTCTGAGCCTATGCAACTAGGCCGTACTAGGCTTACAGAGGAGGAGAGAACAAGGCGTTTTCGTGAGGGATTGTGCCTGTATTGTGGTTTGGGGGGACATGTACGATTTCAATGTCCTACTCGTCCTAAAATGCATGATAAGCCGGAAAACTACCGCACCTAAGGCAGCTGAGGAGACAGGCCTTGGGTGTGACGTGCATGTCTCCTTTCAAAGACACTAAACTTATGTTACCAGTATCCTTGGCTTGGGAGACCAAGACCACACATAATACCGCTTTTGTGGATTCTGGGGCTGCTGGTAACTTTATTGATGTTAACTACGCTTCTTCCATTTCTCTACCTCTGGTTGTAAGAGAGACACCCTTAGCCGTTGAAGCCATAGACGGTAGGCCGTTATCCTGCCCTAGGATTACTCACGATACGGTTACAGTAGTTCTTACTACTGGTCTCTTGCATAAAGAAAAGATCATATTCCAAGTTATCCACTCACCTTCCAATCCTGTTGTACTTGGTTTCCCCTGGTTGGTGGAACATAATCCTGTTATTGATTGGGTTAAAGGAGAGATACTGTCTTGGAGTTCTGCATGTTTTGGGACTTGTTTAATACCCATTCAGCATGTCGGTGCCCTGAACACACCCACAGCCCCTCCATTGTCTACTGAAGTTCCTGAACAATATGCAGACCTCAGGGCTGTGTTTGATAAAAGAGAGGCAGAGAAACTGCCTCCACATAGACCATATGATTGTGCTATTGATATTCATCCAGGTACCATGCCTCCCCGAGGCAAAGTATACCCTCTTTCCATAAAGGAGAACCAAATTATGGAGGAGTATATCAAGGAGAATTTGGAGAGAGGTTTTATCCGACGTTCCTCTTCTCCAGCAGGGGCTGGATTCTTTTTTGTGTCGAAAAAAGAGGGAGATCTACGCCCGTGTATTGATTATAGGGGGCTTAACAAAATCACCATTAAGAACGTGTACCCTATCCCTCTCATATCAGAACTGTTCGACAGGTTAAGGGGTTCAGCAGTATACACTAAACTTGATTTAAGAGGAGCTTACAATTTGATACGCATAAAAGAGGGGCATGAGTGGAGAACAGCATTTAACACCAGGAGTGGGCATTATGAATACTTGGTCATGCCTTTCGGTCTTTGTAATGCTTCAGCGGTATTCCAGGATATTATTAATGATGTGCTCAGAGATTTCTTGCAAACCTTTGTTATAGTATACCTAGACGATATATTGATTTACTCTCCCGATCTGAAAACCCACCATGCACATGTCAGACAGGTATTAGCTAAATTACTGGACAATGGTCTTTATTGCAAACTAGAGAAGTGTTTATTCGACATAACTACTGTGAAATTCCTTGGGTATATTATCACTCCAGAAGGTTTTGAGATGGATCCTTCTAAACTCACGGCCATCTCAGAATGGCCTCTCCCTCAAGGTCTCAAGGCCATACAGAGGTTTCTGGGGTTTTCTAACTATTATAGGAGATTTATCAAGAATTATTCCGCTATAGCCTCTCCTATCATTAATATGACACGTAAAGGTCTGAAGAACCAGATCTGGTCTTCTCAATCTAAGCAAGCATTCGAAGCCCTCAAACAGGCTTTTACTTCCGCTCCCGTGTTACAGCATCCTGATCCCAGGATTCCGTTTATTCTTGAGGTTGATGCTTCTGAGATAGGCATTGGGGCTGTCCTGTCTCAAAGAGAGTCTCCAGGAAAACCTCTACATCCTTGTGGGTTCTTTTCAAGAAAATTATCACCAGCAGAACGCAATTATGATATTGGCAACAGAGAATTGCTTGCTATTGTGTCTGCCCTGTCAGAGTGGAGACATTTGTTGGAAGGTACTCTTGATCCTTTGTTGATAATCACTGATCATAAGAACCTTAAGTATATCGGGGATGCTAAACGGTTGAACTCGAGACAGGCCAGGTGGTCATTGCTACTGTCCCGGTTTAATTTTGTATTGACTTACAGACCAGGTGACCGCAATGTAAAGGCTGATGCCTTATCACGTCAATATGACCCATATGAATCTAATACACAAGACCACAATCCTATAGTTCCTCCTGAACGTATTGTGGCTTCCACAGTCTTGTCTGTCTCCTCGCCTTTCCTGGAACGTCTCCAGGCAGCTCAAGTGGGGGCTCCACCTGACAAGCCTCCAGATATGTTGTTTGTACCTGAAAAGGAAAGACAAGAATTACTCATAATGTTTCATGATTCTAAACCAGCAGGTCATCCTGGTATTACTAAGACTCTTACCAGTATTTCCAGACAGTTCTGGTGGCCCACCATGCGACAGGACGTACGCCTGTTTGTTTTGGCTTGTCAAATCTGTGCCAGAAGCAAAACCAGTAAAACCTTGCCTGTCGGTCTATTGCAGCCTTTACCCACGCCTAAGAGGCCTTGGTCTCATCTATCTATGGATTTTATTGTGGACTTGCCGAAGTCCAAAGGTCATACTGTGGTTCTGACAGTTGTAGACCGCTTCTCCAAAATGGCTCATTTTGTCCCTTTACCTAAGCTTCCTACAGCCAAAGAACTGGCGGTCGTCTTTGCTAGAGAGATTGTACGAATACATGGGGTTCCGTCTGAAATAGTCTCTGACAGAGGAGCTCAGTTCGTCTCTCGTTTCTGGAAGGTTTTCTGTGCGGAGATGGGGGTGCGATTGGCCTTCTCTTCAGCATACCATCCACAAACTAATGGGGCAGCAGAGAGGGCAAATCAGGGTCTCGAGCAGTACATACGTTGCTTTACCACACAACAACAAGACAATTGGTCGGAGTTGTTGCCCTGGGCTGAGTATGCACGTAATAACGCCGTTAATGAGACCACTGGCCACTCTCCTTTTTCTGCTATCTATGGTTTTTTCCCTCCGGCTCTACCACTTCAGTTTAATGAACAGGCCATCCCGGCTCTCGATGACCATCTCACTCAACTACAAGAGATTTGGAAACAGATTCGCATAAATATGGAGCGCAATGTTGCTGTCCAGAAACGCAAGGCTGACAGGCATAGGTTACAAGCTCCCTCCTATAACGTGGGGGATAGAGTTTGGTTGTCCACTAGGAACGTGAAGTTGTGGGTGCCTTCTATGAAAATGGCACCTCGGTTTATAGGTCCATATAAGATCATTCGCCGCATTAATCCTGTGGCTTATGCTCTTGCCCTTCCTAAACATCTTCGCATGCACAACGTCTTCCACACCTCCCTACTGAAACCTTTGTTGTGTAACAGGTACACGCGGGTCGTTCCTCCTCCTCCACCTGTTCAGGTTGATGGTGAATCAGAGTATGAGGTTAGGAGGGTTTTGGATTCTAGGTTGTGCAGGGGTGTTCTGTAGACATGTGCATTCGTTTTAGTACTAAAACGATTTAGTCCGAATTTTGAGATAATTTAGTTTTAGTATGACTCAAGAGAACGAAACTGCTCAGTACAAAAAACGAAAGAAACTAAAATAAAATGCATTACATTTTAGGTTCAGTCCTTTTTGGATATTCTATTGATGAGTGAAGGAGACCAGCAATGAAGAGCGCAACATCGCAACATCTGAAGTTCTGCACCCACACATGCCAATGCAGGGATGTTCTATACAGAGAGGGGCATTAATTCAGAGGATGTCTATATATTATACAGAGAGGGGTATTATTTAATGCAGGTGGATGTTGTATACATTATACAGAGAGGGGTATTAATTAATGCAGGTGGATGTTGTATACATTATACAGAGAGGGGTATTAATTAATGCAGGAGGATGTTCTAAACATTATACAGAGAGGAGCCTTTTTTTTAGCCCTTTAATCCAGTGGCTGTGAGCGCTGAGATCGGCTGCTTGTTACATTATCTCTCAGTACATTGTATCAGGCTCAGCTGTTACAGTAACTGACTGCTGCTCATCACAGCTCTCAGAGTTTCAGTAAAACAAGGAAATAATATTGTTCTAACGTCTTATATATAAAAATATTATTTACTAGTTTTACTGAAACTCTGAGCGCTGTGATGAGCAGCAGTCAGTTACTGTAACAGCTTTGCCTGTCACGGGGCAGTATTACAATGTTGGTGCTAACTAACCAGAGTTGTTGTAAACTGAAAACCTCATAGGCTATAATAGCTCTGGGAGTTTACAACAGCTCTGGTTAAGTTAGCACCAGCTATATAATATGGCCCACATTGTGCTGAGAGTGAGAGATACTGTAACAAGCAGTGATCTCAGCCCTCTGAGGAGCCACTACAATAGTAATTGTATCCACTGGTTTTCGGATGAATGAAATTAGTTTTCATACTAAAGAACTGAAAACGAATTTCTTTAGCAACTAAATAAATTGCATTTTAGTACTAATCCATTAGTTTAAAACGAAATTTTGTGTTGTGCACATGTCTAGTGTTCTGCAGTACTTGGTCGATTGGGTGGGCTATGGCCCGGAAGACCGGTCCTGGATTCCAGCTTCCGACATGTCTGCCTCTAGGTTGGTCAGGGCGTTCCATGCCTCGCACCCCGATCGCCCTGGTGGTCGTATTGCCGCTCGTCCTGTTGGGTCCGGTGGCCTCCCGTGGAGAGGGGGGTACTGTAACGTTGGGGGCTTCCAGCCCTACCTGTGTGCTTGAGGACAGCAAGTCTGATGCTGCTCGCTGGCCACTGCCCGGTTTAAATGGAGACAGGCAGGGAGGTGATTGCATGAGGTGTGGCTTGAGTGGGGGGCGTGGTCTGGTGAAGGTCTTTAAAAACCCTCAGTATAGTTTCAGAAGTTGCCAGATCGTGGTTATCCATACCTGAGCTCCTTGTACCTGACTGCTAAATTGATTTAACCTGTTATTGACCTCTGCTTGTGTTCTGACCATTCTGCCTTCTGTTGCCCTAGACTATTTTCTTGTACTACGCTACTGCTCTGATACCGACCCGGCTATTCCATTTGACCATTCTGAACTCTGTATTCCTGATTCTGGCTCGGCTGACTCCTCTCCGTATTGTTAACCCTTTTCTGTCTAGCTAGTTTACCTGGCCAATTCTAAGGACCAGACAGATAGGGATCATTCACAGCTACACTGTTGGTAGCTTCTGAGTTTTGTGGAGTGTTGGGGGTTAAGTACTGCGTGGTGGGATCCGTGAACCGTGACAAGGTGTTGCTGTAGCACATCTGGGCCAGCTTTTCCCGGTCCTGGTACCGCACTACTCTCACCTCTGCTCCTGTGCTGTGCTGGCCACTCACTCCGCTCGGTCAGTAACTCAGTCTCTCTGACTGCCCCCCCCCACGATTGATGAGGACAGTCACTTGACTGTTCTGCGTCAATCAAACCATGGGAGCACTGCCTCCCATGGTGGGCTTTTTTTTTTTAAAAAAAACTTAAAACTTGCTTGAGACAATGGAGCTTTCCCATTGGCTCAAGCTTCATTTGCTGTCATTGCCTGGAGGCAATGAGGAGCTTGCCTGCCACCAGCCTGAGCTCTGCAATTAGCGTAGCATTGGGCTGCGTAAATTGCGTAGCCTAGGCTGGCTCAGTGCTGCCCTTGCTGTCTGTGTAGTGTATTACACACACACACACACAGCAGCCGGCAAACTGAGAAAGTGAAAGCTGCAGGAGAAAAAAAAAGCGGACAGAGAGAAGAAGCAAAGTACAGCGAGGGAGCGAGGAGAGGTGAGTATGAGTATAAATAATAATTTATTTACAGTTTAAATGTACATACACACACATCACATGTCATTACACAGTACACAATAAACTCATTAATTTACTGGCATGGCAGGGGAGGCTCTGCCTCCCCTGCCACCCCTGACTGCACGTCCCTGGACAGAAGTGAATACACCCCTATATATACAGTATCTGACAGCAGTGAATACACCCCTATATATACAGTATCTGACAGAAGTGAATACACCCCTATATATACAGTATCTGACGGAAGTGAATACACCCCTATATATACAGTATCTGACAGAAGTGATTACACCCCTATATATACAGTATCTGACAGAAGTGAATACACCCCTATATACACACAATATCTGACAGAAGTGAATACACCCCTATATACACACAATATCTGACAGATGTGAATACACCGCTATATATACAAAATCTGACAGCAGTGAATACACCCCTGTATACACAGTATCTGACAGAAGCGAATACACCCCTATATATACAGTATCTGACAGCAGTGAATACACCCCTATATATTGTTGCCAACATGAGCCGGAGCCAGAACCCACAGCGATTCCGGACGAAGACTGGGGCACCCTACATGAAGCAGACCCGATTCAAGCAGCCGCCCAAGATAACCGGCAACACCATCGCCAAAAGGTCCGGGTGAATGGACGGAGTGCCAACGGCCTGCGAGACACCGGTGCAACCCTTACCGTGGCACAGCCCCACCTTATTACCCCGGCTGCCTCTACAGGCTACTCGGTGGCCATCCGAGTCGCTGGCGGCCATGTTTACCAGATCCCTACGGCCCGCGTCCATCTCGATTGGGGCACGGATGCCCGGGACGTGGAAGTAGGGATCATGAAAGACCTACCAAACGAAGTACTACTCGGCAATGACCTCGGTCTGCTGAGCTCTACTTTTGAGGACACCCACCCTGGCGGGGTATGCCCCGTCACCACCCGCCATCAAGCGAGGAAGGCTCCGCACACAGACTCTGAGGGGACCGCGGTAAGTGAGAGCAGCCCAACCCTTGGCCCCGACAATACCCCCTCCCTCACCTGGGATTCCCTGACGGTGTCACGGATCCCTCTGATTACCAAAAGTGTGGTCCCTTTACGCAGACCGCTCTCTACCCTTCCGATCCTTGAATGGTCGGCAAAACTAGGAAGACAAGGGGGGCGTGGCCGACGACCTAACATGGCGGACGCGTGTTAGTGTCTCTCCGCTGATCGCGGTGATATTAAACGGATATCTTGCAGCAAATCTCACCAGAACCTTGCTTAAACACGGGCCAGCCCGAGATAAACAGAATGTCCACCACCAAAGCCAAAAAAACGGCGGAACGTGCGGAGTTCTTTGCTCCTAAACAACCTAAAAGACGGGATGGAGTGGAAAGGCAAGATGGCGCCGGCTCCCCGACCTCAGCCTCTGGTAGTCAACGCCTCGGTGCAGACACGGACCTGGAGACTCTCTCGACCCGGATGGAGGGCATGCTGCACGATCTCTCGGCCACATTAATGACCCGACTAGACACCATATCGGCAGATATTCGTAAAGATATCCGGGACATAGGAGACAGGACCTCCAGACTCGAGGAGAAGGTGTCTGAAACTTCAGATGCTCATAACATCATGGCACGGAGGCTCGAGGAGCTGGAGGAGCGGGTAGAGGGGTACGCTTTGAAAATATCAGACTTGGAGGATAGATCCCGACGACACAATTTGAAGGTGAGGGGGGTGCCAGAGTCGGTAAATAACCGATCTTTACATGCGTACGTACAGGACTTTTTTCTTCATTTGCTCCCTGACACTACTCCGGATTCCCTCCTTATGGACCGTATCCACAGGCTTCCGAAGCCTCCCTCTGCCCCTTCAAAAGCGCCCCGTGATGTACTACTGCGCTTACACTACTTTAAACCGCGCGAAGAAATCCTGAAGGCCTTACGAAATCCGGCGGCGCTAGGCCCGGACTATAGCCATTTGACAGTGTTCCCGGATCTCTCCCAGGCCACCCTGCAACGCCGACGAAATTTGCGCCCCATCACTGAAGCCCTTCGTTCAGCACAACTGCCATACCGTTGGGGATACCCCACTAAGCTGGTAATCACCCGTAACGGCGAAACCTCGGTGCTATCCTCTGTGAACGAGGGCGTAATCTTACTGGAAAGCTGGGGATTGAAAACGGCTGGCGCACCTACTACCAATATCAAAAAACCCATACATCGCCTTCAATCGGACTGGCAAGTTCGCTGAAAGCCCGGTAGTCCTGAGGAACGGAATGTAATTTGCTCCGGCTCACTATACCGAACATTAATGACTGCTGTCAATGGGTGGTGAGACCCTACACAACCTAAAATCACTGTGCTGCGGACGGTCTTGGTACCCCCGTCTCCCTCATCCTGAGATGAGCTCGGGTTTTCCCAGCTGGGAACTCTCGTTGGAGACCAACTTCTTTTCTACTGTATATAGTTACACCACTTGGTGCTTAATTTTTTCTCTGCAGTTTACTGTTTACTGTTATCTGATTCGTTTCCCCCTGCCAGGATGCTACCCCTCTTATGATGAAAGGTCACTACTGATGGACAAGGTCAATGTTTTGATACGCCAGATTATGCAACTATTATTCGTGAGTAAACTCTTCTATGAAAATCATAACCTATAATGTAAAGGGTCTTAACCTCCCGGTTAAGAGACACTCCCTTTATCGTGATCTTCGCTCGCACGATGTAGATGTAGCTTGTATACAAGAGACACACTTCCGACATCTAGACCACCCCCGCCTCACAGTCCCACAATACCAAAAGCAATACCATTCCACATTTCGATCAAAAGCTAGGGGCGTGACGATTCTGATACACAATCGCCTTCAGTTTGAACTACACCGTATTCTTAAAGACCCTGGGGGTAGATACATAATACTGGTTTGTACGATCAACTCCAGAGCGTACACTTTAGTGTCAGCATATGCCCCTAACACCTCTCAACATCAATTTCTCTCCCGTTTGTTACACAAGGCACAGGAGGTTAGGACCGGTGCCTTGATTGTATGTGGGGACTTTAACCTAAGTGTTGATCCCTCCATAGACCGTTCGAGGGGGGGCGAAAGACCGCGCAATTCGGCCTCTCTCAGGAAATTTCGTGAGATATTGGGCCAATACGATCTATACGACACTTGGCGATTATTGAACCCTACTGCGCGGGATTATAGTTTCCGCTCCAAGGTACACAACTGCTACACTCGCATTGATTATTTTTTCATCCCTGGAAGTGTACTTCCTCATGTGTTGGACAGTTCCATTCTTCCTCTCACATGGTCGGATCATGCGCCGGTGCTGCTGACTCTGGGGGAGGAGTATCAGGGATATGCTAGACCGCCTTGGCGCCTCCGCGAGGACTTGTTAAATAATGAACAGGTGAAACATGACATGACAGAAGCATTAACCAACTATTTTTGTGAGAACAGTACTCCGGAGATGAGCCCGGTTGTCGTTTGGCAAGCGCACAAAGCGGTTCTTAGAGATGTTTGCATGAGGTGGGCGGCTCGACTTAGACGTGAATATCAACGGCATAGGCTAGATATCCTCACAACTCTACACAATCTGGACACACAAAATAAATCTGCTCCATCCTCCTCACTAGCGGAAAAAATTGACACACAACTACACCTTTTGAGCGACCTTGAGACGAGCACCTATGTTCGGAGAATGAACAGACTAAACGCGACTTATTATACTTTTAACAACAAACCAGGACGACTATTGGCCCGCAGACTGAAACCCCCATGCCCACAGAAGCGTATCTTGTCGCTCACGTCCGCTTGCGGACCGATCAGTAATCCTAGAGATATCGCAAATGAATTCGCCAGATACTATGAGGCTCTATATAACCTAGACGTTAATGAAGACATCACTCCACCAACACAACTACTAGTTACACAATACTTAGACCGCATACACCTTCCGGCGTTGTCTTCAACGCAGTCTGACCGTATGTCCTCCCCTATCACTGAGGAGGAACTCTCCTCAGCTATAAAATCCTTACCAAAACATAAGGCACCAGGACCGGACGGGTTCCCTGGAATATACTACTCCACGTTCGCTCCTCAATTATTGCCCCATTTGCTCGCCGCCTACAGGACGGTAAGAGAAGAAGGGGCGTTTCCAACTGACATGCTTAGAGCACACATAGTCACACTCCCAAAACCCGGAAAGACGCCGAACTGTTGCGCGAACATGAGACCTATTTCCCTATTAAATGTAGACCTAAAATTATATAGTACGATTCTGGCAGAACGCCTCCAACGGGTCTTGCCGACGCTAATCGCACAGGATCAAGTGGGATTTGTCCGTGGGAGACAGGGTCCCGACAGCACCAAAAAACTGCTTAACTTATTACACACAATGCAACAGGGGAATCAACCCAGCCTGATCCTGTCATTGGACGCTGAAAAGGCCTTTGACAGGGTCAGCTGGCTCTTCTTACACATGGTCCTCAGAAGGTTTGGTCTACCGGAAACGTTCCTAAACGCCATTCAGGCGTTATACTCCACCCCATCCGCCAGAGTCCTAACAGCCGGGTTCCTCTCTGACGAGTTCGTCATTAACAATGGTACGCGGCAGGGTTGCCCCCTTTCCCCTTTGCTGTATAATATGGCCTTGGAGCCCTTGGCACAGGCCATTCGTCAGAGCGACCTGGTCAGGGGGGTATCTATAGGCCCCACTGAGTACAAATTAAATCTGTATGCGGACGACGTTCTTCTCACACTGACAGCTCCCGACGACTCGATTCCAGCTCTACATACAGAACTGGGCTTATATGGCGCAGTTTCCTATCATTTGGTGAATACTCTGAAAACTCAGGCTTTTCCCATAAACGTGACGCCGGCACATTTACGAACCCTAAGGGGTCTTTATGACTTTGACTGGAAATCCTCCTACATCACATACCTAGGCCTTAGGATCACCCCGGATGTCAATGGTCTTTTTGTCCACAACCACGAGAGGATTTTTAGGGAGACCCGCTCTATACTGCATCAGTGGCGCTCGCGAGAGGTGTCATGGATGGGGAGGATGGCGGCGGTAAAGATGATGGTGTTGCCAAAAATATTGTATGTTATGCGCTCCCTGCCGATTCGGGTGCCTAGACTCTATCTGGACAAATTCCAAACCTTATTAATGCGTTATGTATGGGCAAATAAACGCCCCAGAGTGCCCCGAAAATTGCTGTATTTGCGACATAGAGATGGAGGTCTTAACATGACCTGTATTCACAAGTATTACTGGGCGTCTCTCCTGGCCTCCTCCATGGCTTTGTTTCATAGCACACCCATGCCTCAGTGGCTCACTATTGAGTCAGCAAATATGTCGGGACACACATTGTTGAATATAATGTGGATTCCCCCTAGACACCGCCCTAAGACACCCCATGCATTACCATCCACAGAGCTGCATCTACAAGCGTGGGATCGACATTTTTCGCTTTTTACGGCTCATTCTAGGCTATCCATGGCAATGCCACTCACTGCGCTTCGCTATTTATTACCACACACTAGACTGGGTTCCTGGATAAGAGGCGGGATGACACACTTGCATCATCTGTTCGAGCCGGCCGCTATCCTGCCCTTCCAGAAATTGCAACAGACATACGATCTTCCCACCTCACAATTTCTGACATATAGACAGCTACACTCTTACATGACATCCCAGGGTGTCGGATCTGAGTTGAGAGCCACGCTACCTCTTTTATCAACCACTGAATTGATGTGTTTGGACCCCCTCTCCACTACTAAACATATAACCCATTTTTATGGCATATTAAACACCCCTGTCGTAGCGTCACGATGGACGTTTCAGGCAGCATGGGAAAGGGCCATATCAAAGAGTTTTTCCCCCTCACAATGGGCGCAAGCTCATATGTATGCAGTGGGAGCATCCAGGTGCGCTACCCTAGTGGAAACACAGAGGAAAGTGATGTATGGATGGTACCACACGCCCAGTAGACTACACCGGATGGACCCTGGGGTCTCAGAGGTGTGTTGGAGATGTGATTCGGAAGTGGGATCCATGGGTCACCTGTGGTGGGATTGTGCGGTAGTGGCGCCCCTCTGGAAAGATGTCACATCGTTAATCTCAGAAGTGTTGGGCCAACCCGTTAAATATCAGCCTGAGGTACTGCTGTTGGGGATGGTTCGTCTCCCCCGCCCGCATCTAAAAATGATGTTCATTATAGTATCCACAACGCTTCTATTGTTGGCCAGACTATGGAAATCGGCGGAGGTCCCGACACTCCGACAGCTCACCACGCTCCTAGACAAATACAGAAATTTCGATGTTAAGGCTACTGCCCTGAGTGGGCTAAGGCCCCCGGCAAAGGACCCCTGGGCGGTGTGGGATATACATAAAATTTATAAGGCATGTGGGCTGTGACAGTGGGAACTTCTCTAAGATGTTAAGAATGTGACTGAGACGCGAATTATAGAAATGACTCTGTCGGCCTCAAGTCAATTTTGCTCCTTTGGTACTTCCCTGGCATCCCCTCACCCCTAGTTCCCCCTCTCTCCTACCTTTTCCCGGTCCCCCGGCTTATTTTTTCCCCATTCACATTCCGGCTATCTGCACCTGCGACAGACTTGTATTAATGCCGACCTGATGAGCATATTAAGATGTCTGACTAGATAAGACATTGTTGCAAATGTTTATATTAATGTTTTATGCCTCCCGAAAATGTGATATGGTACTCTCCTTCTTTTATTTCTGTACCCTATGTTTTATATGAAAAATAAAAAAAAAATTTGTATTATAAAACTAGGAAGACAATTAACCAGACAATAGATAAACAAGGGGTAACACCAGACAGAGGTATGGAATAGAGTATTGTCACGAATCCTTCTGACTACCAAGATATTGATCTCTTGATGTAGCTCCCTTTCTACTCTTCCGATCCTTGAATGGTCAGCAAAGCTATATAGACAATGAAGCAGGTAACAGATAAAGAAAGGGAAACACCAGACAGGGGTACAGAACAGATCACAAGTCCTCCCTAGGACTTTAGTAATAGCAGAGATAATCTGATGTGTGCTTAGGGTGCCACATAGACTGACCTCGGTACCAACGTTAAGGGCAGAACCTAGAGCAGAGTAAATGCCAATACCAGGGGTTGTACACAGGAGGGTTCGTTTGCCAATGCCAAGAGTCATACACAGGAGGGTTCGTTTGCCAATGCCAAGGGTCATACACAGGAGGGTTCGTTTGCCAATGCCAAGGGTCATACACAGGAGGGTTCGTTTGCCAATGCCAAGGGTCATACACAGGAGGGTTCGTTTGCCAATGCCAAGGGTCATACACAGGAGGGTTCGTTTGCCAATGCCAAGGGTCATACACAGGAGGATTCGTTTGCCAATGCCAAGGGTATATACACAGGAGGGTTCGTTTGCCAATGCCAAGGGTCATACACAGGAGGATTCGTTTGCCAATGCCAAGGGTTATACACAGGAGATAGCCAAATACACAAGAGCTCTGCGGAGGTGAATACCACGTCAGGGCACCGGTGTAATGGTGATACTGGGTTTTAAACCCGGCGGGTCCGCGTCATAACGCCAGGCCCTGCCCCTCGGCATCCCACGTGAGCGCACCCGGAAGCGTTTACATTCGGCGCCTGGCCAGCGAGCAGCGAGGAAGCTGCTGCCAGGCGCCCCATCCCCTGACCCACCGTGACAGAACCCCCCCTCCAGGGGCGGCCACTGGACGACCCCCAGGGGCACGGGGGTGCGCCAAATAGAAGGCCCTCACTAGCCTAGGAGCATGGACTTCCGCAGCCGGTACCCAAGAACGATCCTCCGGACCGTAACCCACCCAATCGACCAAGTACTGCAAAGACCCCCTAGACATCCTGGCACCCAGAATGGCCTTAACTTCGAACTCCTCCTCGCCCTCCACAGAGACAGGAGGCGGTGGAGCATGGACCTTGGTGTACCGGTTACATAACACCGGCTTCAAAAGGTTTACATGGAATACATTGTGTATCTTAAAATGGGGGGGTAACGCCAAAGCATAGGAGACAGGGTTGAGTCGCCGTAGAATCTTATAGGGACCGATATACCTAGGAGCCAACTTCATGGAAGGCACTAAGAGCTTGATGTTACGTGAAGACAGCCAAACCCTGTCCCCAACTTGATACACGGGTGCCTGCCTCCTGTGTCTGTCGGCCTTAGTTTTCTGGATGGCACTACTCTCCTCCAGTGCCCGTCTCACTCTCCCCCAAGTCTCTTTCAATGATGCCAGTTGCTCGTCTAAAGCAGGAATCGTGGTATCAGGAAACGTGGCGGGAGCACGGGAGGATCAAAACCATAAACAGCGAAGAAAGGAGAATGTCCTGTGGATTCACTCACTGCGCTGTTCAAAGCATATTCTGCCCATGGTAGCAGGTCTGACCAGTTATCTTGTTGTTCTGAGATAAAGCACCTGAGATATTTCTCTATGTTTTGGTTTGCTCGTTCTGCTGCTCCGTTGGTCTGGGGGTGATAAGCCGAAGAGAAAGAGAGGTCTATCCCTACGTTCTTACAAAAACCCTCTCCAGAATCCGGAGATGAATTGGGTCCCCCTATCAGAGACAATCTCCAGAGGGACACCGTGTATGCGGACCACATTGGCAATGAATATGGGCACCAGTTCAGCTGCCGAAGGTAGTTTCCGAAGAGGAACATAGTGACCCATCTTGGAAAATCGATCTATGATCGTAAGTATCACTGTATTCCCTCTTGACTCAGGTAACTCTACTATAAAATCCATGGCTACATGTGACCAGGGTCGTTCGGGATCGGCAAAGGCTGGAGTAAGCCAATGGGTGCTGTTTTGGGACTTTTCTGGCCTTGTGCACACTTCGCACACGGCAATGTAATCTTTGACATCTCGGCGCAACGTGGGCCACCAGAGGAGTTTACTGATACTAGACACAGTCTTGGTGATACCCATATTCCCGGAAGTTTTATTATCATGATAGATGTTAAGTACTTCCTCTCTTTCGTTCTCAGGTACAAAGAGTCTCGCAGGAGGTTTTCCCCAGGAGCTGCGCCCTGGCCTGTCTGCAACCTTTTCATTAGAGGAGACGAGACACTAATCGTGGTAGCGGCTATAATCCTTTCCTGGGGTACAATGGGATGCTGATCTTGGATATTATGTTCATAAGACTCATACTGTCTCGACAATGCGTCTGCTTTAATGTTTCTGGACCCAGGTCTATAGGTAAGCACGAAATTAAAACTTGAAAGAAACAATGACCATCTCGCTTGTCTGGAATTTAAACGTTTGGCATCTCCAATGTACGTGAGATTCTTATGGTCGGTTATGATAACGATGGGGTCCTTAGACCCCTCTAATAAGTATCTCCATTCGGCCAAGGCCGCGATGACTGCTAACAATTCTCTATTTCCAATGTCATAGTTCTTCTCTGCCGGGGACAACTTCCGAGAATAGAAGCCGCATGGATGCAAGGGTTTGTCAGGAGCCTCCCTTTGGGACAAGACTGCACCAAGACCTAGTTCGGAGGCGTCAACTTCTACTTGGAAAGGCAGAGCCGGATCTGGATGTCGGAGAACAGGGGCAGTAGTAAAAGCTTGCTTTAGTGCCTCAAAGGCTTGAGTGGCTTGAGGTGTCCATTTCTGATTTCCCACCCCTTTCTTTGTCATAGCCGTGGGGGGGCCACCAAGGCCGAAAAATCTTTAATGAACCTTCGATAATAGTTCGTAAACCCCAGAAACCTCTGAATGGCTTTAAGTCCTTGGGGTAGAGGCCAGTCAAGAATAGCTGAGAGCTTCTTAGGATCCATTTGAAAACCCCCAGGAGTTATTATATAACCAAGGAATTGCACAGTTACTATGTCGAATAGACATTTTTCTAGCTTACAGTACAATCCAGCCTTCAATAGTTTTTTCAATACTTGTTTCACGTGGACATGATGAGTGTCCACATCAGGGGAGTATATCAGGATATCATCCAGATATACTATGACGAATTCTTGCAGAAATTCCCTTAGGCTAGGGTCAGACTAACGCATTTTTCACGTTGTCCGTGAAAATGTGCGTTCGAAGAATGGACGTATTTTTTCACGGAATACGCAATAGCGGTCATACTATGCGCAGTTTCATCCGTGATTTTGTACGGATCATCAATAAAACACTTCTTGCATCTGGACGTTATGTTAGCCGGACATTAGCAGCGTCTGATGTCTCCAATTCACTCACACACGCCGCTAGCGGACGCAGCGCACTCTGTACGTCAGTACTAGTGGTTTAACGTTCTCGAAAAAATGCGTTCATTTTCCACTTGCGTTGCGCAGCCGGACTTTTGTGCGACCGTACATCGTATATTGGCCGTCATTGCCCGGCATCTGCTGCTAGCACGGCCGTGATTAAGTGCGCCAGAACGCGCGTTCGCACTGCCTCAGTCTGACCCTAGCCTTAGAGTGTCGTTTATAAGGTCCTGGAAGACGGCTGGCGCATTACACAACCCAAAAGGCATCACCAGGTATTCATAATGCCCGCTACGTGTATTAAAAGCCGTTTTCCATTCGTCTCCCTTTTTAACCCTGACCAGGTTGTACGCTCCGCGTAAATCAAGCTTCGTATAGACACGAGCCCCTTTTAATCGGTCGAACAATTCTGTTATGAGAGGTATGGGATATGCATTTCTTATAGTGATCCTATTCAAACCCCTATAATCGATGCAAGGTCGCAGATCTCCCTCTTTCTTGGAAACAAAAAAGAAACCTGCTCCTGCTGGAGAGGAGGACCGTCTAATGAATCCTCGTTCCAGATTCTCCCTTATGTATTCCTCCATAATGTCGTTCTCTCTTTGTGATAAAGGGTATACGTGACCCCTAGGAGGCATCGTACCAGGGAGTAAATCAATGGCACAGTCATATGGGCGATGTGGTGGTAGGACCTCAGTCCTGGCTTTAGAGAACACCTCCTTTAATGCCAAGTAACATTCAGGAACCTCTGTGGACAAAGGAGGGGCTGTGGCAATATTGAGGCTACCAATCACATTAACTCTGCTAGGCACTTAGACTGACAACTCTGACCCCAACATTTTATGTCTCTCTGGACCAATCGACAACTGGGTTGTGCTCTGTTAGCCATGGAAACCCAAGAACGACAGGACATGAGGGTGATTCAATAATTTGAAATCTTATAGTTTCCTGGTGCAAAACTCCTGTTTTCATACATACATCGATTGTGTCGTGAGTGATATGTGGGCATGACAGGGGTTTACCATCTATGGCCTCCACCATTAGAGGTCTTTCCTTGAGAACCAGAGGTAGGAGGTTTTTGGCAGCAAAATTCTTATCCATAAAAAGAACGCCTCAGTCTTGAGGTGAACCCCCTCCCAGGTTAGGGAGATCGGTAACAGAATCCTGGATTTTTTTTTCTCATTATCCACAAAGGAGGCACACAGAGAACCGATAACCTGGGTGTTTCCTGTTCTGAATCCTACTTTGCTATGTTCAGCCCTGCTAACCCTGGGTCTCTGAGGACATTGAAGGCGGAAGTGATCTGCCCCTGCACAATAGAAGCAGAGCCCCTTTTCTCTTCTGTGCGCTCTTTCTGCTTCTGAAATACCTGTCTTCCCTATTTGCATGGGTTCAACGACCGGCAAATCTGTTTTCACATTCTCCGAACCACCTGACGTACTGGTGTGTCTGGGTAACGAGGGTAAAGGAGGCAAGACCCTTCTGGGTCTATCTCTGGGGTGTCTCCTTTCCCTGATTTGATCGTCCATGGCTATACAGAAATCTATCAGGTGGTCCAGACTTTCTGGTAATTTTAAGGGAGCCAGCTCAAACATAAAAGCCTCGTTCAAGCCTTCGGTAAAGGCTAAGGTTAAAACGTCGTTCGGCCAAAGTACCTCAGAAGTCAAAGTTTTAAACTCTATGGCATAATCGGCGACCCTCTTATTACCTTGTTTGATGTGAAACAAGGACCTACCCGCATTGGTAGCCCTTCTAGAGGGATCAAAGGTACGTCTTAACTCAGAGGTAAAACCCTCATAGTCATAAATGATGGGTTTCTTATTTTCCCACAACGGCGTAGCCCACAATAACGCTTTTTCTGTTAAATGATTAATCAGGTATCCTACTTTGGCTTTATCAGACATACAAGAACCTGGATTGTTCTCAAACAAGATCTCGAGTTGAGTCAAAAACCCCCGACATAGGCTTGGTGTACCATCATAGCGTAGGGGTGCCTTCATACTAAGCCTATGTCCTTCGGGGGGGACGGAACTGACCCTAGGTAACACTGGATCTGGAGGGTTTGTGGTACCTGTATTGGACCGATTTAACAGGGTTTGCAGAGCGAGAGAAATCTGGTCCATCCTATGGTCCTGTTCCTCTTGTCTGGCTGCGATACGTGCCAGCTGGTTAGAGAGGTCTGCGGGATCCATTGGCCCTGACGTAATGTCACGGATCCCTCTGATTACCAAAAGTGTGGTCCCTTTACGCAGACCGCTCTCTACCCTTCCGATCCTTGAATGGTCGGCAAAACTAGGAAGACAATTAACCAGACAATAGATAAACAAGGGGTAACACCAGACAGAGGTATGGAATAGAGTATTGTCACGAATCCTTCTGACTACCAAGATATTGATCTCTTTATGTAGCTCCCTTTCTACTCTTCCGATCCTTGAATGGTCGGCAAAGCTATATAGACAATGAAGCAGGTAACAGATAAAGAAAGGGAAACACCAGACAGGGGTACAGAACAGATCACAAGTCCTCCCTAGGACTTTAGTAATAGCAGAGGTAATCTGATGCGTGCTTAGGGTGCCACATAGACTGACCTCGGTACCAACGTTAAGGGCAGAACCTAGAGCAGAGTAAATGCCAATACCAGGGGTTGTACACAGGAGGGTTCGTTTGCCAATGCCAAGAGTCATACACAGGAGGGTTCGTTTGCCAATGCCAAGGTCATACACAGGAGGGTTCGTTTGCCAATGCCAAGGGTCATACACAGGAGGGTTCGTTTGCCAATGCCAAGGGTCATACACAGGAGGGTTCGTTTGCCAATGCCAAGGGTCATACACAGGAGGGTTCGTTTGCCAATGCCAAGGGTCATACACAGGAGGATTCGTTTGCAATGCCAAGGGTTATACACAGGAGGGTTCGTTTGCCAATGCCAAGGGTCATACACAGGAGGATTCGTTTGCCAATGCCAAGGGTTATACACAGGAGATAGCCAAATACACAAGAGCTCTGCGGGAGGTGAATACCACGTCAGGGCACCGGTGTAATGGTGATACTGGGTTTTAAACCCGGCGGGTCCGCGTCATAACGCCAGGCCCCGCCCCTCGGCGTCCCACGTGAGCGCACCCGGAAGCGTTTACATTCGGCGCCTGGCCAGCGAGCAGCGAGGAAGCTGCTGCCAGGCGCCCCATCCCCTGACCCACCATGACAGACGGACTTTTCCCAAGCCACCAGGGAAGACGTCACCCTTGCCCCTTACCGACAACAGGCGGGGCGGGAACCGGGAGGGTTAGGGGAGGTGAGATTTGCCTGGGACCAGGGGAAGTTGTATAGGACCTCCGGGGGAGCAAGGAGGGGAGTGGACCAGGTACCCCATAGGCAACTGGTAGTGCAGGGGAAATTTTGGCACGATCCGGGGAGGTTAGGGACTATTGCCGGACCTGTGAGGTATGCCAGCAGTTAGGGAAGAGGGGGGACACCCGGAAAGCAACCCTGAGACCCCTACCCATAGTGGGAGAACCCTTTAGATGGGTGGCGGTGGCTCTGATAGGACCCCTGGCGCTGCCTAGTACTACGGGCAAGAACTATATCTTGACTGTAGTAGACTATGCCACCAGGTACCCCGAGGCTGTGGCCCTCCGAGATATCCTTGCAGAGACCGTTGCTGGAGCTTTGCTACAGATATTCTCCAGGGTTGGATTTCCCCAGGAAATCTTGACTGACCAGGGCACGCAATTTACCGCTGAGGTGACCCAGCAGCTCTGGAGACTGTGCGGGATTAAACCTCTGTACAGTTCCCCTTACCACCCGCAAACCAACGGGCTCTGCGAGCGGTTTAACGGGACCCTCAAGCAACTCCTCCGCACCTTTACCATGTCCCATAAGGACTGGGAACGCCACTTGCCCCATCTGTTGTTTGCGTACAGGAAGGTACCCCAGGAAGCCACTGGCTTCTCTCCCTTTGAGCTGTTGTACGGCCGGAGAGTCCGAGGCCCCTTGGACTTGCTCTGGGAGCACTGGGAAGGTGCTCTGGCCGAGGAGGGGACCTCGACCATAGTTTACGTGCTTGAGTTTAGGGACCAGCTGCAGGAATTGACCGTCCTGGTACAGGACAATCTCCAAGCGGCCCAAACCAAGCAGAAGAGGTGGTATGACCGGTTGGCTAGGGACCGCACCTTCCAGCTAGGGCAGAAAGTGTTAGCACTCCGGCCGGTCAAACAAAATAAGTTGCAGGCATCCTGGGAGGGACCCTACAAAATTGTAGAGAAGATCTGCGATACCACCTTCATCGCAGCCAGATGTTCGGATGAAAGGATCCAAAGAACCTTTCATGTGAACATGCTGAAACCATTTCATGAAAGGGAAAAGGCAGTAGCCGCCATCTGCACACCGGATGCAGAGGATCTGGAGGATCTCCCCCTGCCAGTACTGTCTGGGGATCCGAGCGCCCAGGGTATAGCTGATGTCCGGCTGGGCGAGGGACTCAGTCCACGCCACAGGGAACAGGCTCAGCAGGTGCTACGGGAGCACCGAGACCTGTTCTCGTCCCGTCCCGGCTACACCTCTGTAGCTCTGCATCGGGTCGATACCCAGAGTCAAACCCCCTTGCGGCAGATGGCGTACCGAATCCCCGATGCAGTGAGAGACGGGATGCAGAAGGAGATCCACGAGATGCTGGATCTAGGGGTAGTAGAACCAACCGAGAGCCCATGGGCCTCCCCGGTGGTTCTAGTACCAAAGAAGGATGGCACTACCAGGTTCTGTGTAGATTACAGAAAGCTCAATGAGCACACCATTACCGACACCTACCCCATGCCCCGGGTAGACGAGTTCCTGGACCGCATTGCACAGGGTCACTTCCTCACCACCATTGACTTGTGTAAGGGGTACTGGCAGATTCCCCGTGCCGAGGAAGGTGTGCCGAAATCGGCATTCATCACTCCGTTTGGCCTGTACCAATTTTGGGTCATGCCATTCGGGATGAAGAATGCCCCGGCCACGTTCCAACGCGTGGTGGATCGGCTGCTAGAGGGGATGCAGGACTTTACCATCGCCTACCTAGATGACATAGCCATCTTTAGTAACACCTGGGAGGACCACTTACAGCACTTACGGGCAGTACTGGACCGCCTTGGCACCGCAGGTCTGACAGTCAAACCAGACAAGTGCCACGTTGGCATGTCCAAGGTCCAGTACTTGGGCCACCGGGTGGGCTGCGGAAGGCAGCGCCCAGAACCCGCCAAGGTTGAAGCTGTCGCCCAGTGGCCCACACCCCGCACCAAGACCCAGGTGTTAGCATTTCTAGGTACGGCGGGGTACTACCGCCGCTTCGTCCCCAACTACAGCGCCACTGCCAAACCCCTGACTGACTTGACCCGCAAGAACCTTCCCCCGACAGGTACTGTGGTCCCCTGAGTGTGAGGAAGCCTTCCAGCAGCTCAAGCGAGCCCTGGTGGAGGCCCCCGTGTTGACTGCTCCTGATTCAACTAAACGTTTTGTCGTCCACACAGACTCTTCTATGTTCGGACTGGGAGCGGTGCTGAGCCAGGTCGGTGAAGATGGGCATGACCACCCGGTTGCCTACATCAGCCGGAAATCAGCCGGAAACTTCTACCCAGGGAGGTTGCCTATGCGGCAATCGAGAAGGAGTGCCTAGCCCTGGTATGGGCACTTAAGAAACTCCAACCCTATTTGTATGGGCGCTCCTTCACGGTCCTCACAGACCACAACCCCCTGGTATGGCTGAACCGGGTGGCCGGAGACAATGGCAGGCTCCTGCGGTGGAGCCTGGCCCTACAGCCCTTCAACTTTACTATCCAATACCGTCCTGGTAAGCAAAATGCCAATGAGGATGGGCTATCCCGCCAGACTGAACTTGAGACCTAGGGTGGGGTCCATGGAGATCCCCAAGTGGACCCGCAGAGGGTCTCACCGGATCTGCCACCTGGTAACTTGGGGAGATATGTGACGGGATGGCCGCCACAACGCCGTAGCACAGTACAACAGTTCAAGTGTTTATTTATATGTGTGTTATTAAAAGTTCGTTAGCCCTTATTTTTATAAGTACCCCAATGTGATAAGTGATAAGTACCCCAATGTTGTTCCCCTGTTCCCCGCTCATTCAGAGCCCCAGAAAGTTCACCAGTCTATGAGTGCCCCGAGCCGCCGCTAGTTATGCCTGCCCAGCCGCCCAACCTTGTCCGCCTTGCCCCGCGGAGCGGGTACCACGTAGAAGAGTGCTTCTTGGCCAGTGTGCCCCCTAAAATAGGTTCTATCGGGGGTGTGAATTGCGGGCTGGAGTGCCCACAGGAACCCCGAGAACCGACCAGCGACACTCGGCCTGGAACGCGGCTGAAAATGGTGACTCTTGCTCGGGTACAGCCGCCGAGCTTCCACCCTCCACCGCTTGGGTCCCCATGGTCCAATCAGGGCGCTTTTTGGAGTGAAACAGCCCAGAGGCCCGAGTTACATGGCAGTACCCAAAGCGTGCCGCCGCTCCAAGGGGATCACCCCCAAAACCAACATAACCCCAAAGTCAGGCTGAAAGCTGCATGGGGGGGCCACGAGACAAGGCAAGTGCTCACACCACAGGAGTGGCTCTGGGAGGGGGCCAGTCGAGCTGGCGCCGAGCCCCAAGATAAGGGCTGCGCCCAGCAGGGGGGCCCAGGTTAACAAAGGGACATTGGGCAATGGCTCGGGGCAGTGGCAGAAATCACCCCGGGAGGGCTGAGGGCAGGCCAGGGGAGAACAATGTCTTTTCCCCCCATAAATACGCCTGTGTTCCCCATGCAAAATAAATCACTCTTGTTTGAACCTTTACTCCTACCACGGCTAGTAATTGGGGATAACAGGGCTTTGGGAGCGTTTGTACCCGGTGTTGCTGGAGGCGGTTCTGGCATCCACATGTGACTGTTCCCCGAGGAAAATGGGGACCCCTCATAACGCCACCCCTACCAACCAAGGTACAGAAAGAGAGGAGATCACTTTCCCCTTCCCAGGAGACCGGTGAGTGATCATCCTGGGAGGCTGCTAGGTTCCTGGTCCCAGGAAGAGTTGCACCCATTTGGTATTGTGGGGTGGGCCCCTTTTGAATGTCTGGGAGGGGGGCATCAGCAGAACGAGAGACTGGGAACTGTGACTGCTGACTGTATTCGGGTCCTGGGTCCGCAGAGGTGCCCTGGACAGAGTAAGATATGGGGGTAATTTCAGGGTGCCAACTAACAAACATTTTATGCCTGTGGACTGTGGCGGCCTGTTGCCTGGCGCACTGGACAAGAGGGTTGGCTTGCCTCTTGCCTCGGGACTATGGACCCACAACCCTCCAGCGACCGTCAGATCCCGCTGACTTTGCTTATGTGCCCGTAACCTGGAACTTTGAAGATGGCACAGAAAAAGGGACAAGGTGAGAGGTCTCGTCAGTGGCAAGCAATCCGTTTGGGACCTAAGCTTGCCCTGCCATTCTGGAAGGGGGGACATATGTCATGGAGCTGATGTAACGCTCCATGCTTCAAACCTCAAGAGACTTTATGTTTAATTTATATCGTGTGTTTTTAAATATTTATTACATCGTTTGGTTTTAGTTTAAACTAGTTTAGTGTAAAATGGCGTAACTTTAGTTTTAAATATACTTATATTCCTGTAGGTAAATGTGTTTCTATATAGCCAGTAAACAAGCTTTACTGCTGTGTAATTTATGCAACAGGGCTTTTCCCCTTATCTGTCTGCATGTTTAATTCAAGAAATCTGTGATTGTGTTTGTCTTTAATCTGATGTGTTAGAACAATAGGTTATGCAAATGTTGTGTGAGCTAAAGGCTAAAGAATGTAAAGAATGTTTATTGTAAATATCTGACATAATGTAATTAGCATATTGGTAGGACGAGGTGCGTCATTTATGCAAATTATGACTGTTGGATTTCAGCATAAATGGTGGCGTTTTTGTTCATTAAAAGTCAGAGAATCCTGTGGGAACATACAGCTCGTCTGGTGTCTCATTCAGGGTACCCACTATCACCCCCAGAAGGCACAGAGCGGCCCTCTGAAAATTCCTAACGGGTCCAGGGCAGAGAATCAGAAGCAGGCTGGTCAAGCTGCTCGAGGCGCTGAGGACAGCGCTCCCAGTAGCCGGGCTGACCGCAACAAAGGGGTGTCTGGAGAGCCAGGACAGACGGAAGAGAACAGTTCCGTCACATAAATACACTCCTATATATACAGTATCTGACAGCAGTGAATACACTCATATATATATACACAGTATCTGACAGCAGTGAATACACCCCCTTTATATACACAGTATCTGACAGCAGTGATTTTACACTCATAAATATATTTATAGGGTTGCACCGATACCGATACTAGTATCGATATCGGTGCCGATACCGGGTACTGCAGGAGTACTTGGTACTCGTGCAGTACCCCCGATATTTTCCTCGATACCGGAAGCTGGCATTTATCCGGCTTGCCAGCGTCCGAGGGGCTGGGGCGGCTCTACGAATGCTCTATTGGCATTCAGACAGCTGCCCCTGGAGCTCTCCGCGGCATACTTCCCTTCCTGAGCGACGCCGGTAAAGTTTCTGCGCTTCCGCACATTGAAGGACCCCAGCCACGATCACATGGGAGTCCCACGTGATCGCTGCTGGGGACCTTCAACGAGCGCACACGCGAAGACTTTGTCGGCGTCGCTCAGGAAGGTTAGTATGCCGCAGAGAGCTCCAGGGGCGGCTGTCCGAATGCTGATAGAGCATTCGAACAGCCGCCCCATGTCTGGTCTGGGATCTGAGCTGCGGGGCAATATCCATGAGCTGGGGGGCATTATTCATGAGAGCTTGGGGGCAAATATCCATGAGCTGGAGGGCAAATATCCATGAGCTGGGGGCATATCCATGAGCTGGGGGGCAAATATCCATGTGCTGGGGGAATATCAATGAGCTGGGGGCATATCCATGAGCTGGGGGGCAAATATCCATGAGCTGGGGGGAAAAAATCCATGAGCTGGGGGCATATCCATGACCTGGGGGGGAAATATCCATGAGCTGGGGGGGGGAAATATCCATGAGTTGGGGGCAAAATCCATGACCTGGGGCAATATCCATGAGCTAGGGCAATATCAATGAGCTGGGGCAATATCTATGAGCTTGGGCAATATCTATGAGCTGGGGCAATATCCAAGAGCTGGGGCATATCCATGAGCTGGGGGCAATATCCATGAGCTGGGGCAATATCCATAAGCTGGGGCATATCCATGAGCTGGGGCAATATCCATGAGCTGGGGGCATATGCATGAGCTGGGGGCATATGCATGAGCTGGGGGCAATATGCATGAGCTGGGGGCAATATCCATGAGCTGGGGCAATATCCATGAGCTGGGGCAATATCTATGAGCTGGGGCATAATCCATGAGAGCTGGGGGCATAATCCATGAGAGCTGGGGGCATTCTGTATATATATATATATATATATCTCGGGGGGATATATACATGTGAGCAGGGGGCATTTTTATATGAGGTCTGTTCATATTGGAAAGTGGTCACATGACATAAAATAAAAGTAGTGGTACTCGGTCTTAAAAAAGTGGTATTGGGGTATCCCTAATATACACAGTATCTGATAGAAGTTAATACACCCCTATATATACAGTATCTGACAGGATTACACCCCTCTATATACAGTATCTGACAGAAGTGAAAGGACCCGCAATGCATCAGGAGCGGCGCTCTCTGTATATCACCCGCAATGCATCAGGAGCGGCGCTCTCTGTATAGCACCCGCAATGCATCAGGAGCGGCGCTCTCTATATAGCACCCGCAATACATCAGGAGTAGGGATGAGCCGAACACCCCCGAGTTTGGTTCATATTCGAACCCGAACTTTCCAAATGTTCGAATCCGAACTCGAACTCGAACTCAATACAAGTCAATGGGGCTGAAAATTCGATTTTTAGAGTGCCCTCCAAGAGGGCATATATGCTAGATATTTGCCATAAAAGGTGTATGGGGGTCCGGGTAGTGCCCTGGGGGACAGGAAACAAGGACAAAAAGTAAAAAAAAAAACGTTTTAAAAGGGACAGTGAGTTTTCCATGAAATAAGGGTTAAAAATAAAAATGAAAAATTCCTTCAAATATCGTGCCTAGGAGGTCCCCATAACCTGCCCGTGAAGTGGCGGATTTCTAGGATGTATAGAAACATTTAAAAACAAAAAAATTACGTTTCAAAAGACGGTAAATGCTTTTCCTTTAATCTATCCATAAACAACTGCTTGGGGCGGCAGTCTGTATGAAAAGAGGAGACATTTTCGGATACGTAGAAAAAGTTTAGTGATTTTTTGGCTAAATTATTGTGAAACTTATGCAGGCTTTGGATGAAAGTAACAATAGGTGCTTTAAAATTGGGCTTTTAGCGTCGGCAACAGTGCCGTCACACCGTAACCCCTCTGAGGATATGAATCTGATACAGGCGTCAGTGGCAGTGCACCCAAATATTGTGCTTTTGGTGCCAGGCCTGCAAGTACTATCATACAGTAACCCCTCTGTATCAGCCAAGGGCTGAATATAGAATATTTGATACAGTCCTAACCTCAACATCTGAGGAAAGGGATTTAGGGGTTATTATTGCAGAGGATCTAAAGGTAAGTAGTCAATGTAATAGAGCAGCAGGAAATGCTGGCAGAATGCTTGGTTGTGTAGGGAGAGGTATTAGCAGTAGGAAAAGGGAAGTGCTCATGCCACTGTACAGAGCACTGGTGAGACCTCACTTGGAGTACTGTGTGCAGTACTGGAGACCGAATCTCCAGAAGGATATAGACATCTTAGAGAGAGTTCAGAGAAGGGCTACTAAAATGGTGTACGGCTTGAAGGAAAAAAGTTACCAAGAAAGGCTTAATGATCTTAACATGTACAGCTTGGAAAAAAGACGAGACAGAGGAGATATGATAGAAACATTTAAATACGTTTAAATACGAGTATATTTAAAAGGAAACAAAGTAGCAAAACAAGAGGACATAGTCTTAGATTAGAGGGGCAAAGGTTTAAAAGTAACATCAGAAAGCATTATTTTACTGAGAGGGTGGTGGATACATGGAACAGCCTTCCAGTAGAAGTGGTAGAGGCCAAAACAGTAATTGAATTTAAACAGGCATGGGATAGGCATAAGGCTATCCTAAACAAAAGATAAATCCAGGTAAAGTATCCATGTAATTGGGCAGACTAGATGGGGCCGAAAGGTTCTTATCTGCCGACATTTTTCTATGTTTCTATGTTTCTATTGTGGAAGAATGCAGGGGTGGACCATGTGGTCCTATATTAAAAATATATGAATCTGGTAATGGGCGTCAGTGCACCCAGATATTGTGCTTTGGGTGCCAGACTGCCAGGCCAGCAAGTACTAGCATACAGTAACCCCTCTGTAGTATTGTGGAAGAATGCAGGGGTGGACCTTGCGGTCCTATATTAAAAAGATATGCATCTGGTAATGGGCGTCAGTGCACCCAGATATTGTGCTTTTGGTGCCAGACTGCCAGGCCAGCAAGTACTATCATACAGTAACCCCTCTGTAGTATTGTGGAAGAGTGCAGGGTTGGACCCTGCGGTTCAAAAAATTAAAATGATATAAATGTGGCACAGGCGTCAGTGCAGCCAAATATTGTGCCTTTCATGGCAGCAAGTGCCTTCACACCGTAACCCTTTTGTGGTATTGTGGAAGAGTTCAGTGCTGGAGGTTTTGTGAATGCAGAAGACATCCCCGATCTATTCCGTTACGTCAGCATCAGGGGATTGATAGCTGCTGATCCAGGATTGATTCATTTTTAAAAATGTCAGCCGGTCTACAGAGTCGGTGGACAGACTTTGTCTGTGACAAAACCTCCAGCGACACTGAACGTCCTTTCAGAAAGCACGCTAGATGAAGGGCAACCTAGTAGCTGCATAGCATATTGGCTAAGTTCTGGCCAGTGATCCAATCTCAACACCCAGTAAGCCAGTGGATCATCTGCTGGAAACGTATCCAGGTCTGCCCTTGCCCCTAGGTAGTCCTGCACCATATGGTGAAGACGCTGGCAATGGGTGCCTACATGTGACGTCCCTGGGCGTCGTGGACTAAACAATTTTAAAAATGCATCAGTCAAGCGGCCCTGGCCTTCACCACTATTCCTCTGATCATCCGCGGCCTCAGAAGCACCTGTGTCATCACTTGGTAACCTACCAGTGCCTGGAAAGGTGTTACACAAGTGTCGCTTTAGAGCGTCCTCAAGTTTTTTCATCCTGTGCTCCCTCTGTGCGGGCAGGATGAGCTCTGCAACTTTACCCTTGTATCGTGGATCAAGACGGGTTGCCAACCAGTAATGATCCCTCTCCTTGATAGCACGAATCCTGGGGTCCTTTAGCAGGTTTTGCATTATATAGGGATGTGCACCAATTTTTTTTTCGGTTCGATTCGATTAGATTTTTTGAATTTTTAAACTTTTCGATTCGGCTCGTTTCGACCGCTTTCTGTTTCGATTCGGTTCGGTTCGATTAGTTTTTCGGGTACATTTATTTTTCGGAATATCGACCATTTTTCGTATTTTCGTGTCGCTTTACTCGTTTTTTGTATCGACTTTTCGTGATTTCGGAAATTTTCGTTTTTTGGCATTGTACATGGTTTTCGGAATATCGGCCATTGTTCGTATTTCGTGTCACATTGCTCGTTTTTTTTGTATCGACTTTTCGTGATTTCGGAAATTTTCGTCTGTTCTCCTCGTTTCAAAGCTGTCTAACTCTATTCGTTTTGATGTAAACTACTATGGTTTACTTTAATACTACTTTATTTTTTTATAATACATTTTTGGTTTGTTTTTCGGATCCGATAATTCATTCTGTCGATACGATAATTCTGGCGATTCTATCGTGTTTTTTTAATTAACCCTTTCGCTGCTGAGGCTTTTCCCGCCCCTGTGCTGAGCTCATTTTTACCGGTTTTGCTCATCATGTTTAAACGCGTTTTGAAGGCTTATTTTAGTATATGACCCAGACATATTATATATCGTTCTTTCCGGCAGACTCGGCAGATTCATAATATGTCATTATTATATGTATACGTCATGACCTGTCTGTATATTATAACAAAAAATGCAATAAAATTTGAATTTTCAATGTTTGTTTTACAAGGTGTAAAGTGTTTTTTTCACATTTTAACATGCGAGTGTTTGCGGTTATATTTTATGAGTTGCGTTTGTTAAAAAAAATTGAAAAGGGGACTTGTTATAATTTTTTGGGTGAAAATTACACTATTTTTAACAAAAACGCACCCCATACAAAAATCCTTAGTGCAGCATCATTGTTCACATTATAATTGAAATGGGAACAATATTGCTGCATTAACAAACCAAAAAAAAGAAAAAAAACTTGTTTATTTTTTTTTTTATAATTTTTTTTAAATAATTTTTATTTTTTTTACAAACATTTTTCACATTCGTGTTTGGTATCGTTGGAACGGCCATGCTCTGGCCGATCCAACAATACCAAACTTTAACCCCTAGCTGCCACGGATCGGGAAATAGGGGTTTCATTGGAACCCCCTATCGCCACCATTGGTGGCAGCTAGGGGTTAACTACAGGACTGGCGTCATCGTGCTATGCACGATGACGCCAGTCCTCAGGGGGAGTTCCCGGAAGCTTGGCCGACATCCAAGATGTCAGCCAGCTTTGGGAGAGGATTGTGAGTGACCTGACGCCTTTATGTGCTGAATAATAAGCCTGGATCCGGCCCCCACCTGGGGGCACAGCAATTAGCCGGAATCCCGGTTGGTGATGATTGCTGCCTGCCTTCTGTGCTAGGAACGCACTCGCTCGCTCACCGCTCACAGCGCATCCATAGCACAGGAGGAGCATTTGGCAAGTTGGCAATTGGCATGCGCGCGCGAACCACGGACGTAAATGATCCGACTACGACAGAATTATCGTATCTCGACAGAATTATCATATCAACAGAAATATCGGATCAATGGAAATAATAACATATAGGGTATAGAGTATAGAGAGAGGCAGGCAGGCAGGCACTGGCAGCGGCAGGCAGGGGCAGTCAGATTTTCTAACGGTCAGGAACTCAGGATCAGGACGCTGGACTAAAACAGTGCTATAGTATATATCCATCCAGTGTGCTGATGGTTATAAAATTTTAATGTATATACCAGTGGCGTCACTAGGGTTGGTGTCACCCGGTGCGGTAACTTATGGTGTCACCCCCCCCCCCCGAGTTTTACAGATTTTTTTTAACTACTCTTACTCCTAAATCAGTACTCCCATATAACACTGAATGCTCATACACACGGCGCACATTACTGTGAGGTTTATTGCTGTGGAGCTCTCTCATATGCTCACACAAATTTTTGCCAACTGCCAGCAAGTACGTTGCCTGTTCGAAGGCAGTGAAAGCACACATGGATATATATTGCCCCCAGCAGCTCTGGATATATATATTGCCCCCAGCAGCTCTGGATATATATTGCCCCCAGCAGCTCTGGATATATATTGCCTCAGCTCACATATGGATATATTGCGCCTCAGCTCACACATGGATATATTGCCCCAGACCAGCTCACACATGGATAATTGGATATATTGCCCCAGACCAGCTCACACATGGATATATTGCTCCAGCTCTCATGGATACTGCCCCCAGCTCCTCTCATGGATATTGCCCCAGCTCCTCTCATGGATACTGCCCCCAGCTCCTCTCATGGATATACTGCCCCAGCTCCTCTCATGGATATACTGCCCCAGCTCCTCTCATGGATATACTGCCCCAGCTCATGGATACTGCCCCAGCACATGGAATGCCCCAGCAGCTCAAGGATATGCCCCAGCAGCACCTCATGGATATGCCCCAGCACCTCATGGATTTGCCCCAGCACCTCATGCATATGCCCCAGCTCCTCGTGGACATGCCCCAGCTCCTCGTGGATATGCCCCAGCTCCTCGTGGATATGCCCCAGCTCCTCTTGGATATGCCCCAGCTCCTCATGGATATGCCCCAGCTCACACATGGATATGCCCCAGCTCCTCATGGATTTGCCCCAGCACATGGAATGCCCCAGCACCTCATGATAATGGCCCCAGCTCACCTCCGCCGCCTTTTTCGCTCCCTCAGAGCGTCCGGCGGCGCGCAGCTTGGGCGCTTGCCAGGGGGAGCCACATGACCAGCCGCGATTGGCTGGTGAGTGGTGACGTGTTTCTTCCAGGCGAGCGCCGAAGCTGCATGCTTCGGACGCTCGCAGGGAGCGAAAAACGCGGCGGAGGGTGAGACACCCGCCCTTAGGGTGACGGTGTCACCCTAAAGGCGGGTGTCACCTGGTGCGGGCCGCACCCCCCGCCCCCACGTAGCAACGCCACTCGTATATACATTTAACGGCCGCACGCCCATGGACTTACTCTATCCAAACAAAGTTCAGAATGATGTGAAACATTGGGACTTTTTGGATAGATTTTGATTTTCGACTATCCAAAAGTTAAAAAAATAAAAATGGTCGAAATCTAATGCAAAAGTCCTGATGTTTCACATCGGGATGTCAGATATTAATAGGCTTGTGCACCGATTTTTTTTTCGGTTCGATTCGGTTCAATTTGTTCTGATGCTTAAAATTTTTGATTCGGCTCGTTTCGACCGATTTCTGTTTCGATTCGGTTTGGTTCGGCTCGTTTTTTTTCGTGTACATTTTTTTTTGAATATCGACCATTTTTCGTATTTTCGGGTCACTTTGCTGGTTTTTTGTATCGACTTTTCGTGATTTCGTAAATTTTCCTTTTTTTCGGAACGTCTGTTCTCCTCGTTTCAAAGTGTCTAACTCTATTCGTTTTGACGTAAACTACTATGGTTTACTTTTTTTATACTTTATATATTTTTTTATAATAAATTTTTGGTTTGTTTTTCGGATCCGATAATTCATTCTGTCGATACGATAATTCTGGCGATTCTATCGTGTTTTTTTTTTTATTAAATAAAGATCCTTTTTTTCTTATGAATATACATTTCACAACTTTATTTATTTAATCACATTAAAAAAATGGTATGAAAGCCAAGGAACAAAAAAAAAAGAACAAAACGATTTAAAAAACGCTAAACTGACCCGAATGGTCTGACTTTAAAAATAAAAACCAGAACAAAAAGGTTTTAAAACGGAAAAATAGTTGATCAAAATGATGTGAAATGAAAAAATAAATAAAATAAAATGATTTAGAAGTTTCAGACAAAAAATAAATTAACCCTTTCGCTGCTGAGGCATCTCGCGGCTTCCCTTCACGCCTGTGTGCGGCACTGCGGTCTGCTGCTGAGCTAATTTTTAACAGTTTCGTTCCTCTTGTTTAAACGCGTTTTGAAGCCTTCTTTTATAATATGACCCAGACATGTTATATATATATCGTTCTTTCCGGCAGACTTGGCAGATGATTCATAATATATCATTATCATATGTATGCGTCATGTCCTGTCTGTATATTATAACAAAAAATGCATTAAAATTTGAATTTTCAATGTTCGTTTTACAAGGTGTAAAGTGTTTTTTTCACATTTTAACATGCGAGTGTTTGCAGTTATATTTTATGAGTTGCGTTTGTTAAAAAAAATTGAAAAGGGGACTTGTTATATTTTTTTGGGTGAAAATTACACTATTTTTAACAAAAACGCACCCCATACAAAAATCCTTAGTGCAGCATCATCGTTCACATTATAATTGAAATGGCAACAATATTGCTGCATTAACAAAACAAAACAAAAAACCTGTTTATTTTTTTTTATATTTTAATTCTTTATAATTTTTAACATTGTCATGTTTGGTATTGTTGGAAAGGCCATGCTCTGGTCGATCCAAAGATACCAAACATTAACCAACCAATAGCTGCCGTGGATCGGGAGATAGGGGTTCCAATGAACCCCCTATCTCCACCATTGGTCGCAGTTAGGGGTTAACTCCAGAACTGACGTCATTGTGACGAGGTCTTGGGACTGTTGGCAGCTGCTGTTCCCCCACGCTGTTGTCTTCCTGCAAAGACGTGACCATGTTGGCGGGCAGCGTCTTAGCGGGCAGCGGTGGGAGAGAGAGAGCTCATAGCTGGGAGGAGGTGTTGCGTGAAGCTGCAAACAGGGACAAATAAACTAGACCTGAGCCGCACTAAGGATCTTTGGGTTGTGTTGGAGAAGACTTCACGCAGTGCTGCCATCAATATTTTTTGATAAATTCTTGGTTATACAATGAATGTGACTGTGGACAAAAATCCGTGTTGTTGTGACATCGCCTAAGCTTAAAAAACCAGGCCACGTCGGTAATCAAATCTCAAGGCAGTACAACAAGGTTGTGTTAGTGTGTGACATTTTTTGGCCAGGCAGGCACAGGCAGTGTAGAATGTGCACAGTCACATTCATGGCCACAAATATGTTGACAAATTTATGACAAAGGGTCCATAGAAATGTCAATAAATTTATGTACATATAATTTTAACAGTGTGGAAACCAAGCAATACATATTAATTTATTAAGTAAGGAAAAGCAACGCACACAAACAGGAAAATATATAGAAAAAATAGAAAATTTATTTACAACATGGGGAAGGGAAGGGAACATGCCAAGGATGGCAAACTGCCCAACAGGGGCACAAACAACACAAACAAACATACAATGGTGGCCATCTTCCAGTCTAAGCCAGGCGAACATCTTGTTCAGAATATTGGTTCACTTTCACTTGAGAATTACTGGCATTTGAGGAGATGTTGGAGCTGGTCCGCATCTTTGATTACAAAGATTATGACTGCCGTATGGGCCCTTACGGCAGGAAGAATAATTCTAGAAAGGATCGTATCATTGACAAGCTACGCACCACCATCCTGGAGGTGTTTGGGAAAGACCGGACGGAGGACCAGATCCGAAAACGCTGGTCCGACCTCAAAGCAGGCGAGCAGGAGCAGCTGAGGCACATCCGTATTGAGTATTGAGATTTCGGGAGGAGGCTGCCACTGGTCTGTCTTACTGCCGCTCCAGGATGTCCGCGGTGTTGTTCAGGTGCTCCCGCAGTTCCTGGAGCAGTTCCTGGATATTATCAAGTGTTCTAACTGCCAGGCGTAGCTCGCCAATCGCCTCCCGATTGCTCGGTCTGGCTTCTCCTTCTATATATCCAATAAATGAAAGAAGGAAAATACAGTAAGTAAAGCAGGTTTCTATTTTTGACTGAAAGTCTTGAAAAAATATAACAGTAGTATATACCAGTGCTGGTGGCCTCCTGAGGCTCCGACTCCTCCTCCGACTCCTCCCCCACCACCACCGTCAGCATATCCGGTGCTATATGTAAGAAATTAAAGAAATAAAAAATACAGTAAACAACAAAACTGATTTATTTTTGAACAAAAGTCGATGCAAAATACAACAGTAAAAAAAAAAACCTGGACTGGCGGCCTCCTGCTGCTCCGGCTCCCTCTCTCCATCATCGCCATCCTCCTGGTCCTCCTCTTCCTCCTCCTGCTCCTCTTGTGCTATACATAAAAAAATTAAATTAAAATACAGTAAACAAAAAATGTTTCTGTTTTTGACCAAAAGTCGTTGCAAAATAAAACAGTATATACCAGCGCTGGTGGACGCCCGTGGCTCCTCCTCCTCCTCCACTGGGGCACTGGTGCCCGCCGGGGCAGATGCTGCTGCCTTCTTCTTCCTGTCTTCTGCCAAATCCAAAAAATAACACGTAAATAATGCAGACTGAAAAAAATGGTATATCTATACACTATATTGCCAAAAGTATTGCGAAACCCCCTCCTCTACCCCACTACCAGAGGCCTGTTCAATACCTCAGCAGCTGCTGAATTGGTGCAGCGCAGTAATTCAGTTTGTTGCAGCAGTGTCGTTGAACCCTTTGGATGCGAATTTTGAATCCAAAATGGCCAATGATTTCTTAATGAAAAATTCAGATTGTTTTTCGGATCACTCGGACAAAATATAATAAAGAGAAGCAGTCAGCACAATTCCGTTATGTACGCACACACCACAAATGATAGTTTTTAATGAATAAACGTTATGTTTACATCTGAAACAATATATAAATTGAGCTGTAATATATGTCTATGTGTGCAGGGGGAAATAATAAATAAATATTTTGTGCTTTGGTGAACAGAAACCGCAAAATTAACTTTGCTGTATGGAATTATTACCTGCTTCGAGGCGGCGGCCATCTTGCTGTACGGCATTGTTACTGCTTCATGGCGGCGGCCATCTTTAAAACGTCACACTCAGCATCTCCTCGGGTCGCTGCAAGTGCTAGGTTAGCACTGCTGAGTGCTGAGCGGTTGAACGGCGTTCAATGGCAAGTTGCTAACTTAGCACTTGCAGCGACTGAGGTATTGAACAGGCCTCAGCTTGACCCACCACTACTCCCATCTCATAGTTCTAAAGTCACAAAATATTTATTTATTTCCTCTGCACATAGACATATATTACCGTTCAATTATATATTTTTTTCAGAAGTAAATATTACGTTTATTCAATAAAAACTATTATTTGTGTTGTGTGCGTACAAAACGCATTGTGTGACTGCTTTTAGTTATTTTATAGATGCCTCAGCCTCAGTTTCACTTTCAGTTTCTGCGAATAAAACTGGATATTGCAGAAACAACAGAAATCCGCCATTTTGTTTTGAAATTTGCATCTAAAGCGTTCAATGACACTGCTGCAGCAAACTGAATTGCTGCGCTGCAACAATTCAGCAGCTGCTGAGGATGTATTGAACGCGGCTCTGTTTGGATGCACTTTCAGAAGAACTACATGTCCCATCCTACAACTTAGCAGAGACGCAGAGATTTTTATTGATGCGCAGGTGGGAGCCAATATTGGGCAAGCTGCGGGTCATCTCGTATGCATCACTCAATCACAACAACCTCCCCCCCAACACACTACAGTACACACAGTGCCAAAAGAAATCCAGCATTGTAACTTCATCTACATACATCAAATGTCACAATTTTCACGAATACGTAAAATCACAAAAAAGAAGAGCTATGGCAAAAATGCATGTATGACGAGTCGTGCAAACGCAAAGCTATACACAATCACATTGCATGAAAAAAGGACTAGATAAATCAAGGTGTTTCTGTGCACATTAGCACATGCAAGCACATTATTATTATTATACAGGATTTATATAGCGCCAACAGTTTGCGCAGAGCTTTACAATATAACATGACACTTACGTTTTGCTATGACGTGACGGATGTGTCTCAGCTGCTCCTGCTCGCGTACCTTCAGATCAGACCAGCGTTTCCGGAGCTGGTCCTTCGTCCGGTCCTTCCCGAACAACTCCAAAATGGTGGTGCGTAGCTTGTCTAGGATACGATCTTTTCGAGCATTCTTCTTCCTGCCGTAAGGGCCCTTACAGCAATCGTAATCCTTACGATCAAAGATCCGGACCAGCTCGAGCATCTCCTCAAATGCCATTTTGTTGGCCCGTTTCTTCCTGGGTGTCTCTGGGGTGGAAGCAGATGAGGACGAGGAGGTGTCCGAATGGGACTCTCTGTCTCGTCTTTCAGCCATTACTAATACAGTAATTTCAATTTTTTTGGCCTGTCAAAAAATTGTCAAAACTGTCTCAATAAAGTTACGATATCCGCGCGCGCGCGCATGCGCGACACGCGGTCGAATCGGATCCGACCCGATTCGTGTACGAATTATCGTATCGACAGAATTATCGGATCATTGGAAACAAAAAAAACAAGTGATACGCATTTACAAAATAAATACAAAATTTACAGAATCTGCGATATAACCGATAATAGTTAAATATACGATGTTCAGAATTACCGAAATGGAACCGAAATCCCGAATGGAACCGAAATCATGAATAGAGGGAAAATAAATTTCGATTTGACACATTTCAAGTCCATTTGAAAATTCCGAAAATATTTCGTTTCGGCTCGGAAACCTTTTCGGTTCAGACATTTTCGGGTCAAATTTTTTTCGGAAATTCGGCCGCATCCGAAAACACAGTATCGGGAAATTTCGTGAAAATTCTGAAATTCCGAAACCCGAAACGCACATCCCTACCATTATAAGGGAGCCCATGCAGCATAGGTTGGAGGTGGCATTAGCTTCCGAGTCTTCCTGGTCAATGAGGATGACCCCATCGTGCACTTCCTCCTCCCAGAAACGCACTAGACCTTGTGTTTCTGGGCACACAAAACTTAAATATTTCTCCTCCTCCTCATCCTCCTCCTGTCTGATCTGAGTAGGACCCGCTGGAATGCAGTCTGCGGAAAGACTGGGGCCTTCAGAGCTAGGGAAGGCCTCCTCTTCCTCCCGCTGCTCTGCCTCTAGAGCCACATCTATAATTCCCTGCAGAGTGTGCTCCAGCAGGAACACTAAAGGAATTGTGTCACTGATGCATGCAATGTCCCTGCTCACCATCCTCGTTGCCTCCTCAAATGGTGACAGTACAGTGCATGCATCCTTGATCATCAGCCACTGCGGGGGGGAAAAAAACAAGTTGACCTGAACCTGTCCTTGTGCCATACTCACACAGGTACTCGTTGATGGCCCTTGCTAATGTCGAGTTCCACCTGGTGGGCATGTCACAGATCAGACGGTTTGTGGGAAGGTGGAATTCTCTTTGAATTTCTGCCAGGCGAACACTTGCTGGGAATGACCGTCTGAAGAGGCTGCAGACTTTTTTGGCCTGGCTAAGAAGCTCTGCCAGCCCTGGGTACTTGGTTAGGAAACGCTGTACCACTAGATTTAGGATGTGTGCTAGGCATGGCACATGCGTCAATTTACCCTTGCGTAGGGCGGAGAGAAGGTTGCTGCCATTATCACAGACGACCATTCCCAGCTGAAGCTGGCATGGTGTTAACCCTCTCTGCTCCTGGCCCTGCAGAGCTGACAGAATTTCTGGCCCGGTGTGGCTCCTGTCCCCTAAACAAACCAGCTCAAGCACAGTATAGCTTCTTTTTGATTGAGCCATTGCGTAGACCCTGTCAGGCGTCGGTTTAACTGCCACTTCGCCAGAGACAGAGAAGGAGGAGGAGGAAGAGGGAGAGGTGGTGGTGGTGGAGCAGACAGACCTCATACAAGCAGCTTTCTGGAGGCGTGGTGGATGAACAAGCTCCAGCACAGAGCCCCGTCTTGGATCTCTCCCAGCTGCAGTCAGAGTTACCCAGTGTGCCGTGAAGGAAATGTAACGACCCTGTCCATGCTTGCTGGACCACGTGTATAAAGTCACATGCACCTTGCTGCTGACTGCCTTTCCCAATGACTCGATAACATTGTCTTCCATGTGCTGGTATAGTGCTGGAATGGCCTTGTGTGAAAAGTAATGGCGTTCTTGAACCTGCCACTGTGGTACCGCACATTCAGCAAATTCACGGAAGGGAGCAGAGTCCACCAGCTGGAAAGGCAGCAGCTGCAATGCGAGTAATTTTGCTAAACTGGCATTTAGACGCTGAGCTTGGGGATGGTTGGGACTATATTTTTTCTTACGCTGCAGCAGCTGCGGCAACGTAATCTGACTGCGTAAATCTTCAGCTGATGGGATGCTGTCACATTGTGAGGAAGGACCTGGTACATCCATTACTGTAGCATCATCCCTGTCAGTGGAGGTTGTAGGCAATGACATGGCAGGACATACAGTGGGGGTAGAGACAGATGAGGAGGAAGAGGGCCTACGCAAAGTTTTGCGCCAACGCGATGTGTGGCAGGAGGTCATATGTCGCCTCAAGCACGTGGTACCCAAGTGTCCATTGTCTTTCCCACGCTTAAGCCTCATCTGACATAGATTACGAATAGCAACGGTGGGGACTGCTGCACATTTCTTAAAGAACTCCCAGCAGACAGCAGAGTTCCTGCGTGTGTGCTTTGAGACAACAGCGCTCTGCACCGGAGCAGCTCTGACATCTGATGCCTTGGACTGGCTAGTGCTACGGTTGGTCATAGAGGATGTTGTGCCTCATGTTTGCTGTGCCTCCTCTTCCTCCTCCTCCCCCTCCTCCTCACTTGATTCCTCTGTTCGATCTGGCACCCAGGTGGAGTCAGTGACCTCATCATCAATGTCATCTTCACCCCCTATCTCCTCGTCACTGTGCAATGGACAATAGAAGTCCGTCCTCGGATGCCAGATTCTGTTCTAATTCGGTGGAGAAGTCAGATAGCTTTGCGCATAAAGAAATCACACAGACAATGAATACGTCCATATAGCTTCCGAGCCAAATGACTGCTCTGAGCCCTTTATTGACAATTCACAAGCCTTTTTATGCTATTTTACGTGTACCGATAACAGGCTGTTGCCCAACATTCTATTCGTCATTATATTGTGAAATCACAGACTTTGTTTAATACAGTTTAAAGAAAATAAAACATCAGTGTCTCCGAGCTTCTCTTAGCTTGTCAAGGACGCTGTTACAGGACATTCCGGAATGTTCCCAAAACATTCTCCATGATGACCTTCAAGATGTTCTCTTCTTGAGACACAGGACAAGAAACTTCATGTGCGTACAAAAACAAAGATAGCGTTTAAAGAATAATATGCATTTGATTCATAAATCTTGATTAACCACTTACACTACTTAAATGAGCATTTTTCTAAGCTTTTGAATATTATTAGCAAATATATACATTTCTGTCCACAACAGTCCCCCCTAAAAATGCACATTTTCCCAAGTGTACCCCTGGAGACGAGCCGTGCCTTCATCTGTTCCCCTAATAGTCTCGCCAGCCATCCCAAAATCTTCGCCGGAGGTTGAGACGAGAAATTCATATTGAATTTAACCCTTTAACCCCTGTGTAGTCCGGGCTTCCGTGCATGGTCGAGACTGGTGGGTCAAGAGTCGGGCATTAACTCGTCTTGCAACGGGTCACTAACCTTGGCTTAGAGCCAAATCATAGGCGGTGTTCTCGAGATAGGGGATGCATGGATTCATAATTCTGTGGATGATTTGTTACAGGTGGGCGGAGTTCGTTATACCTTTTATTCACAGGAACCCCCAGAAATTCTAGACTAGTATAGGAAGTGTCAATATTCTCCCCAGTGTCCCTACACACTTGATTAAGCAGTAAAGGTGTAGTGGATTCCACAGTTCTGTCGATAACCTTTTTAATGCAGGGTAAAACACAACATCCAATCACCGTCAACAGAACCATCATTACCAGGATAACTATCCCTATTTGTGTGAGGATCTTTTGCCAGGCACTCATCCAACTAAAATACTGATCCCATGGATCAGTAATGCCAGAGTTTTTCTTCAGTTCTTCAGACAGGTCTTCCAATCGTTTAATGGCTTTAGTGACTTTGCCAGTGGGGCCTGTGTTATCCGGGATAAAGGTGCAACAGGAGCCACCAGTACCTTTCAGCATCGTACAGACCCCACCCCTCTCTGCCAGTAGTATATCGAGGGCCATTCGGTTCTGGAAGGTCATTGCAGAGGTCGGGCCTAGCTGGTCGGCTAAACCCTGGAGGGCATCTCGAGTATAGTTAACAAACCTCTGTTGGTTGTAATAGATGTAGTTAATCCAATCAACATTCTTGTTGATGGTTACCATGGGGATTAAAGATTCAAATCCCGCCTTTACCTGGTTTCTAGCTTTGAACTCAATAGGCACCCCCCTTGGGACTCCTATGACATCAAGGTAGACGTGGGGATCGAAACTGCCAGGTACAGAATTCGCCTGTCTCCTTTGTCTAGTGAGTCCGGGGGTGTGGGCATTAGGCAGGTCATCATCAAATGGCAGGATGTGGAGGGGCATAATGGCTTTAGCCAGAGCACACTCACCGTCCCACGCACCTACCAAGCGGGAGCGGACTCGCATGTCACCGCAGATCCAATAGACATCTCCCAGGGAGATCACCTGGTTTTGCACCCTCTCCTTCTCCACAGCGCTGTACTGCGCACAATAGCCTTCTGTGAAGTTTCCAACTACCCGGCCACCGGTTCCCCAAGAGGAGTGACAGGTGTAGTTCCCGGGGTAGATGGTGATACTCTATGAGAGTCTGGGGTTTCGTTTCTGGAGGGGGTATTTGGACTTCCATTCTTTGCAAGCATCGTGACTTAGAGTGGTGTTGGTAAACAAACTGAGAAAGCATTCCTCGACATCCTCGGGGATATTGAGAGGTACCGTACCTACAGTGGCAAGAAGAAGTATGTGAACCCTTTGAGATTACGTGGAGTTTTGCATGAATTGGTCATAAAATGTGCTCTGATCTTCATCTAATTCACAACAATTTGAAAAACACAGTCTGCTTAAAATAATACAACACAAACATTATATGTTTTCATGTTTTTATTGAACATAACATGTAAACATTCACATTGCAGGATGGAAAAAGTATGTGAACCTTTGGACTTAATAACTGGTTGACCCTCCTTTGGCAGCAATAACCTCAACCAAACGTTTCCTGTAGTTGCAGATCAGACCTGCACAACGATCTGGAGTAATTTTGGACCACTCTTCTTCACAAAACTGTTGCAGTGTAGCAATATTCTTGGGATGTCTGGCTTGAATCGCTCTCTTAAGGTCATGCCACAGCATTTCAATCAGGTTGAGGTCAGGACTCTGACTGGGCCACTCCAGAAGGTGTATTTTGTTTTGTTGAAGCCATTCTTTTGTTGAATTATTTGTATGCTTTGGGTCATTGTCCTGTTGCATCACCCATCCTCTGCGGAGCTTCAGTTGGTGGACAGATGGTCTTACGTTTTCCTGCAAAATGTCTTGATAAACTCTGGAATTCATTTTTCCATCAATGACAACAATCCGTCCAGGCCCTGAGGCAGCAAAGCAGCCCCAAACCATGATGCTCCCTCCGCCATGTTTTACAATGGGGATGAGGTTTTGATGTTGGTGTGCTGTGCCTTATTTTTTCTCCACACATAGTGTTGTGTTTTTTTACAAACAACTCAATTTTGGTTTCATCTGTCCACAGAATATTTTGCCAGTAGTGCTGTGGAACATCCAGGTGCTCTTTTGCAAACTTCAAATGTGCTGCAATATTCTTTTTGGACAGCAATGGCTTCCTCCGTGGTGTCCTCCCATGTACTCCATTCTGTCACGGTGGGGGTCGGGGACCTGACCTGACAGAGGGGTGTGAGCCTAATGAGCAGTGAAAATTAGGCAGACATCCAGGACTAGAAAACATATATTTATTGTATGGACCATAAAAGAACAAGGATAAACAAACTCAAAACAGGGATCCAGAACACAATACAATAAACAGAACCTATACCCTCAAGGCAAGAAATATAAAGAAAACCAGATATAAACAAATAGGCAACTAAACATGGGAAGCAGAACTAAACAGACAGACTGAGCAGTTTGACAGACAGACAGACAAACCTGAGCAGGATAAATCTAGAGCAAGGCAAACCAGACATGAGCTGAATGACTGATCCAGGATGAATGAGACCGCACCCTACTAAGGGAGTGGTCTCCATTTATACAAAATGGTCCAGGGTGAACCAATGGAGTCCAGGAACTGATTAGGCCTGGAATCCAAGAAATGAACGAAATAAAAATAATCCAAAAGCAGCAATGTCCATTACTGCCAGAGGGGGCGCCAGAGACCCAGAACGTCACATATCCCCCCCTCCATGAGCAGACCCCGGATGCGCAAAAGAAGACAAGAAAAATTAAAGTAAAAAGTCAATGGGTCCTGTAGGCACGTAGAGCGCGCTCGTACACCTCTCGGTCCTCAAGGCATATTATAGCACCGTTAGAAGCTCGGAAACATCCAGCAGGGACAGGACTCGATTCACGGGCTGGAGGACCTGAGGTATAGACCCCTTGGGAGCCAAAACTGGGTCCAGGTTTGAAGGCACCAGTCCTTTTGTGTCTCCTCCCCCTGGTACGGGACGTGGAATGGACAGCAACAGTGTCCCCGGCTCTGCGGCAACATGATGGCACCAGTGGCGATCCGGTTCTGTGGCAATGTGACCGGGGCAGCAGCAGCACGGCTCCGTAGGTTGGTGACCTTGGCACGGCTCTGCGGCGACTGGACCGGAACTGCTGGGCTAGAAGACACCGAGCTCGAAGACACTGGGACAGCTGGGCTCGAAGACGCTGGGACAGCTGGGCTCGGTGGGGCAGCGCCCTTGGTGTGGACCGGTTGTGTAACACCCTTGGCAAGGACAGGAGGGGCAGCGCCTTTAGCACGACTCTGTGGTGACTTGGACATGGCGACAGCAGCACGGCTCTGTGGGTCAGCGACCTCAGCACGGCTCTGCGGCGACTCGGATATGGAGACAGCAGCACGGCTCTGCGGCGACTCGGTCATGGCGACAGCAGCACGGCTCTGTGGGTCAGCGACCTCAGCACGGCTCTGCGGTGACTCGGACATGGTGACCTCAGCACGGCTCTGCGGCGACTCGGTCATGGCGACAGCAGCACGGCTCTTCGGCGACTCGGTCATGGCGACAGCAGCACGGCTCTGCGGCGACTCGGTCATGGCGACAGCAGCACGGCTCTGCGGCGACTCGGTCATGGTGACAGCAGCACGGCTCTGTGGGTCAGCGACCTCAGCACGGCTCTGCGGTGACTCGGACATGGTGACCTCAGCACGGCTCTGCGGCGACTCGGTCATGGCGACAGCAGCACGGCTCTGCGGCGACTCGGTCATGGCGACAGCAGCACGGCTCTGCGGCGACTCGGTCATGGCGACAGCAGCACGGCTCTGCGGCGACTCGGTCATGGCGACAGCAGCACGGCTCTGCGGCGACTCGGTCATGGCGACAGCAGCACGGCTCTGCGGCGACTCGGTCATGGCGACAGCAGCACGGCTCTGCGGCGACTCGGTCATGGCGACAGCAGCACGGCTCTGCGGCGACTCGGTCATGGCGACAGCAGCACGGCTCTGCGGCGACTCGGTCATGGCGACAGCAGCACGGCTCTGCGGCGACTCGGTCATGGCGACAGCAGCACGGCTCTGCGGCGACTCGGTCATGGCGACAGCAGCACGGCTCTGCGGCGACTCGGTCATGGCGACAGCAGCACGGCTCTGTGGGTCAGCGACCTCAGCACGGCTCTGCGGTGACTCGGACATGGTGACCTCAGCACGGCTCTGCGGCGACTCGGTCATGGCGACAGCAGCACGGCTCTGCGGCGACTCGGACATGGCGACAGCAGCACGGCTCTGCGGCGACTCGGACATGGCGACAGCAGCACGGCTCTGCGGCGACTCGGTCATGGCGACAGCAGCACGGCTCTGCGGCGACTCGGTCATGGCGACAGCAGCACGGCTCTGCGGCGACTCGGTCATGGCGACAGCAGCACGGCTCTGCGGCGACTCGGTCACTACCGGCTCGGGTGAGCGTGGCTCGGAAACTACCGGCTCGGGTGAGCGTGGCTCGGAAACTACCAGCTCGGGTGAGCGTGGCTCGGAAACTACCAGCTCGGGTGAGCGTGGCTCGGAAACTACCAGCTCGGGTGAGCGTGGCTCGGAAACTACCAGCTCGGGTGAGCGTGGCTCGGAAACTACCAGCTCGGGTGAGCGTGGCTCGGAAACTACCAGCTCGGGTGAGCGTGGCTCGGAAACTACCAGCTCGGGTGAGCGTGGCTCGGAAACTACCAGCTCGGGTGAGCGTGGCTCGGAAACTACCAGCTCGGGTGAGCGTGGCTCGGAAACTACCAGCTCGGGTGAGCGTGGCTCGGAAACTACCAGCTCGGGTGAGCGTGGCTCGGAAACTACCAGCTCGGGTGAGCGTGGCTCGGAAACTACCAGCTCGGGTGAGCGTGGCTCGGAAACTACCAGCTCGGGTGAGCGTGGCTCGGAAACTACCAGCTCGGGTGAGCGTGGCTCGGAAACTACCGGCTCGGGTGAGCGTGGCTCGGAAACTACCGGCTCGGGTGAGCGTGGCTCGGAAACTACCGGCTCGGGTGAGCGTGGCTCGGAAACTACCGGCTCGGGTGAGCGTGGCTCGGAAACTACCGGCTCGGGTGAGCGTGGCTCGGAAACTACCGGCTCGGGTGAGCGTGGCTTGGGTGAGCGTGGCTCGGAAGCTACCAGCTCGGGTGAGCGTGGCTCGGAAACTACCAGCTCGGGTGAGCGTGGCTTGGCAGTTACCTTGATCTCACAGTGCTTTGCAACCACCTTGGCTTGGCACTGTGGAGCAGCGACCCCGGCTTGTTTGTGCTGCAGGGCAGCACTCTTGACTGGAACTGCTGGCTTAGGCACAGTAGACAAGGACAGGACTTGAAGCTGACAAACAGCAGACGCAGATTCTTTGTGCTGCTGAGCAGCCACCTTGGATTGTTCATGCTGCAGGGCAGCACTCTTGACTTCCCAGTGCTGGGCATTACGCCTGGTCTCTCCCTGTTGGGCAGTGGATATGGATACTGCGGCCTGGCATGGCTTGGTCAAGGAGGTCTGGTAAGGCTGGACCGTGAGGGCCTTCTGTGGGCGCACCTGGCAGGTTGCCACTCTGTGCAGGCAGGAACCACAGTAGAAACATAAGCCATGGGTTTTCCTCCATACCCTTTCCTCCAGGGTCAGGGGTCCTCTGAAATCTTTCACTGGAACAGGTTCCTTTGGGAAGACGTCCCTGGGAGTTTTCCGCAGTATAGCACTCAGCCTCTCCAGGTGCTGTTCTGCAACTTTATTAACCTTTTGCAGGTTCTCCAACAGACCATGAATCACTGCTAGCTCACTTGTTACTGGCGGTCTCATTATGTCACGGTGGGGGTCGGGGACCTGACCTGACAGGGGTGTGAGCCTAATGAGCAGTGAAAATTAGGCAGACATCCAGGACTAGAAAACATATATTTATTGTATGGACCATAAAAGAACAAGGATAAACAAACTCAAAACAGGGATCCAGAACACAATACAATAAACAGAACCTATACCCTCAAGGCAAGAAATATAAAGAAAACCAGATATAAACAAATAGGCAACTAAACATGGGAAGCAGAACTAAACAGACAGACTGAGCAGTTTGACAGACAGACAGACAAACCTGAGCAGGATAAATCTAGAGCAAGGCAAACCAGACATGAGCTGAATGACTGATCCAGGATGAATGAGACCGCACCCTACTAAGGGAGTGGTCTCCATTTATACAAAATGGTCCAGGGTGAACCAATGGAGTCCAGGAACTGATTAGGCCTGGAATCCAAGAAATGAACGAAATAAAAATAATCCAAAAGCAGCAATGTCCATTACTGCCAGAGGGGGCGCCAGAGACCCAGAACGTCACACATTCTTGTTTAATGTTTTCCTTATTGTAGATGTGTCAACAAAAATGTTAGCATGTGCCAGAGATTTCTGTAAGTCTTTAGCTGACACTCTAGGATTCTTCTTTACCTCATTAAGCATTCTGCGCTGTGCTCTTGCAGTCATTTTTACAGGACGACCACGCCTAGGGAGAGTAGCAACAGTGCTGAACTTTCTCCACTTGTAGACAGTCTGTCTTACCGTGGACACATGAACATCAAGGCTTTTGGAGATACTTTTGTAACCCTTTCCAGCTTCATGCAAGTCAACAATTCTTGATCGTAGGTCTTCTGAGAGCTCTTTTCTGCGGGGCATGGTTCACATCAGGCAGTGCTTCTTAAAACCAGTAAACCCAAAACTTGTGTGTGTTTTTAATATCACACTGATTGGACTCAAGGTTGGCTCACTCCTGGCTCCAATTAGCTTTTGGAGAAGTCATTAGGCTAGGGGTTCACATACATTTTCCACCCTGCACTATGAATGTTTACATTTTATGTTCAATAAACACATGAAAACATATAATGTTTGTGTTGTATTATTTTAAGCAGACTGTTTTTCAAATTGTTGTGACTTAGATGAAGATCAGAGCACATTTTATGACCAATTCATGCAAAACTCCAAGTAATCCCAAAGGGTTCACATACTTTTTCTTGCCACTGTAGATGAGGTCTAGCAGTACCACACACATAGCAATTGGTTCTGTTGTGGGACTGAGCGGTATATTTCATCCATTCTAACCAAACATTCATATCTGAGTATCCTGTTTCAATGGCCATAGTATCCTCGAACGTGGGATCAGCGATGGCCACTATACCATTGGGAGAGATCATCATGTGTGTAACGTTGGGAGCTGCCAGCCCTACCTGTGTGCTTGAGGGCAGCATGTCTGATGCTGCTCGCTGACAATGCCCGGTTTAAATGGAGACAGGCAGGGAGGTGGTTGCATGAGGCGCGGCTTGAGTGGGGGGCATGGCCTGGTGAAGGTCTTTAAAAACCCTCAGTGTATTTTCAGCAGTTGCCAGATCGTGGTTATCCATACCTGAGCTCCTTGTACCTGACTGCTATATTGAATTAACCCGTTATTGACCTCTGCTTGTTTCTGACTATTCTGCTTTCTGTTGCCCTAGACCATTTTCCTGTACTACACCACTGCTCTGATATCGACCCGGCAATTCCATTTGACCATTCTGAACTCTGTATTCCTGATTCTGGCTCGGCTGACTACTTCCCGTGTTGTTAACCCTTTCTGTCTAGCTAGTTTACCTGGCCAATTCTAAGGACCAGACAGTTAGAGATCTTTCACGGCTACTCTGTTGGTAGCTTCTGGGCTCTGTGGAGTGTGGGGTGTTAAGTACTGCGTGGTGGGATCTGGGAACCGTGACATTACGATCTGGCCACTATGGATCCCGCAGACTTAACACAGCACTTGGCTAACTTTGTATCCAGACAGGATGAGCAGGATCATAGGATGGATCAGTTTGCTAATGCCTTACAAACTATCCTGACTCGTACGGCTCACCTGGAACCAGCTGGGGTTGCACCCCGCTTGATATACCTGTGTCCCCTGTCGTTCAGACATCCCAGGTACACATGACCGCTCCTATGAGGTTTGACGGTACTCCCTCAGAGTGCCGGGGATTTTTGGTCCATGTGGATATTCATTTTAAATTAAATCCACAGATGTTTTTCTCTGACATTGCCAAAGTGGGGTTCATTATTAATCATCTGTCTGGCAGAGCATTGACATGGGCGACTCCGTTATGGGAGGCAGAGAAGCCTATCATACGGGATTATAAAGAATTCATAGCCGAGTTACAACGTACATTTAATCCTACCAGAAAGGCCACGGTAGCTGGCAAATCCTTGTTCCGCATACGTCAAGGGAACAGGACTGTTTCTGATTATGCCATAGAATTTAAAACCTTGATCTCTGATGTGAACTGGACAAATGAGACACTGGTTCTGGCTTTTATGGAGGGGTTATCAGAGTCATTGATGCATGAATTGGCTCCACGTAAACTACCTGAGGTATTGTGTGAACTCATTGATTATTGTATAGATCTGGATAATCAGGTAAGGGACAGAAGGACTCCAAGAGAGAAGCCCAAGAGACCGTTACCTAGGTTGGCCCCTGTCTTTCAGGCACCACCAAGAGAGTTATCTCCTCCCTCTGAGCCTATGCAACTAGGCCGTACTAGGCTTACAGAGGAAGAGAGAACAAGGCGTTTTCGTGAGGGATTGTGCCTGTATTGTGGTTTGGGGGGACATGTACGATTTCAATGTCCTACTCATCCTAAAATGCATGATAAGCCGGAAAACTACCGCACCTAAGGCAGCTGAGGAGACAGGCCTTGGGTGTGACGTGCATGTCTCCTGTCAAAGACACTAAACTTATGTTACCAGTATCCTTGGCTTGGGAGACCAAGACCACACATACTACCGCTTTTTTGGATTCTGGGGCTGCTGGTAACTTTATCGATGTTAACTACGCTTCTTCCATTTCTCTACCTCTGGTTGTAAGAGAGGCACCCTTAGCCGTCGAAGCCATAGACGGCAGACCGTTATTCTGCCCTAGGATTACTCACGATACGGTTACAGTGGTTCTTACCACTGGTCTCTTGCATAAAGAAGAAATCATATTTCAAGTTATCCATTCACCTTCCAATCCTGTTGTACTTGGTTTCCCTTGGTTGGTGGAACATAATCCTGTTATTGATTGGGCTAAGGGAGAGATACTGTCTTGGAGTCCTGCTTGTTTTGGGACTTGTTTAATACCCATTCAGCATGTCGGTGCCCTGAACACACCCACAGCTCCTCCATTGTCTACAGAGGTTCCTGACCAATATGCCGACCTCAGGGCTGTATTTGATAAAAGAGAGGCAGAGAAACTGCCCCCACATAGACCATATGATTGTGCCATAGATATTCATCCTGGTACCATGCCTCCTCGAGGCAAAGTATATCCTCTTTCCATAAAGGAGAACCAAATTATGGAAGAGTACATAAAGGAGAATTTGGAGAGAGGTTTTATCCGACGTTCCTCTTCTCCAGCAGGGGCTGGGTTCTTTTTTGTATCTAAAAAAGAAGGAGATTTACGCCCGTGTATTGATTATAGGGGGCTTAACAAGATCACCATTAAGAACGTGTACCCTATCCCTCTCATATCAGAACTGTTCGACAGGTTAAGGGGGTCAGCAGTATACACAAAACTTGATTTAAGAGGAGCTTACAACCTGATACGTATAAAAGAGGGGCATGAGTGGAGAACAGCATTTAACACCAGGAGTGGGCATTATGAATACTTGGTCATGCCTTTCGGTCTTTGTAATGCTCCAGCGGTATTCCAGGATTTTTTTAATGATGTGCTCAGAGATTTCTTACAAACCTTTGTTATAGTATACCTAGACGATATATTGATTTACTCTCCCGATCTGAAAACCCACCATGCACATGTCAGACAGGTATTAGCAAAATTACTGGACAATGGTCTTTATTGCAAACTAGAGAAGTGTTTATTCGACATTACTACTGTGAAATTCCTTGGGTAAATTATCACTCCAGAAGGTTTTGAGATGGATCCTTCTAAACTCACGGCCATCTCAGAATGGCCTCTCCCTCAAGGTCTCAAGGCCATACAGAGGTTTCTGGGGTTTTCCAACTATTACAGGAGATTTATCAAGAATTATTCCGCTGTAGCCTCCCCTATCATTAATATGACACGTAAAGGTCTGAATAACCAGATCTGGTCTTCTCAATCCAAACAAGCATTCGAGGCCCTCAAACAAGCTTTCACTTCCGCTCCCATGTTACGGCATCCTGATCCAGGATTCCGTTTGTTCTTGAGGTTGATGCTTCCGAGATAGGCATTGGGGCTGTCCTGTCTCAAAGAGAGTCTCCAGGAAAACCTCTACATCCTTGTGGGTTCTTTTCAAGAAAATTATCACCAGCAGAACGCAATTATGATATCGGTAACAGAGAATTGCTTGCTATTGTGTCTGCCCTATCAGAGTGGAGACATTTGTTGGAAGGTACTCTTGACCCTTTATTGATAATTACTGATCATAAGAACCTTACGTACATCGGGGATGCTAAACGTTTGAACGCGAGACAGGCCAGGTGGTCATTGCTACTGTCTTGGTTTAATTTTGTATTGACTTACAGACCAGGTGACCGCAATGTAAAGGCTGATGCCTTATCTCGTCAATATGACCCGTATGAATCTAATACACAAGACCACAATCCTATAGTTCCTCCTGAACGTATTGTGACTTCCACAGTCTTGTCTGTCTCCTCGCCTTAACTGGAACGTCTCCAGGCAGTTCAAGTAGGGGCTCCACCTGACAAGCCTCCAGATATGTTGTTTGTACCTGAAAAGGAAAGACAAGAATTACTCATAATGTTTCATGATTCTAAACCAGCAGGTTATCCTGGTATTACTAAGACTCTTACCAGTATCTCCAGACAGTTCTGGTGGCCCACCATGCGACAGGACGTACGTCTGTTTGTCTTGACTTGTCAAGTCTGTGCCAGAAGCAAAACCAGTAAATCCTTGCCTGTCGGTCTATTGCAGCCTTTACCCATGCCTAAGAGGCCTTGGTCTCATCTATCTATGGATTTTATTGTGGACTTGCCGAAGTCCAAGGGTCATACTGTGGTTCTGACAGTTGTAGACCGCTTCTCCAAAATGGCTCATTTTGTCCCTCTACCTAAGCTTCCTACAGCCAAAGAACTGGCGGTTGTATTTGCTAGAGAGATTGTACGAATACATGGGGTTCCGTCTGAAATAGTCTCTGACAGAGGAGCCCAGTTCGTCTCTCGTTTCTGGAGGGATTTCTGTGCAGAGATGGGGGTGCGATTGGCCTTCTCTTCAGCATATCATCCACAAACCAATGGGGCAGCAGAGAGGGCAAATCAGGGTCTCGAGCAGTACATACGTTGCTTTACCACACAACAACAAGCCAATTGGTCGGAGTTGTTGCCCTGGGCTGAGTATGCACGTAATAACGCCATTAACGAGACCACTGGCCACTCTCCTTTTTCTGCCATCTATGGTTTTTTCCCTCCGGCTCTACCGCTTCAGTTTACTGAACAGGTCATCCCGGCTCTCGATGCCCATCTCACTCAACTGCAAGAGATTTGGAGACAGATTCGAGAAAATATGGAGCACAATGTTGCTGTCCAGAAACGCAAGGCTGACAGGCATAGGTTACAAGCTCCCTCCTATAACGTGGGGGATAGAGTTTGGTTGTCCACTAGGAACGTGAAGTTGCGGGTGCCTTCTATGAAAATGGCACCTCAGTTTATAGGTCCATATAGGATCATTCGCCGCGTTAATCCTGTGGCTTATGCTCTTGCCCTTCCTAAACATCTTCGCATGCACAACGTCTTCCACACCTCCCTACTGAAGCCATTGTTGTGTAACAGATACACGCGGGTCGTTCCTCCTCCTCCACCTATTCAGGTTGATGGTGAATCTGAGTATGAGGTTAGGAGGGTTTTGGATTCTAGGCTGTGCAGGGGCGCTCTGCAGTACTTGGTCGATTGGGTGGGTTATGGTTCAGAAGACCGGTCCTGGATTCCAGCTTCCGACATGTCTGCCTCTAGGTTGGTCAGGGCGTTCCATGCCTCACACCCCGATCGCCCTGGTGGTCGTCCTGCCGCTCGTCCTGTTGGTCGTCCGGTGGCCTCCCGTGGAGAGGGGGTACTGTAACGTTTGGAGCTTCCAGCCCTACCTGTGTGCTTGAGGGCAGCATGTCTGATGCTGCTCGCTGACCAATGCCCGGTTTAAATGGAGACAGGCAGGGAGGTGGTTGCATGAGGCGCGGCTTGAGTGGGGGGCATGGCCTGGTGAAGGTCTTTAAAAACCCTCAGTGTATTCTCAGCAGTTGCCAGATCGTGGTTATCCATACCTGAGCTCCTTGTACCTGACTGCTATATTGAAATAACCCGTTATTGACCTCTGCTTGTTTCTGACTATTCTGCCTTCTGTTGCCCTAGACCATTTTCCTGTACTACGCCACTGCTCTGATATCGACCCGGCAATTCCATTTGACCATTCTGAACTCTGTATTCCTTATTCTGGCTCGGCTGACTACTCCCCGTGTTGTTAACCCTTTCTGTCTAGCTAGTTTACCTGGCCAATTCTAAGGACCAGACAGTTAGAGATCTTTCACGGCTACTCTGTTGGTAGCTTCTGGGCTCTGTGGAGTGTGGGGTGTTAAGTACTGTGTGGTGGGATCTGGGAACCGTGACAATGTGGTGATTAAGGGGTTTGGGCTGTGGGTGCGGAGGGACCCAGTCAGGGGCAAGGTACATATCTCGTAGGCGGAATTTTCCCAGAGTCTGCGGATTCTCTGAACCCCCTTTACCCATAAACCCAGAACATAGATACCTGAATCCCCGGGTCCTGGATTTTCTAGGGTTAGAATTAGTTTCAGTGCTGTTGCCCCTGTTCTAAACTGCACTTCCCCATCATCATCCGACTCTTGTAATTCATACTTGGGGCAGGTGTTTGGGGCCATTGTCAGTGTCATACGAGCGAGAAGTGATTTACTATTGTTATCTTTCTCGTCTAGGGCGCTTTGTGGTTTGTGTCTCCAGGCAACTCCCGTATTCCATCCCACCGATGCCCAACTACCGCACTCCTGTCCCCAATAGTAATTGGCAACGCACATATATATGTCATAATCATGTGGAATCCCATTTCTCCAGATACATTGCAAGCAGGGACCTGGGCATGGGTGTATATCACAATAGTTAAAGGTGTATGTAACCACGCGAGTGTTAGATGAATTATACCAGAAAGTGGTTAGTTTGTGTTTGGCGGCAGTAGTATTCATTGCGTGGCCCATGACATGGGCATTGTCCGTCAGGTGTCCCAGGGCAGCTTCCACCTGGGTTCTCATAACCGCTTGTACTATATCATCAGCTGCCTGTCCCAGTAAAACAGCTACATTGTGCCCCTGGATTCCCACCCCCCAAATGAGAAAGATATACATAATCATGTTTGTTTTGTTGTCTGGTCCGCTTTTGGTGTACAGGTCTTTTTACAGTGGTAGACGTGGATCCAGGTGGCTTTTCCTTCAAGTTTTACTGAAGTTGCAGCTGTGAGGAGGACCTGGAAGGGACCGTTGAATCTGGGCTCAAGTGGATTCTTTTGAAGAAACTTTTTCGCTAGTACCCAGTCTCCCGGGACCAGTTGATGAGTGTCGGTGATACTCTCAGGGTCTGGAATGCAAGAGAACACTTGACCATAGATATCAGTTAACATTTTTGAAACACTTGTGACATAATTTATTTAGACAGTCGGACTGTAATTGCAACTGTTGAGGGAAACAGTATTCTGAAAGGTGACAGATTGTGTAGACCGATGAGAGCATTCATCATTGTATTTGAGAGGTGTGAGGGCCCATGTGCCTGTGTACTATAGCCGGATAGAGTGCCTTAGGTAAGCACACTCTATTTCATAGTTCTGGGCTACTAGTAGTGTGACTAGCTGCTCGAGTTCCTTTTCCTGTGTCTGCTAAATGATTTAATATCAGCTTCTGGTGTACTAAACTTTCCATGTGCATTTATTTTCATCGCTGCAACCTGTGTGAGTGCGTGTAGCTGCTCTTGTATTGTTTCTTTTCCCTCTTCTGGCAGAAAGGATGGGGCCGAGGGGGGAAGGTGAACAGAATTGATTAAAAAATCCCTCATAGTTAACAGCATCACCACTACCAGAATTAGAATCACAATCGGAACCAACCCCACCCCCCTCAGGAAAAGGAAAGAGAGTAGCGGTGGTAAGACACAGAGAGCAGTGGAGAGTGACATTATCATGGCGCAGCAGGGAATATCGCCGGCGCAGTAGGCTCGCAGAAACGTCGTGTCACGCTAACACCCAGGGCTGCTGACCCCTACCCGTGGTGTGCAAACTAATAATTAATCAGCAGGCATCATTAGACTGTCGTTACTAATAGTCTGTGTCATTAGAGAATAGTAGGTTAAAAACTTTCCTGGCATTTAGCAGCTGCATCTCGTACTTAGCAAGGTCACACTCCGTCTGCGTGCTCATCAGCAACGGACAGTACACCTTATCTATTTTAAACCAAAATAAGCTACGCTTCAACTGCACAGAGTTGAACATTCCCCCGTCTCTTTTTTTTTTTTTATTTCTCTCAGCAGGGTTAAAATATCTGATCTTCACGGTCATATGAAACAAGAGGAACCATCTAGTTTAACTTTTATTTTCGTTTGCGTCTTGCTTTCTTTTTTTTTCTTTTTTTCCACATAAAAAAACATTATACGAGATATTTTAAAGACCATTTTGTGTTCTTAACATTTAATGCTAAATCAGCAATACTGATAGAATACGGAGCCTTTCTCTCCCGAGAATATTTCGTATAAGAATATTTTTAATTAAAATAATAAACCATTAGGGAGTTAGCAAACATTCTCTCCATCAATACAGACAAATGGTACTACCTACAAGAACAATCACTCCACATACGTACATTTTCTTTGTGTTTCTACTTCACATATACACCACAACAGTAAACATCGCAGATCCTCCTGGCAAAACACCCAGCAATGTAATCATAACTCAAACAAAGCAGTTGTTATGTCTCTCCTGTCTACCTTGCTTGTTGTCTTGGCTTACCGTGATTCACATCTCTGACATGCATACATACATACAAACATACATAACTTTCTTATTGCTCCTTACTGGCAAGCAACCTACAGTTGCCATATCTAGGATAGGCTTTCTTAACCTCTTCTCACAGTGACTCAAACTATCATCCGCATCTTATAGAATATCAGATTCTGCTTTCATCTAACTTTCATCCCACTCATAAAAATTCATCATTTTGTTTACATCCTTTTATACCATGTCGGAACAGGCATCCCTGACCAACCGCCGATTAAATCTATACATTTTATTGACTCATACCCTATACACATACACATATACATCCATATAAACAAAACACACACTATACTCACAAAAATATATACAAAACACACAGTATATACACAAAAATAAACACAAAACACACAGTATATATACAAATATATATATATTGGTTGTTTGGTCAGACATTACCTTGGGGGAAAGGCCTAAGCCAGGGATAGTGGGTCGTGGGAATTTATCAGATACAATGGCAGTATCCTGCTAATGGTCATTGGCGGCATCTGGGCTTTGGGTGGGGGCCGTCGCCTGCGGGGTGCTTTACAATCCCGTTTGAGATGGCTGGATTCTCCACAAGTAAAACAGGTTTTTGGTGGACTCCCCCCCTCCCCACCAGGCTCCCCTTCCACGGTGCCTGCTGTCATACTGAGAGTGGGCTGCTGCGTCCAGGTGATAGTATTCTCGGGAGTCGGGGGGTATGTCTTGGGTGTTTCGTCAGAAAGGACATCTGGTGTCGGTTTGGTGGGGTGGAAAGGTCATGAGGTCTTGGTGCTGGGGTGGAAAGGTCATGGGGTCTTGGGGCTTGGGTGGAAAGGCCATGGGGTCTTGGGGCTGGGGTGGAAAGGCCATGGGCTGGCTACGGGTGACCTGGGGTGTGGTTGCAGGTAACCCTATGTGGGACGTTAGTAAATCGTACTGATGATTCCCTGAGTCATAAGAATGACTGGAGAAAGGTGGGTGACCCGGGTCACCGGTCCGGTCTATCGTGTGGAGAGTGGTATCTAAATTGGGCAAATGAGGCATTATAGGGTGTATTGTCGGTACCTGGCTTGCGGATGCTGGTGGGGATGGGGCAGAACTTTGTGTGTAATATGCTCCATCTGTACTTAAAACAGGATATAGACTCGTGGGGGCTGATTTACCTACTTTAATTGTGGAAACCTGGCTATATGAAGGGGGTTCAGATTTTGGGGTGAGATAGTAGTAAATCGTTTTTCCTTTCTTCTTATCTAATGTTTCTATCCACCCTTCGTTCTCAATTTCTTTTGCAACCCTATACCAAGCCTGTGCAACATTCCATAAACCATTATCAACATTCCTTTATTATTTCTCAACACATGTTTCCATTCTTCTACCTGCAATCTGGGATTATCTAATTCGCAAATCCTGCCTAACATCCTTAGGTTTGTCACTACATTACTTTTGCCTGTCCTTTCCTCAACTAACTTGCATGGTGACAACCAATCAGTATGGTTACTCTGTTCATTTCCCATTCTCGATTGTTAGCTTTGTTTCCTGATCACTTCTTCAATTCCCTTAGTTTATCAACAGTCAGAAATGAGGATAGACCTATATCTATCGTGTCCTAGGTTACACCGACAATAAAGCGTCTAGTCCTCCCCTATATTCCAAATATAGGGTTCTGCAAGAAAAGGTGTAGCTAGCACCTCTCTACCGCCGCAACATATATATCCAACAGGTGCTTTCTTTACCGCGTCACCTGTTCCTACCAGATATATATATTCTTGTGAGTTCCTAATAGATACGCCTAATGCATCATCTACCTCAGTACCCACAAGAAAATGCCTCTGACTGTCAATCAAACTATACTTCAATCAGAGATATATCGTGTCCTATCACCAACAAGCTTGTGTTCACCTGTTGATTGTTAGGAAAGTCCTAGTACCAGGTATGCGCCTATTTCATCACATCACCTGTAACCATCTGGAGAAAGCTAACCAGGTACACCCCACTTGTTACCACAGGTCCGCGATAATCTCTCTGATTTAACAACCAACCAAAATACAACTTCTATCAGGAAATGCAAAGAATCGTGAACAGACACGTACAAACAAGCAGATAACTGGCATGCGGTCGTGGGGGTCAGTATAATGGGCACCTGGGCAAAGTTAAATAAAACCCCACTTTTGATGCTTTTCCCAAGTGTCACACTGGGGTTCCCGGGGCAGGATCACAGACCAGAACACGTCACTGATAAGATATCAAAAGGTATCTTACCTGTGAGGTTTACGAAGTTGATCAGGCTCCGGTTCTGGTGTGGTCCTGCCAGGAAATCCTCGTCGGCGACACACTGGGGAAAGCGTAACCCAGGGCCCCCGGTGGGCGCCAAATTGCAATGGACAATAGAAGTCCGTCCTCGGATGCCAGATTCTGTTCTAATTCGGTGGAGAAGCCAGATAGCTTTGCGCATAAATAAATCACACAGACAATGAATACGTCTATATAGCTTCCGAGCCAAATGACTGCTCTGAGCCCTTTATTGACAATTCACAAGCCTTTTTATGCTATTTTACATGTACCGATAACAGGCTGTTGCCCAACATTCTATTCGTCATTATATTGTGAAATCACAGACTTTGTTTAATACAGTTTAAAGAAAATAAAACATCAGTGTCTCCGAGCTTCTCTTAGCTTGTCAAGGACGCTGTTACAGGACATTCCGGAATGTTCCCAAAACATTCTCCATGATGACCTTCAAGATGTTCTCTTCTTGAGACACAGGACAAGAAACTTCATGTGCGTACAAAAACAAAGATAGCGTTTAAAGAATAATATGCATTTGATTCATAAATCTTGATTAACCACTTACACTACTTAAATGAGCATTTTTCTAAGCCTTTGAATACTATTAGCAAATATATACATTTCTGTCCACAACAACTGGAGCCAACTTGGCAGTATGCTGCAGCTGCTGGGGCAACATGAGTGCCAGTTATTTGTGTGTCATCACTGGCACCCCCTTCCTCTAGGTTGATTATACTCCCTTCCTCAACCTCAGAGATTGAATCAGAGCACTGTACTTGCTGCGCATCCTCAAGCAGCATGTCACTGTCATTGTAGTCAAACAATTCAGCTGACTCCTCCGTGTGTGACAGCGAGGCTACGGCAGGAGTAGCTGTGGACATGGAGGCTGCATTAGATGCTTTGGCAGCTGAGGTGGACTGTAAAGCACTTCAAGCCTGGCTGGCAGAGGACTCGAAGGATGAGGATGGCCTGGTTAGCCAATCCACCAAATCCTCTGTATGTTGCTGCTGCTTAAGAAGACGGCCAGCACCAGTTAGAAAGGACAAGCGTGCCCCTGCAGAGGATGCACCCCATCCACCACGACCAGAGGCACAGCCTCCTGACACAGGAGCTGCTTGCCCTCTTATCTGTGTCTGGGAGCGTCTGCCAGTCCTTTTTGTTCTTTCAGACATGGTGAGTGATATATAGATTAAATATATACAGATCTCTGATTCAACTCTGGTATAAAGATTAAAGATTTACAGAACTCTGGTATAACTCAGTGAGACACCCTGATAGCTGGCAGCCAGTGACAAGACACAGATTACAATTCCCTCCTATAAATCAGTTTGACCCCCTGATAGCTGGCAGTGAGGAGACACAAATTACAATTTCACATAAATCTGCTGGAAGTATGTGGGACCCCCTGATGGGTGGCAGTGAGAAGCCACAGATTACAAATCTCAGTAACCTCCTATAAATCAGTGTGACCCCCTGATGGGTGGCAGTGAGAAGCCACAGATTACAAGTCTCAGAAACCTCCTATAAATCAGTGAGACCCCCTGATGGGTGGCAGTGAGAAGCCACAAATTACAAGTCTCAGAAACCTCCTATAAATCAGTGTGACCCCCTGATGGTTGGCAGTGAGAAGCCATGGATTACAAGTCTCAGAAACCTCCTATAAATCAGTGAGACCCCCTGATGGGTGGCAGCCAGTGAGAACACATGGATTATAACAATTCCCAAATATTTTGTAGAAATTTGTGACCCCCAAAGTACTTGCTGGCAGTGACAAGACACAGATCACCTCAATTCCCAGATATTTGGTAGAAATGAGACCCCCCCCCCAGTAGCGTGGCAGACCGGCAGTAAGAACTAGGGATGTGCACCGATTTTTTTTCGGTTCGATTCGATTTGATTTTTCGAATTTTTAAACTTTTCAATTCAGCTCGTTTCGACCGCTTTCTGTTTCGATTCGGTTCGGTTCAATTCGTTTTTCGGGTACATGTATTTTTCGGAATATCGACCATTTTTCGTATGTTCGTGTCACTTTACTCGGGTTTTGTATCGACTTTTCGTGATTTCGGGAAATTTTCGTTTTTCGGAATTGTACATGGTTTTCGGCATATCGCCCATTTTTCGTATTTCGTGTCACATTGCTCGTTTTTTTGTATCGACTTTTCGTGATTTCGGTAATTTTCGTTTTTTCGGAACGTCTGTTCTCGTTTCAAAGCTGTCTAACTCTATTCGTTTTGATGTAAACTACTATGGTTTACTTTAATACTACTTTATTTTTTTATAATACATTTTTGGTTTGTTTTTCGGATCCGATAATTCATTCTGTCGATACGATAATTCTGGCGATTCTATCGTGTTTTTTTAATTAACCCTTTCGCTGCTGAGGCTTTTCCCGCCCCTGTGCTGAGCTCATTTTTACCGGTTTTGCTCATCATGTTTAAACGTGTTTTGAAGCTTATTTTAGTATATGACCCAGACATATTATATATCGTTCTTTCCGTCAGACTCGGCAGATTCATAATATGTCATTATTATATGTATACGTCATGACCTGTCTGTATATTATAACAAAAAATGCAATAAAATATGATTTTTCAATAATTTACAACGTGTAAAGTGTTTTTTTTTTCACATTTTAACGCGCGAGCAATTGCGGTTGTATTTTGTATGGGGTGCGCTTGTTAAACAAATTAGAGATGGGGTCTCGTTATATTTTTTTTTGAGGAAAATTACACAATTTTTAACAAACGCACCACATACAAAAATCGTTAGTGCAGCATCATTGTTCACATTATAATTGAAATGGGAACAATATTGCTGCATTAACAAACCAAAAAAAAGAAAAACAAATTGTTTATTTTTTTTTTATAAATTTTTTAAAATATTTTTTTATTTTTAATTTTTTTACAAACGTTTTTCACATTCGTGTTTGGTATCATTGGAACGGCCATGCTCTGGCCGATCCAACAATACCAAACTTTAACCCATAGCTGCCACGGTTCGGGAGATAGGGGGTTCTTTGGAACCCCCTATCTCCACCATTGGTGGCAGCTAGGGGTTAACTCCAGGACTGGCGTCATCGTGCTATGCACGATGACGCCAGTCCTCAGGGGGAGTTCCCAGAAGCTTGGCCGACATCCGACATCCTCATGGATATGCCCCAGCTCCTCATGGATATTGCCCCAGCACCTCGTGGATATGCCCCAGCTCCTCGTGGACATGCCCCAGCTCCTCATGGACATGCCCCAGCTCCTCATGGACATGCCCCAGCTCCTCGTGGATATTGCCCCAGCACCTCCTGGATATGCCCCAGCTCCTCGTGGATATGCCCCAGCTCCTCTTGGATATTGCCCCAGCTCCTCTTGGATATTGCCCCAGCTCCTCTTGGATATTGCCCCAGCTCCTCTTGGATATTGCCCCAGCTCCTCTTGGATATTGCCCCAGCTCCTCATGGATATTGCCCCAGCTCCTCGTGGACATGCCCCAGCTCCTCGTGGATATGCCCCAGCTTCTCGTGGATATGCCCCAGCTACTCGTGGATATGCCCCAGCTCCTCGTGGATATGCCCCAGCTCCTCGGGATTTGCCCCAGCACATGGAATGCCCCAGCACCTCATGATAATGGCCCCAGCTCACCTCCGCCGCCTTTTTCGCTCCCTCAGAGCATCCGGCGGCGCACAGCTTGGGCGCTCGCCAGGGGGAGCCACGTGACCAGCCGCGATTGGCTGGTGACGTGTTTCCTCCAGGCGAGCGCCGAAGCTGTATGCTTCAGACGCTCGCAGGGAGCGAAAAATGCGGCGGAGGGTGAGACACCCGCCCTTAGGGTGACGGTGTCACCCTAAAGGCGGGTGTCACCTGGTGCGGGCCGCACCCCCGCCCCCACGTAGCGACGCCACTGGTATATACATTTAACGGCCGCACGCCCACGGACTTACTCTATCCAAACAAAGTTCAGAATGATGTGAAACATTGGGACTTTTTGGATAGATTTCGATTTTCGACTATCCAAAAGTTAAAAAAATAAAAATGGTCGAAATCTAATGCAAAAGTCCCGATGTTAAAAAAATTGAAAAGTGGACTTGTTATATTTTTTTGGGTGAAAATTACACTATTTCTAACAAACCCACCCCATACAAAAATTCTTAGTGCAGCATCATTGTTCACATTATAATTGAAATGGCAACAATATTGCTGCATTAACAAAACAAAACAAAAAACCTGTTTATTTTTTTTATATTTTAATTTTTTAAAATTTTTAACATTGTCATGTTTGGTATTGTTGGAAAGGCCATGCTCTGGTCGATCCAAAGATACCAAACATTAACCAACCGATAGCTGCCGCGGATCGGGAGATAGGGGGTTCCAATGAACCCCCTATCTCAACCATTGGTCACAGTTAGGGGTTAACTCCAGAACTGACGTCATTGTGACGATGTCTTGGGACTGTCGGCAGCTGCTGTTCCCCCACGCTGTTGTCTTCCTGCAAAGACGTGACCATGTTGGCGGGCAGCGTCTTATCGGGCAGCGGTGGGAGAGAGAGAGCTCATAGCTGGGAGGAGGTGTTGCGTGAAGCTGCAAACAGGGACAAATAAACTAGACCTGAGCCGCACTGAGGATCTTTGGGTTGTGTCGGAGAAGACTTCACGCAGTGCTGCCATCAATATTTTTTGATAAATTCTTGGTTATACAATGAATGTGACTGTGGACAAAAATCCGTGTTGTTGTGACATCGCCTAAGCTTAACAAAACCAGGCCACATCGGTAATCAAATCTCAAGGCAGTACAACAAGGTTGTGTTAGTGTGTGACATTTTTTGGCCAGGCAGGAAGTGTAGAATGTGCACAGTCACATTTATGGCCACAAATATGTTGACAAATTTATGACAAAGGGTCCATAGAAATGTCAATAAATTTATGTACATATCATTTTAACAGTGTGGAAACCAAGCAACACATATTAACTTATTAAGTAAGGAAAAGCAACGCACACAACAGGAAAATATAGAAAAAATAGAAAATTTATTTACAACATGGGGAAGGGAAGGGAACATGCCAAGGATGGCAAACTGCCCAACAGGGGCACAAACAACACAAACAAACATAGACTGGAAGATGGCCGCCATTGTACTGGCATTTGAGGAGATGTTGGAGCTGGTCCGCATCTTTGATTACAGGCTGCCACTGGCCTGTCTCACTGCCGCTTCAGGATTTCCGCAGTATTTCTTAGGTGCTCTGCAGTTCTTGCAGCAGTTCCTGGATGGCATCTATAGATGAAATTGCCAGGCGTAGCTCGCTAATCGCCTCCTGATTGGTTGTTCTGGCTTCAATATATCCAATAAATGAAAGAAGGAAAATACAGTAAGTAAAGCAGGTTTCTATTTTTGATTGAAAGTCTTGAAAAAATATAACAGTAGTATATACCAGTGCTGGCAGCCTCCTGAGTCTCCGACTCCTCCTCCGACTCCTCCCCCACCACCACGTCTGCATATCCAGTGCTATATCTAAGAAATTAAAGAAATAAAAAAATACAGTAAACAACAAAACTGATTTATTTTTTAACAAAAGTCGATGCAAAATACAACAGTAAAAAAAAAAACCTGGACTGGCAGCCTCCTGCTGCTCCGGCTCCCTCTCTCCATCATCGCCATCCTACTGCTCCTCCTCTTCCTCCTACTGCTCCTCCTCTTCCTCCTCCTGCTCCTCTTGTGCTATAAATAAAAAAATTTAATTAAAATACAGTAAACAAAAAATGTTTCTGTTTTTGACCAAAAGTCGTTGCAAAATAAAACAGTATATACCAGCGCTGGTGGACGCCTGTGGCTCCTCCTCCTCCTCCACTGGGGCACTGGTGCCCGCCGGGGCAGATGCTGCTGCCTTCTTGTCTTCTGCCAAATCCAAAAAATAACACGTAAATAATGCAGACTGGAAAAAATGGTATATCTATACAATATATTGCTAAAAGTATTGCGACACCCCTCCACTACCCACTACCATCTTGACCCACCACTACTCCCATCTCATAGTTCTAAAGTCACAAAATATTTATTTATTTCCTCTGCACAGACATATATTACCGTTCATTTATATATTTTTTTCAGAAGTAAACATTACGTTTATTCAATAAAAACTATTATTTGTGTTGTGTGCGTACAAAACGCATTGTTATCTTATAGATGCCTCAGCCTCAGTTTCACTTTCAGTTTCTGTGAATAAAACTGGATATTGCAGAAACAACAGAAATCCGCCATTTTGTTTTGAAATTTGCATCTAAAGCGTTCAATAATGACACTGCTGCAGCAAACTGAATTGCTGCGCTGCAACAATTCAGCAGCTGCTGAGGATGTATTGAACGCAGCTCTGTTTGGATGCACTTTCAGAAGAACTACATGTCCCATCCTATCACTTAGCAGAGACGCAGAGATTTTTATTGATGCGCAGGTGGGAACCAATATTGGGCAAGCTGCGGGTCATCTCGTATGCATCACTCAATCACAACAACCTCCCCCCCAACACACTACAGTACACACAGTGCCAAAAGAAATCCAGCATTGTAACTTCATCTACATACATCAAATGTCACAATTTTCACGAATACGTAAAAATCACAAAAAAGAAGAGCTATGGCAAAAATGAATGTATGACGAGTCGTGAAAACGCAAAGCTATACACAATCACATTGCATGAAAAAAGGACTAGATAAATCAAGGTATTTCTGTGCACATTAGCACATGCAAGCACATTATTATTATTATACAGGATTTATATAGCGCCAACAGTTTGTGCAGCGCTTTACAATATAACATGACACTTACGTTTTGCTATGACGCGACGGATGTGCCTCAGCTGCTCCTCCTCGCGTACCTTCAGATCAGACCAGCGTTTCCGGAGCTGGTCCTTCGTCCGGTCCTTCCCGAACAACTCCAAAATGGTGGTGCGTAGCTTATCTAAGGTACGATCCTTTCTAGCGTTCTTCTTCCTGCCGTAAGGGCCCTTACAGCAATCGTAATCTCGTCTATCAAAGATCCGGACCAGCTCGAGCATCTCCTCAAACGCCATATTGCTGGCCCGCTTCTTTCTGGGTGGTGGTGGTTCATGGAGAGACGATGCGGAGGTGTCAGAATGGCACTCGTTGTCTCTTGCAGCCATGGTGAATAATAATAACAATATTTTGTCCAAAAAAAAGTTGTCAAAAAACGGCTCAATAAAGTTACGACATGCGACCCGCGGACGAATCGGATCCGACCCAATTATGAAAATTCTTATCGGATCATTGGAAACAAAAAAAAATTAATACGCATTTATTTTACAAAACAAATACAAAATTTACAGAATCAGCGATATAACCGATAATAGTATGTCCAGAATTACCGAAATGGAACCGAAATCATGAATAGAGGGAAAATAAATTTCGATTTGACACATTTCATGTCCATTCGAAAATTCCGAAAAAATTTTGATTCGGCTCGGAAAACTTTTCGGATTCGACATTTTCGGATCTAAAAAATTTCGGAATTTCGGCCAAATCCGAAGACCCGAATCGGGAAATTTCGTGAAATTTCCGAAATTCCGAAACCCGAAACGCACATCCCTAGTAAGAACACACAACAACAATCACCTATGAAATCTCCTCTCAAATGCGTGCAGAAGCGCTGTGTGAAACGTTATATAGTGTGCTGCGGGACTTAGCTCTGTGAGCCCATGATTGGGCAAAATTTGCCCATAGTGTTGAACCTGTCTTGCACCAGACCTGTGGTCAGGTGCAAGGCTGTAGCCAATTACGAGCTTCAGGCCAGTGGGAAAATGCATTGTGGGTCATTGTGGTGCATTGTGGTCGAACATGCGGCAAACACCCGGAAATGTTCGGAGTTCACCAACAGAACGAACAGGCTAAGTTCGGTTCGAACTCCGAACCGTCCGAACCGAACAACTCATCCCTAATCAGGAGCAGCACTCTCTATATAACACCCGCAATGCATCAGGAGCAGCGCTCTCTGTATAACACCCGCAATGCATCAGGAGCAGCACTCTCTATATAGCACCCACAATGCATCAGGAGCAGCGCTCTCTGTATAGCACCCACAATGCATCAGGAGCAGCGCTCTCTGTATAGCACCCACAATGCATCAGGAGCAGCACTCTCTATATAGCACCCGCAATGCATCAGGAGCAGCACTCTCTATATAGCACCCGCAATGCATCAGGAGCGGCACTCTCTGTATAGCACCCACAATGCATCAGGAGCGGCGCTCTCTATATAGCACCCGCAATGCATCAGGAGTGGCGCTTTCTGTATAGCACCCACAATGCATCAGGAGCGGCGCTCTCTATATAGCACCCGCAATCAGGGCCGCCATCAGGGCATTACGCCCAATGCTGCCGTAAGGGGCCCGGGCCCGGTGGGGGCCCAGGCCGCCGGGGCCCGGGGGGGGGGGATCCCGGGCCCCCGACGGCAGCGGCGTCGCCCTTTAACAGCTCCGGTATCGGACTCGATGAGTCCAAATCCGGAGCTGTGTCCCTGCTGCTGCTGCAGGAGCCGGAGGAGACACTGTGTCTCCTCCGGCTCCTGGCAGCTTCACTTCCTGGCTGGGCGGGGCCAAGCAGCGTGTGTGGGGCCTCCCAAGCACGTTGCTTTGGCTCCGCCCCTCCACTCAGTGAAGCTGCGCGCAGGAGCTGGAGGGACCGGGAAGAAGACAGAAGAAAAGAAGAGAAGAAGAGAAGAGAAGAAGATTAAAGAAAAGGTGAAGAAAAGAAGAGCTGAAGAGCAGAAGACAGAAGAAAAGAAGATAGAAGACAGCGAGTGGTGAGCCAGGGCCCAGACCCCAAGGCCCAAACCCAGGGCCCAGACCCCAAGGCCCAGGACCCAGACCCTAAGGCCCAGACCCAGGGTCCAAACCCAGGGCACAGACCCCCTAGACCCAAACCCAGGGCCCAGACCCTAAGGCCCAGACCCCAAGGCCCAGACCCAGGGCCCAGACCCCTAGGCCCAAACCCAGGGCCCAGTCCCAAGGCCCAGATCCTGGGCCCAGACCCCAGGCCCAGACCCCTAGGCCATACCCAGGGCCCAGACCCCAGGACCCAGACCCCAAGGCCCAGACCCCAAAGCCCAAACCCAGGGCCCAGACCCTAGGGCCCAGACCCTAAGGCCCAGACCGTAAGGCCCAGACCCAGGGCCCAGACCCCAAGGCCCAGGGCCCAGACCCTAGGGCCCAGACCCTGGGCCCAGACCCTAAGGCCCAGACCCTAAGGCCCAAACCCAGGGCCCAGACCCTAAGGCCCAGGACCCAGACCCCAAGGCCCAGACCCAGGGCCAGGGCCCAGACCCTATGGCCCAGACCCAGGGCAAATGCCCAGGGCCCAGACCCCAAGACCCAAAGCCCAAACCCAGGGCCCAGACCCTAACCCAGGCCCAAACCCAGGGCCCAGACAAAAGGGTAAAAAACAATCTGCCTGATTGTCCCCCAAAACTGAATCGGCGGGTGCAAGCAACATGCGGGGAAAAAAAGGACAAGCTCAGAGTTGTGTCTATAAATGCTCGCAGTTTAGTCAATAAAATCAATGAACTGGAGGCAATGATGGCAGCTGAAAAAGTAGATTTAGTTGCGGTTACTGAGACATGGTTCAGTGAGAAAAATAACTGGGACATAACAATACCGGGGTACTCTTTATATAGAAAAGACAGAGAAGGTAGGAAAGGAGGAGGAGTGGCCCTGTATGTGAAAAACAACATAAAAACGAACCAAATAAATGTGAGCGAGGTGAACATAGAGTCAGTTTGGGTTACGCTAACATTTGGCAATCATACAGTAGCTCGTGTAGGTGTGATCTATAGACCCCCTGGACAAGTAGAAGAGCTAGATAATCTGCTGCTTGAGGAAATAGCCAAAATGGCAATGAAGGGGGAAGTTATTATCATGGGGGACTTTAATCTTCCTGATGTGAACTGGAAAACCAAAACTGCTGGGTGCACCAGGAGTACAAATATTCTAAACTCCCTACTGGGATTATCTCTAACACAAGTAGTTGAGGAGCCGACCCGTAAAGAGGCCATATTGGATTTAATACTCACAAATGGAGGTTTGGTATCGGACGTTGTTGTAGGTGAAAATTTGGGATCTAGTGATCACCAGTCAGTGTGGTTTAATATAAGAACAGAGATGGAGCCGCACCACACAAAAACAAATGTTTTAGGCTAGGGACAGATGAGCGCATTTTCTGCGGCCACCGTCAAAATGTACGTCGATGCGTGCGCACGCATTTTTTCACGGAATACGCTTAAGTGGTCAGACGATGCGCAATTCTGGACGTATTTCATGACGATGGGGTGAAAAGAAGTCTAGGGAAATCCGGCTGTTTGAACGTTATGTTGGCCGCACACTAGCAGCGTCTGACATCTCCTAATCACGCACACACGCTGCTATGCGGCCGCAGCGCACTCTGTACGTCAGTACCAGCGGTTTAACGTTCTCGAAAAAATGCGTTCATTTTCCACTTGCGTTGCGCGGCCGGACTTTTGTGCGACCGTACTTCGTATATTGGCTGTCATTGCCCGGCATCTGCTGCTAGTGCGGCCGTGATTATGTGCGCCAGAACGCGCGTTCGCACTGCCTCAGTCTGACCCTAGCCTGAGACTTTAAAAAAACAGATTTTTCTAAAATGAGACTTTGTGTGAAGGAGTCATTATCAGACTGGAGGAGTTTAAAGGGTGTCCAGGAGAAATGGGATTATTTAAAAGAAGCATTATTGAAGGCCACAGGCAATTGCATTCGACTTGTTAGCAAAAACAAAAAAGGGAAGAAACCACTGTGGTACTCTGCAGAAGTGGCCAAAATAGTGAAGAACAAAAAGACAGCAATCAATAATTATAAAACAACTCAGAGTGAAGAAGATAGGCAAACCTATAAGATTAGGCAGAAAGAGGCAAAGCAATTTATAAGAGCTTCCAAAGCACACGCAGAAGAGAAAATAGCTCAGTCAGTAAAAAAGGGGGACAAAACATTTTTTAGATACATAAACGAGAAAAGAAAAGTAAAACAAGGATTAGTTAGATTAAAAACAAAGGAAGGAAGGTATGTAGAAGAGGATAAAAGTCTCGCTGACTGCCTCAATGAATATTTTTGTTCAGTCTTTGCAGAAAAAAAGGAAGGAAAGGGACCTCAGTTAGAAGGAAACACTAATGAGACAATTACATATCAGTTTACAGAGGAGGAGGTTCTACAGCAGCTGTCTAAAGTAAAGACAAATAAGTCAATGGGGCCTGATGGGATCCATCCTAAATTATTAAAAGAGCTCAGTGATGTAATAGCAAAACCGTTAACAGATTTATTTAACCAATCCTTGCTAACGGGAGTCATCCCAGAAGACTGGAAATTAGCAAATGTTGTGCCCATTCACAAGAAGGGTAGTAGGGAGGAATCTGGGAACTATAGGCCAGTTAGTCTTACGTCAGTAGTGGGGAAATTAATGGAAACCATGTTAAAGGAAAGGATTGTTGAACATCTAAAAACACATAGATTACAGGATCAGAAACAACATGGGTTTACCTCAGGGAGATCATGCCAAACTAATCTTATTGATTTTTTTGATTGGGTAACAAAAATAATAGACACAGGTGGTGCAGTAGACATTGCTTATTTAGATTTCAGTAAGGCTTTTGATACTGTTCCGCATAGAAGGCTTATCAATAAATTGCAATCTTTGAGCTTGGATTCCAATATTGTTGAATGGATTAGGCAGTGGCTGAGTGATATGCAACAGAGGGTTGTGGTAAATGGAGTTTATTCGGCGCAAGGTCTTGTTACCAGTGGGGTACCTCAGGGGTCAGTACTTGGACCCATTCTCTTTAATATTTTTGTTAGTGATATTGCAGAAGGTATTAATGGAAAAGTATGTCTTTTTGCTGATGACACAAAGATTTGCAACAGGGTTGACGTTCCTGGAGGGATCAGCCAAATGACAAATGATTTAGGTAAACTAAAAAAATGGTGGGAGCTGTGGCAATTGAGTTTTAATGTGGATAAGTGCAAGATAATGCACCTGGGACGTAAAAACCCAAGGGCTGAATATAGAATATTTGATACAGTCCTAACCTCAACATCTGAGGGTTGGGATTTAGGGGTTATTATTTCAGAGGATCTAAGGGTAAGTAGTCAATGTAATAGAGCAGCAGGAAATGCTGGCAGAATGCTTGGTTGTGTAGGGAGAGGTATTAGCAGTAGGAAAAGGGAAGTGCTCATGCCACTGTACAGAGCACTGGTGAGACCTCACTTGGAGTACTGTGTGCAGTACTGGAGACCGAATCTCCAGAAGGATATAGACATCTTAGAGAGAGTTCAGAGAAGGGCTACTAAAATGGTGTACGGCTTGAAGGAAAAAAGTTACCAGGAAAGGCTTAATGATCTTAACATGTACAGCTTGGAAAAAAGACGAGACAGAGGAGATATGATAGAAACATTTAAATACGTAAAGGGAATCCACAAGGTAGAGGAAGGGAGTATATTTAAAAGGAAACAAAGTAGCAAAACAAGAGGACATAGTCTTAGATTAGAGGGGCAAAGGTTTAAAAGTAACATCAGGAAGCATTATTTTACTGAGAGGGTGGTGGATACATGGAACAGTCTTCCAGTAGAAGTGGTAGAGGCTAAAACAGTAATTGAATTTAAGCAGGCATGGGATAGGCATAAGGCTATCCTAAACAAAAGATAAATCCAGGTAAAGTATCCATGTAATTGGGCGACTAGATGGGCCGAAAGGTTCTTATCTGCCGACATTTTTCTATGTTTCTATGTTTCTATGTTTCTATGGCCCAGACCCAGGGCAAAGGCCCAGGGCCCAGACCCCTAGGCCCAGACCCAGGGCCCAGACCCCTAGACCCAAACCCAGGGCCCAGACCCCTAGGCCCAAACCCCCTAGGCCCAAACCCAGGGCCCAGACCCTAAGGCCCAGACCCAGGGCCCAGACCCCTAGGCCCAAACCCAGGGCCCAGACCCAAGGCCCAGACCCCCTAGCCCCAAACCCAGGGCCCAGACCCTAAGGCCCAGACCCAGGGCCCAGACCCTAAGGAACAGACCCAGGGCCCAGACCCCCTAGGCCCAAACCCAGGGCCCAGACCCTAAGACCCAGGGCCCAGACCCCTAGGCCCAAACCCAGGGCCCAAACCCTGGGCCCAGACCCCTAGGCCAAACCCAGGGCCCAGACCCCAAGGTCCAGACCCCAAAGCCCAAATACAGACCCAGGGCCCAGACCCTAGGGTCCAGACCCCATACCCAGGGCCCAGACCCCAAGGCCCAGGACCCAGACCCTAAGGCCCAGACCCAGGGCCCAGACCCCAAGGCCCAGACCCAGAGCCCAGACCCTAGGGCCCAGACCCTAAGGCCCAAACCCTAGGCCCAGACCGCAGGGCCCAGACCCCAAGGCCCAGACCCCAAGGCCCAGACCCCAAAACCCAGGGCCCAGACCCCTAGGCCCAAACCCCAAGGCCCAGAACCCAGGGCCCAGAACAAGGCCCAGACCCAGGGCCCAGAGACCAGGGCCCAGGCTAGACCCCAGGGACCAGACCCCAGGCCAGACCCAGGGACCAGGCCCAGACCTCAGGGACCAGACCTCAGGGACCAGACCTCAGGGACCAGACCCCAAGGCCCAGTCCCAGGGACCAGACCCAGGGCCTAGGCCCAGACCCAGACCCAAAGGCCATCATACACAGCCCGTTTCTGTGAGATTTATTGCTGTGGATTCTGTGACACGCTCATATACACTGCTCATTACTGTGAGTTTTATTGCTGTGGATACTGTGATAAGCTAATACACACCGCACATTACTGGGAGTTTTATTGCTGTGGTGCTATGTTATGTCCTTTTTTTTTTTTGAAGGGGGAGAAAAGCTGTTAGAGGTTGAGGGGGGGCCCTGGGGGGCCCCATCGTGAGGTTTAGTAAGGGGCCCCATCATTTCTGATGGCTGCCCTGCCCACAATGCATCAGGAGCGGCACTCTCTATATAGCACCGACAATGCATCAGGAGCGGCGCTCTCTATATAGCACCCGCAATGCATCAGGAGCGGCGCTCTCTGTATAGCACCCACAATGCATCAGGAGCGGCACTCTCTATATAGCACCGACAATGCATCAGGAGCGGCGCTCTCTATATAGCACCCGCAATGCATCAGGAGCGGCGCTCTCTGTATAGCACCCACAATGCATCAGGAGCGGCACTCTCTATATAGCACCCACAATGCATCAGGAGCGGCACTCTCTATATAGCACCGACAATGCATCAGGAGCGGCGCTCTCTATATAGCACCCACAATGCATCAGGAGCGGCACTCTCTATATAGCACCCGCAACGCATCAGGAGCGGCGCTCTCTGTATAGCACCCGCAATGCATCAGGAGCGGCACTCTCTATATAGCACCCGCAATGCATCAGGAGCGGCACTCTCTATATAGCACCCGCAATGCATCAGGAGCGGCGCTCTCTATATAGCACCCGCAATGCATCAGGAGCGGCACTCTCTATATAGCACCCGCAATGCATCAGGAGCGGCGCTCTCTATATAGCACCGACAATGCATCAGGAGCGGCACTCTCTATATAGCACCGACAATGCATCAGGAGCGGCGCTCTCTATATAGCACCGACAATGCATCAGGAGCGGCACTCTCTATATAGCACCCACAATGCATCAGGAGCGGCGCTCTCTATATAGCACCGACAATGCATCAGGAGCGGCACTCTCTATATAGCACCCACAATGCATCAGGAGCGCGTCTCTCTATATAGCACCGACAATGCATCAGGAGCGGCGCTCTCTATATAGCACCGACAATGCATCAGGAGCGGCGCTCTCTATATAGCACCCACAATGCATCAGGAGCGGCGCCTCTATATAGCACCGCAATGCATCAGGAGCGGCGCTCTCTGTATAGCACCCACAATGCATCAGGAGCGGCACTCTCTATATAGCACCCACAATGCATCAGGAGCGGCACTCTCTATATAGCACCGACAATGCATCAGGAGCGGCGCTCTCTATATAGCACCCACAATGCATCAGGAGCGGCACTCTCTATATAGCACCCGCAATGCATCAGGAGCGGCGCTCTCTGTATAGCACCCACAATGCATCAGGAGCGGCACTCTCTATATAGCACCGACAATGCATCAGGAGCGGCGCTCTCTATATAGCACCGACAATGCATCAGGAGCGGCGCTCTCTATATAGCACCGACAATGCATCAGGAGCGGCGCTCTCTATATAGCACCGACAATGCATCAGGAGCGGCGCTCTCTATATAGCACCGACAATGCATCAGGAGCGGCGCTCTCTATATAGCACCCGCAATGCATCAGGAGCGGCACTCTCTATATAGCACCCACAATGCATCAGGAGCGGCGCTCTCTATATAGCACCCGCAATGCATCAGGAGCAGCGCTCTCTATATAGCACCAACAATGCATCAGGTGCGGCGCTCTCTGTATAGCACCCGCAATGCATCAGGAGCAGCACTCTCTATATAGCACCGACAATGCATCAGGTGCGGCGCTCTCTATATAGCACCCGCAATGCATCAGGAGCGGCACTCTCTATATAGCACCGACAATGCATCAGGAGCGGCGCTTTCTATATAGCACCCGCAATGCATCAGGAGCGGCACTCTCTATATAGCACCGACAATGCATCAGGAGCAGCGCTCTCTATATAGCACCAACAATGCATCAGGTGCGGCGCTCTCTGTATAGCACCGACAATGCATCAGGAGCGGCACTCTCTATATAGCACCGACAATGCATCAGGTGCGGCGCTCTCTATATAGCACCCGCAATGCATCAGGAGCAGCGCTCTCTATATAGCACCAACAATGCATCAGGTGCGGCGCTCTCTGTATAGCACCGACAATGCATCAGGAGCGGCACTCTCTATATAGCACCGACAATGCATCAGGTGCGGCGCTCTCTATATAGCACCGACAATGCATCAGGTGCGGCGCTCTCTGTATAGCACCCGCAATGCATCAGGAGCAGCACTCTCTATATAGCACCGACAATGCATCAGGTGCGGCACTCTCTATATAGCACCGACAATGCATCAGGTGCGGCGCTCTCTGTATAGCACCCGCAATGCATCAGGAGCAGCGCTCTCTATATAGCACCGACAATGCATCAGGAGCAGCGCTCTCTGTATAGCACCCGCAATGCATTAGGAGCAGCGCTCTCTATATAGCACCGACAATGCATCAGGTGCGGCGCTCTCTGTATAGCACCCGCAATGCATTAGGAGCAGCGCTCTCTATATAGCACCGACAATGCATCAGGTGCGGCGCTCTCTGTATAGCACCCGCAATGCATTAGGAGCAGCGCTCTCTATATAGCACCGACAATGCATCAGGAGCGGCACTCTCTATATAGCACCGACAATGCATCAGGTGCGGCGCTCTCTGTATAGCACCCGCAATGCATCAGGAGCGGCACTCTCTATATAGCACCCGCAATGCATCAGGAGCGGCACTCTCTATATAGCACCCGCAACGCATCAGGAGTGGCGCTCTCTGTATAGCACCCGCAATGCATCAGGAGCGGCACTCTCTGTATAGCACCCGCAATGCATCAGGAGCGGCGCTCTCTATATAGCACCGACAATGCATCAGGAGCGGCGCTCTCTATATAGCACCGACAATGCATCAGGTGCGGCGCTCTCTGTATAGCACCCGCAATGCATCAGGAGCGGCACTCTCTATATAGCACCCGCAATGCATCAGGAGCGGCGCTCTCTATATAGCACCCGCAATGCATCAGGAGCGGCACTCTCTATATAGCACCCGCAACGCATCAGGAGTGGCGCTCTCTGTATAGCACCCGCAATGCATCAGGAGCGCACTCTCTATATAGCACCGCAATGCATCAGGAGCGGCACTCTCTATATAGCACCCGCAATGCATCAGGAGCGGCGCTCTCTATATAGCACCCGCAATGCATCAGGAGCGGCGCTCTCTATATAGCACCGCGCAATGCATCAGGAGCGGCGCACTCTCTATATAGCACCCGCAATGCATCAGGAGCAGCACTCTCTATATAGCACCCGCAATGCATCAGGAGCGGCACTCTCTATATAGCACCCGCAATGCATCAGGAGCGGCACTCTCTATATAGCACCCGCAATGCATCAGGAGCGGCGCTCTCTATATAGCACCCGCAATGCATCAGGAGCGGCGCTCTCTATATAGCACCCGCAATGCATCAGGAGCGGCACTCTCTATATAGCACCCGCAATGCATCAGGAGCAGCACTCTCTATATAGCACCCGCAACGCATCAGGAGCGGCACTCTCTATATAGCACCCGCATTGCATCAGGAGCGGCACTCTCTATATAGCACCCGCATTGCATCAGGAGCGGCACTCTCTATATAGCACCCGCAATGCATCAGGAGCGGCACTCTCTATATAGCACCCGCAATGCATCAGGAGCAGCACTCTCTATATAGCACCCGCAATGCATCAGGAGCGGCGCTCTCTGTATAGCACCCACAATGCATCAGGAGCAGCGCTCTCTGTATAGCACCCACAATGCATCAGGAGCGGCACTCTCTATATAGCACCCACAATGCATCAGGAGCGGCGCTCTCTGTATAGCACCCGCAATGCATCAGGAGCAGCACTCTCTATATAGCACCGACAATGCATCAGGAGCAGCACTCTCTATATTGCACCCGCAATGCATCAGGAGCGGCACTCTCTATATAGCACCCACAATGCATCAGGAGCAGCGCTCTCTATATAGCACCGACAATGCATCAGGAGCAGCGCTCTCTATATAGCACCCGCAATGCATCAGGAGCAGCGCTCTCTATATAGCACCCGCAATGCATCAGGAGCAGCACTCTCTATATTGCACCCGCAATGCATCAGGAGCGGCGCTCTCTGTATAGCACCCACAATGCATCAGGAGCGGCACTCTCTATATAGCACCGACAATGCATCAGGAGCGGCACTCTCTATATAGCACCCACAATGCATCAGGAGCAGCGCTCTCTATATAGCACCGACAATGCATCAGGAGCAGCGCTCTCTATATAGCACCCGCAATGCATCAGGAGCAGCGCTCTCTATATAGCACCGACAATGCATCAGGAGCAGCGCTCTCTATATAGCACCCGCAATGCATCAGGAGCGGCGCTCTCTATATAGCACCGACAATGCATCAGGAGCAGCGCTCTCTATATAGCACCCGCAATGCATCAGGAGCAGCGCTCTCTATATAGCACCCGCAATGCATCAGGAGCGGCGCTTTCTATATAGCACCAACAATGCATCAGGTGCGGCGCTCTCTGTATAGCACCGACAATGCATCAGGAGCGGCACTCTCTATATAGCACCGACAATGCATCAGGTGCGGCGTTCTCTGTATAGCACCCGCAATGCATCAGGAGCAGCGCTCTCTATATAGCACCGACAATGCATCAGGTGCGGCGCTCTCTGTATAGCACCGACAATGCATCAGGAGCGGCACTCTCTATATAGCACCCGCAATGCATCAGGAGCGGCACTCTCTATATAGCACCGACAATGCATCAGGTGCGGCGCTCTCTGTATAGCACCCGCAATGCATTAGGAGCAGCGCTCTCTATATAGCACCCGCAATGCATCAGGAGCGGCGCTCTCTATATAGCACCCGCAATGCATCAGGAGCGGCACTCTCTATATAGCACCCGCAATGCATCAGGAGTGGCGCTCTCTGTATAGCACCCGCAATGCATCAGGAGCGGCACTCTCTATATAGCACCCGCAATGCATCAGGAGCGGCACTCTCTATATAGCACCCGCAATGCATCAGGAGCGGCACTCTCTATATAGCACCCGCAATGCATCAGGAGCGGCGCTCTCTATATAGCACCCGCAATGCATCAGGAGCAGCACTCTCTATATAGCACCCGCAATGCATCAGGAGCAGCACTCTCTATATAGCACCCGCAATACATCAGGAGCAGCGCTCTCTATATAGCACCCGCAATGCATCAGGAGCGGCACTCTCTATATAGCACCCGCAATGCATCAGGAGCAGCACTCTCTATATAGCACCCGCAATGCATCAGGAGCGGCGCTCTCTGTATAGCACCCGCAATGCATCAGGAGCGGCACTCTCTATATAGCACCCGCAATGCATCAGGAGCAGCACTCTCTGTATAGCACCCGCAATGCATCAGGAGCAGCGCTCTCTGTATAGCACCCGCAATGCATCAGGAGCGGCGCTCTCTGTATAGCACCCACAATGCATCAGGAGCAGCGCTCTCTATATAGCACCCGCAATGCATCAGGAGCAGCACTCTCTATATAGCACCCGCAATGCATCAGGAGCGGCGCTCTCTATATAGCACCCGCAATGCATCAGGAGCGGCACTCTCTATATAGCACCCGCAATGCATCAGGAGCGGCGCTCTCTGTATAGCACCCGCAATGCATCAGGAGCAGCACTCTCTGTATAGCACCCGCAATGCATCAGGAGCAGCGCTCTCTATATAGCACCGACAATGCATCAGGAGCGGCGCTTTCTATATAGCACCAACAATGCATCAGGTGCGGCGCTCTCTGTATAGCACCGACAATGCATCAGGAGCGGCGCTCTCTATATAGCACCAACAATGCATCAGGTGCGGCGCTCTCTATATAGCACCGACAATGCATCAGGTGCGGCGCTCTCTGTATAGCACCCGCAATGCATCAGGAGCGGCGCTCTCTGTATAGCACCAACAATGCATCAGGTGCGGCGCTCTCTGTATAGCACCGACAATGCATCAGGAGGGGCACTCTCTATATAGCACCCGCAATGCATCAGGAGCGGCGCTCTCTATATAGCACCCGCAATGCATCAGGAGCGGCGCTCTCTATATAGCACCCGCAATGCATCAGGAGCAGCGCTCTCTATATAGCACCCGCAATGCATCAGGAGCGGCGCTCTCTGTATAGCACCCGCAATGCATCAGGAGCAGCGCTCTCTATATAGCACCCACAATGCATCAGGAGCGGCACTCTCTATATAGCACCCACAATGCATCAGGAGCGGCGCTCTCTGTATAGCACCCGCAATGCATCAGGAGCAGCGCTCTCTATATAGCACCCGCAATGCATCAGGAGCAGCACTCTCTATATAGCACCCGCAATGCATCAGGAGTGGCGCTCTCTATATAGCACCCGCAATGCATCAGGAAGGCGCTTTCTGTATAGCACCCGCAATGCATCAGGAGCAGCGCTCTCTATATAGCACCCGCAATGCATCAGGAGCGGCACTCTCTATATAGCACCCGCAATGCATCAGGAGCGGCGCTCTCTATATAGCACCCGCAATGCATCAGGAGCGGCGCTCATAAGAAGCTGGGTCTGCATGGACAGACTCTCAGGGATCTGTGTATAAGGAGCAGACGTGAGTGAGTTGAGGACGGCTGATTCCCATGACATTAAGGTCTAGTGACTAATCTGGAGCCGCCGGAGCCTGAGATTCTGACTATAAAAGGAAGGAGACGATTAATGGGTTGCAGAGGGTTAAATCCCCGAGAAATGAGATGGGAATTGTGACCGTGCGGGGGGGCTCGCTGACAATGCGATAGTGTGTTACTGTGCGTGTGTGTGTTTTCGTTACTGAGAGTGGTTGAGGTAGATAGTAAGGGTAGGCATATATATAGGATGTAGATATCGGGTGTATTGTGGTGGCTTGGATAGGATGTATCGGGTGTATTGTGGTGGCTTGGATAGGATATAGATATCGGGTGTATTGTGGTGGCTTGGATAGGATATAGATATCGGGTGTATTGTGGTGGCTTGGATAGGATATAGATATCGGGTGTATTGTGGTGGCTTGGATAGGATGTAGATATCGGGTGTATTGTGGTGGCTTGGATAGGATATAGATATCGGTGTATTGTGGTGGCTTGGATAGGATATAGATATCGGGTGTATTGTGGTGGCTTGGATAGGATATAGATATCGGGTGTATTGTGGTGGCTTGGATAGGATGTGGATATCGGGTGTATTGTGGTGGCTTGGATAGGATATAGATAACGGGTGTATTGTGGTGGCTTGGATAGGATATAGATATCGGGTGTATTGTGGTGGCTTGGATAGGATGTAGATATCGGGTGTATTGTGGTGGCTTGGATAGGATATAGATATCGGGTGTATTGTGGTGCTTGGATAGGATATAGATAACGGGTGTATTGTGGTGGCTTGGATAGGATATAGATATCGGGTGTATTGTGGTGGCTTGGATAGGATATAGATATCGGGTGTATTGTGGTGGCTTGGATAGGATGTAGATATCGGGTGTATTGTGGTGGCTTGGATAGGAATAGATATCGGGTGTATTGTGGTGGCTTGGATAGGATATAGATATCGGGTGTATTGTGGTGGCTTGGATAGGATATAGATAACGGGTGTATTGTGGTGGCTTGGATAGGATATAGATATCTGGTGTATTGTGGTGGCTTGGATAGGATGTAGATATCGGGTGTATTGTGGTGGTTGGATAGGATATAGATATCGGGTGTATTGTGGTGGCTTGGATAGGATATAGATATCGGTGTATTGTGGTGGCTTGGATAGGATATAGATAACGGGTGTATTGTGGTGGCTTGGATAGGATATAGATAACGGGTGTATTGTGGTGGCTTGGATAGGATATAGATATCGGGTGTATTGTGGTGCTTGGATAGGATATAGATATCGGGTGTATTGTGGTGGCTTGGATAGGATGTAGATATCGGGTGTATTGTGGTGGCTTGGATAGGATATAGATATCGGGATTATTGTGGTGGCTTGGATAGGATGTAGATATCGGGTGTATTGTGGTGGCTTGGATAGGATATAGATATCGGGTGTATTGTGGTGGCTTGGATAGGATATAGATATCGGGTGTATTGTGGTGGCTTGGATAGGATATAGATATCGGGTGTATTGTGGTGGCTTGGATAGGATGTGGATATCGGGTGTATTGTGGTGGCTTGGATAGGATATAGATAACGGGTGTATTGTGGTGGCTTGGATAGGATATAGATATCGGGTGTATTGTGGTGGCTTGGATAGGATATAGATAACGGGTGTATTGTGGTGGCTTGGATAGGATATAGATATCGGGTGTATTGTGGTGGCTTGGATAGGATATAGATATCGGGTGTATTGTGGTGGCTTGGATAGGATGTAGATATCGGGTGTATTGTGGTGGCTTGGATAGGATATAGATATCGGGTGTATTGTGGTGGCTTGGATAGGATATAGATATCGGGTGTATTGTGGTGGCTTGGATAGGATATAGATAACGGGTGTATTGTGGTGGCTTGGATAGGATATAGATATCTGGTGTATTGTGGTGGCTTGGATAGGATATAGATAACGGGTGTATTGTGGTGGCTTGGATAGGATATAGATAACGGGTGTATTGTGGTGGCTTGGATAGGATATAGATATCGGGTGTATTGTGGTGCTTGGATAGGATATAGATATCGGGTGTATTGTGGTGGCTTGGATAGGATATAGATAACGGGTGTATTGTGGTGGCTTGGATAGGATATAGATATCGGGTGTATTGTGGTGGCTTGGATAGGATATAGATATCGGGTGTATTGTGGTGGCTTGGATAGGATATAGATATCGGGTGTATTGTGGTGGCTTGGATAGGATATAGATATCGGGTGTATTGTGGTGGCTTGGATAGGATATAGATATCGGGTGTATTGTGGTGGCTTGGATAGGATGTGGATATCGGGTGTATTGTGGTGGCTTGGATAGGATATAGATATCGGGTGTATTGTGGTGGCTTGGATAGGATGTAGATATTGGGTGTATTGTGGTGGCTTGGATAGGATATAGATATCGGGTGTATTGTGGTGGTTAGGATAGGATATAGATATCGGGTGTATTGTGGTGGCTTGGATAGGATGTAGATATTGGGTGTATTGTGGTGGCTTGGATAGGATATAGATATCGGGTGTATTGTGGTGGCTTGGATAGGATGTGGATATCGGGTGTATTGTGGTGGGTAGGATGTGGATATCGGGTGTATTGTGGTGGCTTGGATAGGAGGATGTAGATATTGGGTGTATTGTGGCTTGGATAGGATGTAGATATTGGGTGTATTGTGGTGGCTTGGATAGGATGTGGATATCGGGTGTATTGTGGTGGGTTGGGTAGGATGTAGATATCGGGTGTATTGTGGTGGGTAGGATGTTGATATCGGGTGTATTGTGGTTGCTTGGATAAGATGTAGATATCGGGTCTATTGTGGTGGCTTGGATAGGATGTGCATATCGGGTGTATTGTGGTGGCTTGGATAGGATGTAGATATCGGGTGTATTGTGATTTGGATAGGATGTAGATATCGGGTATATTGTGGTGGCTTAGATAGGATGTAGATATCGGGTGTATTGTGGTGGCTTGGATAGGATGTAGATATCGGGTGTATTGTGGTGGCTTGGATAGGATGTGGATATCGGGTGTATTGTGGTGGCTTGGATAGGATGTATCGGGTGTATTGTGACTTGGATAGGATGTAGATATCGGGTATATTGTGGTGGCTTAGATAGGATGTAGATATCGGGTGTATTGTGGTGGCTTGGATAGGATGTAGATATCGGGTGTATTGTGGTGGCTTGGATAGGATGTGGATATCGGGTGTATTGTGGTGGCTTGGATAGGATGTAGATATCGGGTGTATTGTGGTGGCTTGGGTAGGATGTGGATATCGGGTGTATTGTGGTGGCTTGGATAGGATATAGATATCGGGTGTATTGTGGTGCTTGGATAGGATGTGGATATCGGTTGTATTGTGGTGGCTTGGGTAGGATGTAGATATCAGGTGTATTGTGGTGCTTGGATAGGATGTAGATATCGGGTGTTTTGTGGTGGCTTGGGTAGGATGTAGATATCGGGTGTATTGTGGTGGGTAGGATGTAGATATCGGGTGTATTGTGGTGGGTAGGATGTAGATATCAGGTGTATTGTGGTGCTTGGATAGGATGTAGATATCGGGTGTATTGTAGTGGCTTGGATAGGATGTAGATATCGGGTGTATTGTGGTGCTTGGATAGGATGTAGATATCGGGTGTATTGTAGTGGCTTGGATAGGATGTAGATATCAGGTGTATTGTGGTGCTTGGGTAGGATGTAGATATCGGGTGTATTGTGGTGCTTGGGTAGGATGTAGATATCGGGTGTATTGTAGTGGCTTGGATAGGATGTAGATATCGGGTGTATTGTGGTGCTTGGATAGGATGTAGATATCGGTTGTATTGTGGCTTGGATGTGATGGACTCCTGGGTATCTCTGGTGAGAGGTGCTTCCTATGCTATGGACCTCCAAATTGCTTCATAGGATTCCCCCCCCCCCAATAACCAGACAGAACACAATTATTATTTTTTTGGGTTTAAAAAAACATCGTCTGATTTATTCAAACTTGCGCCGACACTTAACAACTCTTAGGCTGGGGTCAGACTAACGCAGTATCAACGTGCGTTTAGCAGCACTAAATCACGGCCGTGCTAGCAGCAAATGACGTCCAATGCCGGGCAGCATACGAAGAACGGCCGCACAAAAGCGACTGCGCAACGCAAGTGGCAAACGAACACACTTTTTCGAGAACGTGAAACCGCTAGTACTGACGTACAGAGTGCGCTGCGTCCGCTAGCGGCGTGTTTGCGTGATTGGGAGACGTCAGACGCAACATAACGTCCAGACGCAAAAAGTGTTTTATTGATGATCCGTACAAAATCATGGACGAAAATGCGCATCGTATGACCGCTATCGCATATTCCGTGAAAAAATGCGTCCATTCGTTCGAACGCACTTTTTCACGGACAATGCGAATAATGCGTTAGTCTGACCCTAGCCTTAGATACAAAATCCCTGAAGGGCGGGCAGGGAAACCCAGACTGGGAAATTCCCAGAAATGACTCGCTCAGGCACACCGGCACTTTGTATCACTTGGGGGGAGGGGCAATCAGTGAACAGATCTACATTAATAAACCAAATCTATTGATAAGATCCGGCAGCTTCGGCTTTTCAGCTTGTTTTATGATACGGGTTAAGGTTACTGTTACGGTTTGGGTTGCTGTAGGTAGACGTGTGCGATGACTCTGTAAATCTGCAAAGTTAATCGTATTTATTCAGATGGAAGGGAATTCTCTTGAAGCTTTGCGCACAATGATTTTATCCATGACATGAAAAGGGCTTCCCTTTTCTATTGGGTTACTCAGAACACTGTCATTTCACAATTCAACGAGTTCAGTTTGACAACTCTGCTGGAAATTCAGAGCAGAGTCCCCAAAGTGCGCCGAATCAACCTGCCAAATGCAGACGAGCATCAGCCGAGAAAAGCTGAATGTTGCTAAACTGGGGGTTAAGGTTAAGATTAGGGTTATAGTTGGAGATGGTGGTTAGGATTGGGGTTCTAGTCGGAGATGGGGTTTAGAATTAGGGTTCTAGTTGGAGATGGGGGTTAGGATTGGGGTTCTAGTTGGAGATGGGGGTTAGGATTGGGGTGCTAGTCAGAGATGGGGGTTAGGATTGGGGTGCTAGTCAGAGATGGGGGTTAGGATTGGGGTTCTAGTAGGAGATGGGGGTTAGGGTTCTAGTCGGAGATGGGGGTTAGAGTTGGGGTTCTAGTCAGAGATGGGGTTAGGGTTCTAGTTGTAGATGGGAGTTAGGGTTCTAGTTGAGATGGGGGTAGGGTTCTAGTTGGAAATGGGGGTTAGGGTTCTAGTTGGAAATGGGGGTTAGGATTGGGGATCTAGTCAGAGATGGGGGTTATGGTTCTAGTTGGAGATGGGGGTTAGGGTTCTAGTTGAAGATGGGGTTAGGGTTCTAGTTGGAGATGGGGCTAGGGTTAGGATTGGGGTTCTAGTCAGAGATGGGGGTTAGGTTTCTAGTTGGAGATGGGGGTTAGGGCTCTAGTTGGAAATTTGGGCTAGGGTTAGGATTGGGGTTCTAGTCGGAGATGGGGGTTAGGATTGGGGTTCTAGTCAGAGATGGGGGTTACAATTAATGTTCTAGTCGGAGATGGGGGTTAGGATTGGGGTTCTAGTTGGAGAATAGGATTAGGGTTCTAGTCGGAGATGGGGGTTCTAGTCGGAGATGGGGTTTAGAATTAGGGTTCTAGTTGGAGATGGGGGTTAGGATTGGGGTTCTAGTCGGAGATGGGGGTTAGAATTGGGGTGCTAGTCAGAGATGGGGTTAGGATTGGGGTTCTAGTTGGAGAATAGGATTAGGGTTCTAGTCAGAGATGGGGGTTAGGATTGGGGTTATAGTTGGAGATGGTGGTTAGGATTGGGGTTCTAGTCGGAGATGGGGTTTAGAATTAGGGTTCTAGTTGGAGATGGGGGTTAGGATTGGGGTTCTAGTCAGAGATGGGGGTTAGGATTGGGGTTCTAGTTGGAGATGGGGTTAGAATTGGGGTGCTAGTCAGAGATGGGGGTTAGGATTGGGGTTCTAGTAGGAGATGGGGGTTATGGTTCTAGTCGGAGATGGGGGTTAGGATTGGGGTTCTAGTCAGAGATGGGGGTTAGGGTTCTAGTTGTAGATGGGAGTTAGGGTTCTAGTTGGAGATGGGGTTAGGATTAGGGTTCTAGTTGAGATGGGGGTAGGGTTCTAGTTGGAGATGGGGGTTAGGGTTCTAGTTGGAAATTTGGGCTAGGGTTAGGATTGGGGTTCTAGTCGAAGATGGGGGTTAGGATTGGGGTTCTAGTCAGAGATGGGGGTTAGAATTGGTGTTCTAGTCAGAGATGGGTGTTAGGATTGGGGTTCTAGTTGGAGAAAAGGATTAGGGTTCTAGTCGGAGATGGGGGTTAGGATTGGGGTTCTAGTTGGATAATAGGATTAGGGTTCTAGTCAGAGATGGGGGTTAGGATTGGGGTTATAGTTGGAGATGGTGTTTAGGATTGGGGTTCTAGTCAGAGATGGGGTTTAGAATTAGGGTTCTAGTTGGAGATGGGGGTTAGGATTGGGGTTCTAGTCGGAGATGGGGGTTAGAATTGGGGTGCTAGTCAGAGATGGTGGTTAGGATTGGGGTTCTAGTTGGAGATGGGGTTTAGAATTAGGGTTCTAGTTGGAGATGCGGGTTAGGATTGGGGTTCTAGTCAGAGATGGGGGTTAGAATTGGGGTGCTAGTCAGAGATGGGGGTTTGGATTGGGGTTCTAGTAGGAGATGGGGATTAGGGTTCTAGTCAGAGATGGGGGTTAGGATTGGGGTTCTAGTCAGAGATGGGGGTTAGGGTTCTAGTTGTAGATGGGAGTTAGAGTTCTAGTTGGAGATGGGGGTTAGGATTAGGGTTCTAGTTGAGATGGGGTAGGGTTCTAGTTGGAGATAGGGGTTAGGGTTCTAGTTGGAAATGGAGTTGGGGGTTATGGTTCTAGTTGGAGATGGGGGTTAGGGTTCTAGTTGAAGATGGGGTTAGGGTTCTAGTTGGAGATGGGGTTAGGGTTGGGGTTCTAGTCAGAGATGGGGCTTAGGGTTCTAGTTGGAGATGGGGTTAGGGTTCTAGTTGGAGATGGGGGTTAGGGTTCTAGTTGCAGATGGGGGTTAGGGTTCTAGTTGGAGATGGGGTTAGGGTTCTAGTTGGAGATGGGGGTTAGGGTTCTAGATGAAGATTGGATTAGGGTTCTAGTTGGAAATGGGGGTTAGGATTCGGGTTCTAGTTGCAGATAGTGGTTAGGATTCAGGTTCTAGTCGGAGATGGAGGTTGGGATTGGGGTTCTAGTCAGAGATGGGGTTAGGGTTCTAGTTGTAGATGGGAGTTAGGGTTCTAGTTGGAGATGGGAGTTAGGATTAGGGTTCTAGTTGAGATGGGGTAGGGTTCTAGTTGGAAATGGGGTTAGGATTGGGGATCTAGTCAGAGATGGGGGTTAGGGTTCTAGTTGGAGATGGGGGTTAGGGTTCTAGTTGGAGATGGGGGTTAGGGTTCTAGTTGGAGATGGGGGTTAGGGTTCTAGATGAAGATGGGGTTAGGGTTCTAGTTGGAGATGGGGTTAGGGTCCTAGTAGGAGATTAGGATTTGGGTTCTAGTCAGAGATGGGGGTTAGGGTTCTAGTTGGAGATGGGGGTTAGGGTTGGGGTTCTAGTCAGAGATGGGGGTTAGGGCTCTAGTCGGAGATGGGGGTTAGGGTTCTAGTCGGAGATGGGGTCAGGGTTCTAGTCGGAGATTGGGTCAGGGTTCTAGTCGGAGATGGGGTCAGGGTTCTAGTCGGAGACGGGGTTAGGGTCCTAGTAGGAGATTAGGATTAGGGTTCTAGTCAGAGATGGGGGTTAGGGTTCTAGTTGGAGATGGGGGTTATGGTTCTAGTTGGAGATGGGGGTTAGGATTGGGGTTCTAGTCAGTGATGGGGTTAGGGTTCTAGTTGAAGATGGGGTTAGGGTTCTAGTTGGAGATGGGGGTTAGGGTTCTAGTCGGAGATGGGGTTAGGGTTCTAGTCGAAGATGGGGTTAGGGTTCTAGTCGAAGATGGGGGTTAGGGTTCTAGTCGAAGATGGGGGTTAGGGTTCTAGTTGAAGATGGGGTTAGGGTTCTAGTTGGAGATGGGGGTTAGGATTCGGGTTCTAGTCGGAAATGGGGGTTAGGATTCGGGTTCTAGTTGGAGATAGTGGTTAGGATTCAGGTTCTAGTCGGAGATGGAGGTTGGGATTTGGGTTCTAGTCAGAGATGGGGGTTAGGGTTCTAGTTGTAGATGGGAGTTAGGGTTCTAGTTGGAGATGGGGTTAGGATTGGGGTTCTAGTTGAGATGGGGGTAGGGTTCTAGTTGGAGATGGGGGTTAGGGTTCTAGTTGGAAATTGGGGTTAGGATTGGGGATCTATTCAGAGATGGGGTTATGGTTCTAGTTGGAGTTGGGGGTTAGGGTTCTAGTTGAAGATGGGTTAGGGTTCTAGTTGAAGATGGGGGTTAGGGTTGGGGTTCTAGTCAGAGATGGGGCTTAGGGTTCTAGTTGGAGGTTGGGATTTGGGTTCTAGTCAGAGATGGGGGTTAGGGTTCTAGTTGTAGATGGGAGTTAGGGTTCTAGTTGGAGATGGGGTTAGGATTGGGGTTCTAGTTGAGATGGGGGTAGGGTTCTAGTTGGAGATGGGGGTTAGGGTTCTAGTTGGAAATTGGGGTTAGGATTGGGGATCTATTCAGAGATGGGGTTATGGTTCTAGTTGGAGTTGGGGGTTAGGGTTCTAGTTGAAGATGGGTTAGGGTTCTAGTTGAAGATGGGGGTTAGGGTTGGGGTTCTAGTCAGAGATGGGGCTTAGGGTTCTAGTTGGAGATGGGGGTTAGGGTTCTAGTTGGAGATGGGGGTTAGGGTTCTAGTTGGAGATGGGGGTTAGGGTTCTAGTTGGAGATGGGGGTTAGGGTTCTAGTTGGAGATGGGGTTTGGGTCCTAGTAGGAGATTAGGATTTGGGTTCTAGTCAGAGATGGGGGTTAGGGTTAGGGTTCTAGTTGGAGATGGGGGTTAGGGTTGGGGTTCTAGTCAGAGATGGGGTTAGGGTTCTAGTTGGAGATGGGGGTTAGGGTTCTAGTCGGAGATGGGGGTTAGGGTTCTAGTCGGAGATGGGGGTTAGGATTAGGGTTCTAGTCAGAGATGGGGATTAGGATTGGGGTTCTAGTCAGAGATGGGGGTCAGGGTTCTAGTCGGAGACGGGGTTAGGGTCCTAGTAGGAGATTAGGATTAGGGTTCTAGTCAGAGATGGGGGTTAGGGTTCTAGTTGGAGATGGGGGTTAGGATTGGGGTTCTAGTCAGAGATGGGGTTAGGGCTCTAGTTAAAGATGGGGTTAGGGTTCTAGTTGGAGATGGGGGTTAGGGTTCTAGTCGGAGATGGGGGTTAGGGTTCTAGTCGGAGATGGGGGTTAGGATTCTAGTCGGAGATGGGGGTTAGGATTCTAGTCGGAGATGGGGGTTAGGGTTCTAGTTGGAAATGGGGGTTAGGGTTCTAGTTGGAAATGGGGGTTAGGATTCGGGTTCTAGTTGTAGATAGTGGTTAGGATTCAGGTTCTAGTCGGAGATGGGGGTTAGGATTCGGGTTCTAGTTGGAGATTGGTATTAGGATTCGGGTTCTAGTCGGAAATGGGGGTTAGGATTCGGGTTCTAGTCGGAGATGGGGTTGGGATTCTAGTCGGAGATGGGGATTAGGATTCGGGTTCTAGTTGGAGATGGGGTTGGGATTCTAGTCGGAGATGGGGTTGGGATTCTAGTCGGAGATGGGGATTAGGATTCGGGTTCTAGTTGGAGATAGGGGTTAGGATTCAGGTTCTAGTCGGAGATGGGGTTGGGATTCTAGTCGGAGATGGGGATTAGGATTCAGGTTCTAGTCGGAGATAGGGGTTAGGATTCGGGTTCTAGTTGGAGATATGGGTTAGGATTCAGGTTCTAGTCGGAGATGGGGGTTAGGATTCAGGTTCTAGCTGGAGATGGGGGTTAGGATTCAGGTTCTAGCTGGAGATGGGGGTTAGGATTCGGGTTCTAGTCGGAGATGGGGTTGGGATTCTAGTCGGAGATGGGATTAGGATTCAGGTTCTAGTCGGAGATGGGGGTTAGGATTCAGGTTCTAGTTGGAGATGGGGGTTAGGATTCGGGTTCTAGTCGGAGATGGGGTTGGGATTCTAGTTGGAGATGGGATTAGGATTCAGGTTCTAGTCGGAGATAGGGGTTAGGATTCGGGTTCTAGTCGGAGATGGGCATTAGGATTCCCAGATTCCCCTATTATCATGATGGGGGAATCATAATTATAATAAATGTGACGTATCGGCCGCCACAGGATTTATTTGGTTTAATTTCATTCTTATTGTTATATTTCGTTTACCCTTTATTTATAGGAACTAATTCCCCGGTTAGATTTAGTGTAAAACTGTTCCTAGATTTCTATTTAATCATGGTTTTCCCCCCGCACAGATCCTGCTAGTAACCACAGAGTACATGCTTGCTACATGCTTACTTTTGTTAGGGCGCTTTTTGGACATTAGGTCCCCAGGGAGGGTTGCCTGGTGTGGGGTTAGTTTGAAGAGGAAGCGCCATCGCGGACCCCTCCATCCGACGGTCCCAAAACAGAGCGGCTACAGCTATGGAGCTCTAAGGCGAATACACATCACCCGCTGCTGGGCTGTTTGTAATCACTGCTGCTCGATTCCCCGTTCCTGTATCAGGGCGCTCTTTTGGCAAGAGTAACCAGGGGACCAGAGCTAGCCAGCAGAACCCAGAAAGTGTTGCTGCTCCAGCGGAATTAATCCCTACAGACCCGCAATGCTAAGAAGAGCCCATGTTGGATATACGAAGGGACTCGGGCCGGAGGCGGTGGCAGAGCTGGCACCGGGATGTCTGGAGGGGCTGGGTTAAGAACAATGGCCAGCCGGGTGTCAGGTCCCTAGCCGCCGGCGCCATAGGAGAACTAAAGGCAAAGTGTCTCAGTGAATAACTAACAGTGATTCTCCTACTGAACCAAGTTGTTCCAGCAACCAGGTGCTAGCCAAAGCATCATGACTTCTCCACTATAAAAAAGGGCCACTTCCAAAGCACAATGCTTCTGCATTGTTCTAGTGAACCTCTCACTAGGAAGGAGCTGTCTTCAATCTCTGCTTGCTCTAACCTGTTTTTGTCTTGGTTCCCACCATACTGTTTATTGTTCCTGCTACAAGGATCCTGCAAGAATCCTCAGAGCCTGCTGCCTTACTTCCTGCAAGGATCCTCTAATCCTGCATCCTGCAGAATCCTCAGCCTGCTACCATACATCTTGCAAATATCCTCTGATCCTGCTGCCCTGCATCCTGCAGAATCCTCAGCCTGCTGCCCTACATCCTGCAAGTATCCTCTGATCCTGCTGCCCTGCAACCTGCAGAATCCTCAGCCTGCTGCCCTACATCCAAATCCTCAGAGCCTGCTACCCCGCATCCTGCAGAATCTGTTGCTCTACAGGCCCAGGATCCCTCTGCAGACCCAGGACCCCTCTGCAGACCCAGGACCCCTCTGCAGACCCAGGACCCCTCTGCAGACCCAGGACCCCCCTGCAGACCCAGGACCCCCCTGCAGACCCAGGACCCCCCTGCAGACCCAGGACCCCTCTGCAGATCCCGGACCCCCTGCATACCCAGGACCCCCCTGCATACCCAAGGCCCTCTGCCTCAAAGACTCTTCCGTTTCTATTTTCCTATTTATTTTTCTAAAGATCTCCTTCACTCTTCCTTCTCCTATTTCTCTCCATATCTGGTTTAACCCTGCTCTAAGTTCAATCTACTCTTTTTTTTCTTTATATGTAGTAGTATAGTTTAGTGTAGTTTAGTTTTGTTACTTTTGGTTTACCTTTCTCTCATCTTGCCTTTTAGTTTATCTTATTGCTGATTATTATTTATACAGTGTTTTCCTTTCTTATTACCCAGCTACATCATTGTTTATTCATATTTGTTTACTGCCTCTTATGCCTTTTATTCTTAATAAATCCCTTTTGTTTATATACATCTTTCTACTTATCATTGCATATTGGGCTCACACTTGCCACCCCGGAACCAGCTCCCTTACACCGGGTTAGCAAGATCTTGTCAATGTATATAAGCACTGTATGTTCCCATTCTGAATACACTCTGATTTACCTTCAACCTACACGTTTGTCTCGACTAAGTGATTGGGGAGGGATACAGGGCTATTCTTCTCACAGAGAAATGTTTTTCGGAACACCAGGACGAGGATGCAGTCGGCCCCTCTCCCCTACAGCAGAGCATTTCCCAGGTCTCGAACGCTATTGAGGAAGCAATGTATCTGCAGCCACAGTACAGCGTGTTGTCCAAGGACAAGGCAAAGGACACGGCGAGTGCATTTGCTGTGAAGCCTGCCGTGGAGCAGTGTGCTGGTGCATTTCAGAAGCTTAACAAGGACAGTGACAGAGCAACGGTGGATGGGACTGCGGTCTCCACCAGGGAGAGCCATAGGGACGGAGGGGCACTGCGGAGAGAGGAAAGCCTTACAACGATGGGTGAGATCAAGGCCCACCCGGGCAAGTTGCTGGAGCCACGGAGCACTCCCACTCACGGATGGGTGGAGGAGCGGGATACGGTGGAGGTGTCATGGCCCACAGAGGAAGAGGCTGCGGTCTTTCCCACGGAGCCCAGAATAGGTGAGGCAGTTGGCCCAGATTCCCGGCTTGCATTGGTAGGCACTTCAGCGCGTAAAGACTACAATTTGTACATGGGGGAGCAGTGCCCCAACCCAGCGGAAGAGGTGGCATCAGAGATCTGCTATTCTCAGCCCCCTATTTGCTACTCCAGGGAGCTGGGAGAAGGAGGCATGCCTGTTGACAAAGGGTGAGACTAAGGCCCATCCAGGCAAATTACTGGAACAATTGACAAAAGGCCCCGAACTCCAACAGAGCACTCCCAACCGCGGACGGGTGGAGGAGCAGGGTGCAGCGGACTCTGCCGGGCCCAAAGCAGAAGATGCTGTGGTCCTTCCCACGGAGCGGGAAGAATGTGGGGCCGCTGGCCCGGATCCCTGGCTGATAGTGGCAGGGATCAAGGAGTATAATTCATACATGGGGGAGCGGTCCCCCATGTCGGCCGACAAACTAGCACCGCATCAGAGGACCATTAACCTTTACCCCTACCTTGCTGCCCCAGAAATTGTGGACAAAACAAAGCAAACCGGAGGACGGACAGCCATCTCATCCCTGCACCAGTCGCAAGACGCGTTTCCAGGAGGGGAAGCAGTCAGTCTTAGTCCACAACAGCAGCGGGCACCCCAGGGAGAGAGTACTGGCGGTACCACTCTCCAGCGGCAGGTAATGATCCCGGGAGGGGAGACTGTGGGTCTCACTCCCCAGCGGCAGATTGCTGTCGCTAGAGGGATGGCAGGCAGCCTCGCTCCGCAGAGGCTGGTTGTGATTCTGGGAGTGGAGATGGTGGGTCTTGCTCCCCAGCAGATTACGTCCCAGCAGGAGGGTGGGGGTGGCCCCTTTTTCCAGCAATGGTGTGCTGCTGAACCCTGTCCCCGAGTTGTGGGGAACGCCTACTGTGGGATTGCTGCGGAGGCTGAGATTTACAGCTACGTGCCCTCTGGATGCGGGGCAGCTGGCCCAGATCCCCAAACACTTTTTCTGGAGGCACTGGTCTCCCCATGTTCTATCCATCTGCTGACCAGAGCACCTGGAAAGGGTGCAGTTGACACATGTTCCCCGTGGCTAATTGTGGTCGTGGGAGAAGGTAGAGGTGGTACCTCTCCCAAGCAGCAGTTCATTGCCCCAGGAGGGGGTGCCGGCAAAGAGGCACATATGCAAAGGGTAGATAGAACAGGGAAGGCTCGCAAAATCTCACTGGGGTGCGTTGTTTCCCCGGGAAAGGGAACCAAGCACAAGGGTCTGCATGGCCTGTCGCTAAAAAGTGAGCCAGTGCAGCCGGATGTTTGGAGACGTCCGGGGGCCAGCCTCCTCCCTACGGACTATGGACCGAAAGACTATCGGGGGTTGGCAAAGCATAGCCCCAGCAACCCAAACTTGAGACTTTTTAAAGACACTTGCACCTGGACATCCCCAGGCAGACCCATAGAGGCTCTCACCGGGTCTGCCATCATGGGACTGGGGGAGCTATGTGACGGATCGGCCGCCACAGGATTTATTTAGTTTAATTTCATTACTATTTTGTTATATTTTGTTTACCCTTTATTTATAGGAATTAATTCCCCTGTTAGATTTAGTGTAAAACTGTTCCTAGACTTCTATTTAATCATGTTTTTCTCCTGCACCGATCCTGGTAGTAACCATGGAGTACATACTTGCTACAATGTATCAGTCACTGAAACAGCCTGGCTGCAATTTGTCTGTATATCTCCTGTGCTGATTAATAACTCGTTCCCCTTGGTGTCCAGCTTGTACCAGTGCCAATTGTACATACAAAATATGTTATTAGTGTCCTGCAAAGTGTACCCCGGCTTGCCTCATATTGTGTCAGGCAGGAGGCTCCCCAGGAGATCGCGAATTACCGGTGGCAAGCTGCCAAAACCCTACTCCTGTTCACCCGCCTGCCCTGGAGCCCCCTTTGCCCCCACCAGGGTGCTTTTTGGACATTAGGTCCCCAGGGAGGGTTGCCTGGTGTGGGGTTAGTTTGAAGAGGAAGCGCCATCGCGAACCCCTCCATCCGACGGTCCCAAAACAGAGTGGCTACAGCTATGGAGCTCTAAGGCGAATACACATCACCCGCTGCTGGGCTGTTTGTAATCACTGCTGCTCGGTTCCCCGTTCCTGTATCAGGGCGCTCTTTTGGCAAGAGTAACCAGGGGACCAGAGCTAGCCAGCAGAACCCAAAAAGTGTTGCTGCTCCAGCAGAATTAACCCCTATAGACCCGCAACACTAAGAAGAGCCCATGTTGGATATACGAAGGGACTCGGGCTGGAGGCGGTGGCAGAGCTGGGGCTGGGATGTCTGGAGGGGCTGGGTTAAGAACAATGGCCAGCCGGGTTATCAAGATCTTGTCAATGTATATAAGCACTGTCTGGTCCCATTCTAAATACACTCTGATTTACCTTCAACGTACACTTTTGTCTCGACTAAGTGATTGGGGAGGGATACAGGGCTATTCTCACAGAGCCTCGGTATTCTCGAAACCAGGCAGAGACAAACAGCGGATTAATGCCCTCTTAATAGCGGCATTACAGGCTCCAATCCACAGATTGGCTGATTCTGAGCAGCCGCCTTCACTGCATCCAGGGCAGACGTCTTGGCTGGCCTGCTACCTCCCAGTACTCCAAGGCAAGGACGGAGTTAATGGCGAATCTACTCCTGCTGAGTAGCGGATTTCGTCATAATAAAGACATGGAGGCGAGTATTATGCTATCTTTTCTTTACTTAAGCCGATAGCAGCAAAAAAATCTCTCAAATACAACAACAAAAGTATTTAGAAAAAAATACAGTTTAACAATACATATAACAATAGCAGGTAATGGGACAGTCCAGCTCCCTGCTGCCCAATCGTCCGGTAGTCCGCTCCATAAATTCCCTGGCGACCCTTGGCTCCTCCTCTTTTCTTGATGCGAGACGGGCTAACATCTTCCTCAACGAAATCGAAACAATGGAAGAATAATCATCCTTTGACAAACTCCAACAGGAAGTTAAAACCTTCAACGTAGACTCCAACTTGAAACTTAAGCATGGAAGAATATTCATCCTTAAACAAAAAACTCCAACACGAAGTTCCAGCCTTAAAAGCAAACTCCAACATGAAGCTCAAGCTCTCCTCCAACGAACAGAACAACGCAAGAACTCTTCCTCATCCAATGAAAGCTTCGACATGAAGTTTAGGCTGTCGGAACATAAATGTATTAAAGATCACCAAGAGCTAATATTAAGAAGGTTTGAAAAAATCCGTAATGACTATTGAAACCTCAAAACCTAATAACCAAATATAAAGGGTGGGAATAACCCAATTATCGGGTGGGATAATACTCACCTCCGAGTCTTTATTATAATTAGGATTCCCCGTCATGATAATAGGGGAATCTGGGAATTATCCCACAAGACACGGAGGCTCTTATTATGCGAGTTCAAAGCTTAACTAATTAGTGATAGTGACATGTGACACACTGGTTTAAACTAACACTCCCTAAAGGTGGATTCTCTGGACCAGTCTGCTGTTTTAAGATGTCTACAAGACGACATCCACGGAACAAAAAACCTCGGAAGCAGAAGCACTCCGGGAAGAATGAGCTCCGAACACAGAGACGACTACACCAGCTCCTGACATGATCCATTTAACCCACCCAGCGAGTGTGGTGGAAGTTACAGAATTGTATGGTTTGCGTAAGGATATGAATAACCGTTGGGATTGGAGTGACCTGTTAGGGGCAGAAACTCTTCCATATTCTTTAAAACAATTACTGGGTAAAGGACAGGACGCTGTGACAAACTGGATAGAAGACCTCTGACCATGAAGTCTTTGTCCTATAGGAAAATTTAACATTTCTCCCCGTGTCGGGTAAAACTTCTTCCCGTTAAGTTTAGGGCTCGAACGTGTGAGATTCTATTGCAGGAAAACAAGCAAAGTAAAATGGCCAATTTCACAGAAATCACTTTAATAGACAGAGTTTCATTCTCGGGTCACTTATCCAGAAAATTAACTAGAATGACATCCCAGATGTTAGAATAACGGGAACGAGGGGTCGTTACACTGTATACCCTTCAATAACCTACATGTAATGGGGGGCTTCCCGGCAGGAATACCAATAAAACCCTGATGTGAAGCAGGTATCGCCGATCTGAGGTTATTAATCGTGTGATACGCTTTACCATCCCCAAATATATGTGTGAAGAAACTAAACAAGTTACTCAAGGAACTGATATAGGATCAACTTGATGTTCCACACACCAAGAAACCCATGAGTTCCATGCGGTACCATATCTCCTCCTAGTAGAGGGGGCCCAGGAGGAACTTGACAAAAAGGAGGCAGATGCATCCGAAATGTTGACTGAAGGCCAGTGACCCCTGATATTACACTTAACAGCTTAAAAAATGAGAGAAGACTCAAAGAATTCTGAAGCGTTCCCTCTGGACCTCCCAGGGTGGACAATGGGCCACGAATTAGCCTGGGAATGTCCACAGACGGTTTCAGGAGGAGCGGGAACCATGGATGAGACCTCCATAAGGGTGCTATGAGCACTATTGTAGCTAATTGTACTTGTACTAGTCTTATTAGTGTTGTAATGAGAATGGAGGAAAAGCGTAAAGCGTCCCTAGCGTCCAGGTCTGGACCAGAGCATCCGTAGCCAAAGCCATGGGGTCTGGTCTCCAACAGTAGTATTGTGGTAAAGGAATGTTAAGGCTAGAAGCCAACAAATCTATAGCGAAGGGACCCCAGAGGGATGACAAACTGGCAAATACCCTGGCGTCTAATCTCCAATTGCTGGAGTCTATCAGATACCTTGAATTCCAGTCCGTCATTACATTGCTGAACCCTGGAATGTATTGGCCTGGACTGATAAATTGTGAGGCCGGCAAAATCCTCAAAAGACTTTGCTGTCTCTGCCAACTGTTTAGACCTGGGGCCACCTAGAAGATTGATATGACGCACAGCGGACAGGTTGTCCATCTTCAGGCGATGGAACTTGTCTGGAAATGCTTGATAAAACTTGAATAGCAAACAATCCTGCAAGGAGTTCTAAACCATTATATACAATCCGATCTCTGTGGAAACCCAACTGACACCTGTGGAAAGCGATTGTCACGGTGGGTCAGGGGATGGGGCGCCTGGCAGCAGCTTCCTCGCTGCTCGCTGGCCAGGCGCCGAATGTAAACGCTTCCGGGCGCGCTCACGTGGGACGCCGAGGGGCGGGGCCTGGCGGTATGACGCGGACCCGCCGGGTTTAAAACCCAGTCTCACCATTACACCGGTGCCCTGACGTGGTATTCACCTCCCGCAGAGCTCTTGTGTATTTGGCTATCTCCTGTGTATGACCCTTGGCATTGGCAAACGAATCCTCCTGTGTATGACCCTTGGCATTGGCAAACGAACCCTCCTGTGTATAACCCTTGGCATTGGCAAACGAATCCTCCTGTGTATGACCCTTGGCATTGGCAAACGAACCCTCCTGTGTATGACTCTTGGCATTGGCAAACGAACCCTCCTGTGTATGACCCTTGGCATTGGCAAACGAACCCTCCTGTGTATAACCCCTGGTATTGGCATTTACTCTGCTCTAGGTTCTGCCCTTAACGTTGGTACCGAGGTCAGTCTATGTGGCACCCTAAGCACGCATCAGATTACCTCTGCTATTACTAAAGTCCTAGGGAGGACTTGTGATCTGTTCTGTACCCCTGTCTGGTGTTTCCCTTTCTTTATCTGTTACCTGCTTCATTGTCTATATAGCTTTGCCGACCATTCAAGGATCGGAAGAGTAGAAAGGGAGCTACATCAAGAGATCAATATCTTGGTAGTCAGAAGGATTCGTGACAATACTCTATTCCATACCTCTGTCTGGTGTTACCTCTTGTCTATCTATTGCCTGGTTAATTGTCTTCCTAGTTTTGCCGACCATTCAAGGATCGGAAGGGTAGAGAGCGGTCTGCGTAAAGGGACCACACTTTTGGTAATCAGAGGGATCCGTGACATTACGTCAGGGCCAATGGATCCCGTAGACCTCTCTAACCAGCTGGCACGTATCGCAGCCAGACAAGAGGAACAGGACCATAGGATGGACCAGATTTCTCTCGCTCTGCAAACCCTGTTAAATCGGTCCAATACAGGTACCACAACCCTCCAGATCCAGTGTTACCTAGGGTCAGTTCCGTCCCCCTGAAGGACATAGGCTTAGTATGAAGGCACCCCTACGCTATGATGGTACACCAAGCCTATGTCGGGGGTTTTTGACTCAACTCGAGATCTTGTTTGAGAACAATCCAGGTTCTTGTATGTCTGATAAAGCCAAAGTAGGATATCTGATTAATCATTTAACAGAAAAAGCTTTATTGTGGGCTACGCCGTTGTGGGAAAATAAGAAACCCATCATTTATGACTATGAGGGTTTTACCTCTGAGTTAAGACGTACCTTTGATCCCTCTAGAAGGGCTACCAATGCGGGTAGGTCCTTGTTTCACATCAAACAAGGTAATAAGAGGGTCGCCGATTATGCCATAGAGTTTAAAACTTTGACTTCTGAGGTACTTTGGCCGAACGACGTTTTAACCTTAGCCTTTACCGAAGGCTTGAACGAGGCTTTTATGTTTGAGCTGGCTCCTTAAAATTACCAGAAAGTCTGGACCACCTGATAGATTTCTGTATAGCCATGGACAATCAAATCAGGGAAAGGAGACACCCCAGAGATAGACCCAGAAGGGTCTTGCCTCCTTTACCCTCGTTACCCAGACACACCAGTACGTCAGGTGGTTCGGAGAATGTGAAAACAGATTTGCCAGTCGTTGAACCCATGCAAATAGGGAAGACAGGTATTTCAGAAGCAGAAAGAGCGCACAGAAGAGAAAAGGGGCTCTGCTTCTATTGTGCAGGGGCAGATCACTTCCGCCTTCAATGTCCTCAGAGACCCAGGGTTAGCAGGGCTGAACATAGCAAAGTAGGATTCAGAACAGGAAACACCCAGGTTATCGGTTCTCTGTGTGCCTCCTTTGTGGATAATGAAAAAAAAAAATCCAGGATTCTGTTACCTATCTCCCTAACCTGGGAGGGGGTTCACCTCAAGACTGAGGCGTTCTTAGACTCTGGGGCCTCAGGCAATTTTATGGATAAGAATTTTGCTGCCAAAAACCTCCTACCTCTGGTTCTCAAGGAAAGACCTCTAATGGTGGAGGCCATAGATGGTAAACCCCTGTCATGTCCACATATCACTCACGACACAGTCGATGTATGTATGAAAACAGGAGTTTTGCACCAGGAAACAATAAGATTTCAAATTATTGAATCACCCTCATGTCCTGTCGTTCTTGGGTTTCCATGGCTAACAGAGCACAACCCGGTTGTCGATTGGGTCCAGAGAGACATAAAATGTTGGGGTCAGAGTTGTCAGTCTAAGTGCCTAGGCAGAGTTAATGTGATTGGTAGCCTCAATATTGCCACAGCCCCTCCTTTGTCCACAGAGGTTCCTGAATGTTACTTGGCATTAAAGGAGGTGTTCTCTAAAGCCAGGACTGAGGTCCTACCACCACATCGTCCATATGACTGTGCCATTGATTTACTCCCTGGTACGATGCCTCCTAGGAGTCACGTATACCCTTTATCACAAAGAGAGAACGACATTATGGAGGAATATATAAGGGAGAATCTGGAACGAGGATTCATTAGACGGTCCTCCTCTCCAGCAGGAGCAGGTTTCTTTTTTGTTTCCAAGAAAGAGGGAGATCTGCGACCTTGCATCGACTATAGGGGTTTGAATAGGATCACTATAAGAAATGCATATCCCATACCTCTCATAACAGAATTGTTCGACCGATTAAAAGGGGCTCGTGTCTATACGAAGCTTGATTTACGCGGAGCGTACAACCTGGTCAGGGTTAAAAAGGGAGACGAATGGAAAACGGCTTTTAATACACGTAGCGGGCATTATGAATACCTGGTGATGCCTTTTGGGTTGTGTAATGCGCCAGCCGTCTTCCAGGACCTTATAAACGACACTCTAAGGGAATTTCTGCAAGAATTCGTCATAGTATATCTGGATGATATCCTGATATACTCCCCTGATGTGGACACTCATCATGTCCACGTGAAACAAGTGTTGAAAAAACTATTGAAGGCTGGATTGTACTGTAAGCTAGAAAAATGTCTATTCGACATAGTAACTGTGCAATTCCTTGGTTATATAATAACTCCTGGGGGTTTTCAAATGGATCCTAAGAAGCTCTCAGCTATTCTTGACTGGCCTCTACCCCAAGGACTTAAAGCCATTCAGAGGTTTCTGGGGTTTACGAACTATTACCGAAGGTTCATTAAAGATTTTTCGGCCTTGGTGGCCCCCCTCACGGCTATGACAAAGAAAGGGGTGGGAAATCAGAAATGGACACCTCAAGCCACTCAAGCCTTTGAGGCACTAAAGCAAGCTTTTACTACTGCCCCTGTTCTCCGACATCCAGATCCGGCTCTGCCTTTCCAAGTAGAAGTTGACGCCTCCGAACTAGGTCTTGGTGCAGTCTTGTCCCAAAGGGAGGCTCCTGACAAACCCTTGCATCCATGCGGCTTCTATTCTCGGAAATTGTCCCCGGCAGAGAAGAACTATGACATTGGAAATAGAGAATTGTTAGCAGTCATCGCGGCCTTGGCCGAATGGAGATACTTATTAGAGGGGTCTAAGGACCCCATCGTTATCATAACCGACCATAAGAATCTCACGTACATTGGAGATGCCAAACGTTTAAATTCCAGACAAGCGAGATGGTCATTGTTTCTTTCAAGTTTTAATTTCGTGCTTACCTATAGACCTGGGTCCAGAAACATTAAAGCAGACGCTTTGTCGAGACAGTATGAGTCTTATGAACATAATATCCAAGATCAGCATCCCATTGTACCCCAGGAAAGGATTATAGCCGCTACCACGATTAGTGTCTCGTCTCCTCTAATGAAAAGGTTGCAGACCGTCCAGGGCGCAGCTCCTGGGGGAAAACCTCCTGCGAGACTCTTTGTACCTGAGAACGAAAGAGAGGAAGTACTTAACATCTATCATGATAATAAAACTTCCGGGCATATGGGTATCACCAAGACTGTGTCTAGTATCAGTAAACTCCTCTGGTGGCCCACGTTGCGCCGAGATGTCAAAGATTACATTGCCGTGTGCGAAGTGTGCACAAGGCAGAAAAGTCCCAAAACAGCACCCATTGGCTTACTCCAGCCTTTGCCGATCCCCGAACGACCCTGGTCACATGTAGCCATGGATTTTATAGTAGAGTTACCTGAGTCAAGAGGGAATACAGTGATACTTACGATCATAGATCGATTTTCCAAGATGGGTCACTATGTTCCTCTTCGGAAACTACCTTCGGCAGCTGAACTGGTGCCCATATTCATTGCCAACGTGGTCCGCATACACGGTGTCCCTCTGGAAATTGTCTCTGATAGGGGGACCCAATTCATCTCCGGATTCTGGAGAGGGTTTTGTAAGAACGTAGGGATAGACCTCTCTTTCTCTTCGGCTTATCACCCCCAGACCAACGGAGCAGCAGAACGAGCAAACCAAAATATAGAAAAATATCTCAGGTGCTTTATCTCAGAACAACAAGATAACTGGTCAGACCTGCTACCATGGGCAGAGTATGCTTTGAACAGCGCAGTGAGTGAATCCACAGGACATTCTCCTTTCTTCGCTGTTTATGGTTTTGATCCTCCCGTGCTCCCCGCCACGTTTCCTGATACCACGATTCCTGCTTTAGATGAGCAACTGGCATCATTGAAAGAGACTTGGGGGAGAGTGAGACGGGCACTGGAGGAGAGTAGTGCCATCCAGAAAACTAAGGCCGACAGACACAGGAGGCAGGCACCCGTGTATCAAGTTGGGGACAGGGTTTGGCTGTCTTCACGTAACATCAAGCTCTTAGTGCCTTCCATGAAGTTGGCTCCTAGGTATATCGGTCCCTATAAGATTCTACGGCGACTCAACCCTGTCTCCTATGCTTTGGCGTTACCCCCCCATTTTAAGATACACAATGTATTCCATGTGAACCTTTTGAAGCCGTTGTTATGTAACCGGTACACCAAAGTCCATGCTCCACCGCCTCCTGTCTCTGTGGAGGGCGAGGAGGAGTTCGAAGTTAAGGCCATTCTGGGTGCCAGGATGTCTAGGGGGTCTTTGCAGTACTTGGTCGATTGGGTGGGTTACGGTCCGGAGGATCGTTCTTGGGTACCGGCTGCGGAAGTCCATGCTCCTAGGCTAGTGAAGGCCTTCTATTTGGCGCACCCCCGTGCCCCTGGGGGTCGTCCAGTGGCCGCCCCTGGAGGGGGGGGTTCTGTCACGGTGGGTCAGGGGATGGGGCGCCTGGCAGCAGCTTCCTCGCTGCTCGCTGGCCAGGCGCCGAATGTAAACGCTTCCGGGTGCGCTCACGTGGGACGCCGAGGGGCGGGGCCTGGCGTTGTGACGCGGACCCGCCGGGTTTAAAACCCAGTCTCACCATTACACCGGTGCCCTGACGTGGTATTCACCTCCCGCAGAGCTCTTGTGTATTTGGCTATCTCCTGTGTATGACCCTTGGCATTGGCAAACGAATCCTCCTGTGTATGACCCTTGGCATTGGCAAACGAACCCTCCTGTGTATGACTCTTGGCATTGGCAAACGAACCCTCCTGTGTATGACCCCTGGTATTGGCATTTACTCTGCTCTAGGTTCTGCCCTTAACGTTGGTACCGAGGTCAGTCTATGTGGCACCCTAAGCACGCATCAGATTACCTCTGCTATTACTAAAGTCCTAGGGAGGACTTGTGATCTGTTCTGTACCCCTGTCTGGTGTTTCCCTTTCTTTATCTGTTACCTGCTTCATTGTCTATATAGCTTTGCCGACCATTCAAGGATCGGAAGAGTAGAAAGGGAGCTACATAAAGAGATATATATCTTGGTAGTCAGAAGGATTCGTGACAATACTCTATTCCATACCTCTGTCTGGTGTTACCCCTTGTTTATCTATTGTCTGGTTAATTGTCTTCCTAGTTTTGCCGACCATTCAAGGATCGGAAGGGTAGAGAGCGGTCTGCGTAAAGGGACCACACTTTTGGTAATCAGAGGGATCCGTGACAGCGATCCGCAGCGCGCCCCAGTCAGATCTGCTGGCGTCTGACTCTATGACCAATTCTGGAGTTGGATGGATGATGGCTTTGCCGTTCCATGACTCTAAATGATTTAGTCACCACTGCATCTCCAATTTCGACTCGTCGTCCAGAGTAGGGATGAGCTGTTCGGTTCGGAGTTCGCATCGAACAATCGCCTGTTCGCGAACTACGAACATTTCCGCATGTTCGCCGCGTGTTCTCCCACAATGCACCACAATGCACTTTTCCACTGGCCTGAAGCTTGTAATTCGCTACAGCCTTGCACCTGACCACAGGTCAGGTGCAAGACAGGTTCAAGACTATGCCAATCACGGCTCAGAGTCCTGATTGTGCAAATTTTGCCCAATCATGGGCTCACAGAGCTAAGTCCCGCAGCACACTATATAAGGTTTCACGCAGCGCTTCAGCACGCGTTTGAGAGGAGATGGTTGTTGTGTTAGTGTGTGTTCTCACTGCCAGTCTGCCACCAGCTACTGGGGGGGTCTCATTTCTTCAAAAATATCTGGGAATTGTTCTAATTTGTGTGTTCTCACTGACACCCAGTATTTTGGGGGTGCTATACAGAGAGCGCCGCTCCTGATGCATTGTGGGTGCTATATAGAGAGCGCCGCTCCTGATGCATTGGGGTGCTATACAGAGAGCGCCGCTCCTGATGCATTGCGGGTGCTATACAGAAAGCGCCGCTCCTGATGCATTGTGGGTGCTATACAGAGAGCGCTGCTCCTGATGCATTGCGGGTGCTATACAGAAAGCGCCGCTCCTGATGCATTGCGGGTGCTATATAGAGAGCGCCGCTCCTGATGCATTGCGGGTGCTATATAGAGAGCGCCGCTCCTGATGCATTGTGGGTGCTATATAGAGAGTGCCGCTCCTGATGCATTGCGGGTGCTATACAGAGAGCGCCGCTCCTGATGCATTGTGGGTGCTATACAGAAAGCGCCGCTCCTGATGCATTGAGGGTGCTATATAGAGAGCGCCGCTCCTGATGCATTGCGGGTGCTATATAGAGAGCGCCGCTCCTGATGCATTGTGGGTGCTATATAGAGAGTGCCGCTCCTGATGCATTGCGGGTGCTATACAGAGAGCGCCGCTCCTGATGCATTGTGGGTGCTATACAGAAAGCGCCGCTCCTGATGCATTGTCGGTGCTATATAGAGAGTGCCGCTCCTGATGCATTGTCGGTGCTATATAGAGAGCGCCGCTCCTGATGCATTGTGGGTGATATATAGAGAGCGCCGCTCCTGATGCATTGCGGGTGCTATATAGAGAGCGCCGCTCCTGATGCATTGTGGGTGCTATATAGAGAGCGCCGCTCCTGATTAGGGATGAGTTGTACGGTTCGGAGTTCGAACCGAACTTAGCCTGTTCGTTCACCCGAACATTTCCGGGTGTTCACCACATATTCTACCACAATGGACCACAATGCACTTTCCCACTGGCCTGAAGCTCGTAATTGGCTACAGCCTTGCACCTGACCACAGGTCTGGTGCAAGACAGGTTCAACACTATGGGCAAATTTTGCCCAATCATGGGCTCACAGAGCTAAGTCCCGCAGCACACTATATAAGGTTTCACGCAGCGCTTCAGCACGCGTTTGAGAGGAGATGGTTGTTGTGTTAGTGTGTGTTGTCACTGACAGTTTGCCACCAGCTACTGGGGGGGTCTCATTTCTTCAAAAATATCTGGGAATTGTTCTAATTTGTGTGTTCTCACTGACACCCAGTATTTTGGGGGTCAGTAATTGCTACAAAATATTTGAGAATTGAGGTGATCTGTGTCTTGTCACTGCCACCAGTCATAGGGGAACATATCTTACTCATAGGGGAACATATGTTCTCAGTGAGAAGTTCAAAGGTTTCACAAAGAAATATTTAAACTAGGAGGGGGGGACAAAAGGGTAAACAATCTTCCCGATTGTCCCCCAAAACTAAATCGGAGGGTGCAAGCAACATGCGAGGTAAAAAATGACAAGCTCAGAGTTGTGTCTATAAATGCTCGCAGTTTAGTCAGTAAAATCAATGAACTGGAGGCAATGATGGCAGCTGAAAAAGTAGATTTAGTGGCGGTTACTGAGACATGGTTCAGTGAGAAAAATAACTGGGACATAACAATACCGGGGTACTCTTTATATAGAAAAGACAGAGAAGGTAGGAAAGGAAGAGGAGTGGCCCTGTATGTGAAAAGCAACATAAAAACGAACCAAATAAAAGTGAGCGAGGTGAACATAGAGTCAGTTTGGGTTACGCTAACATTTGGCAATCATACAGTAGCTCGTGTAGGTGTGATCTATAGACCCCCTGGACAAGTAGAAGAGCTAGATAATCTGCTGGTTGAGGAAATAGCCAAAATGGCAATGAAGGGGGAAATTATTATCATGGGGGACTTTAATCTTCCTGATGTGAACTGGAAAACCAAAACAGCTGGGTGCACCAGGAGTACAAATATTCTAAACAACCTACTGGGATTATCTCTAACACAAGTAGTTGAGGAGCCGACCCGTAAAGAGGCCATATTGGATTTAATACTCACAAATGGAGGTTTGGTATCGGACGTTGTTGTAGGTGAAAATTTGGGATCTAGTGATCACCAGTCAGTATGGTTTAATATAAGAACAGGGATGGAGCCGCACCACACAAAAACAAAAGTTTTAGACTTTAAAAAAACAGATTTTTCTAAAATGAGATTTTGTGTGAATGAGTCATTATCAGACTGGAGGAGTTTAAAGGGAGTCCAGGAGAAATGGGATGATTTAAAGGAGGCATTATTGAAGGCCACAGGCAATTGCATTCGACTTGTTAGCAAAAACAAAAAAGGGAAGAAACCACTGTGGTACTCTGCAGAAGTGGCCAAAATAGTGAAGAACAAAAAGACAGCAATCAATAATTATAAAAAAACTCAGAGTGAAGAAGATAGGCAAACCTATAAGATTAGACAGAAAGAGGCAAAGCAATTTATAAGAGCTTCCAAAGCACACACAGAAGAGAAAATAGCTCAGTCAGCAAAAAAGGGGGACAAAACATTTTTTAGATACATAAACGAGAAAAGAAAAGTAAAACAAGGATTAGTTAGATTAAAAACGAAGGAAGGAAGGTATGTAGAAGGATAAAAGTCTCGCTGACTGCCTCAATGAATATTTTTGTTCAGTCTTTGCGAAAGAAAAAGAAGGAAAGGGACCTCAGTTAGGAGGAAACACTAACGAGACAGTTACATATCAGTTTACAGAGGAGGAGGTTCTACAGCAGCTGTCTAAAGTAAAGACAAATAAGTCAATGGGGCCTGATGGGATCCACCCTAAATTATTAAAAGAGCTCAGTGGTGTAATAGCAAAACCGTTAACAAGGATTGGTTAAATAAATCTGTTAACGGGAGTCGTCCCAGAAGACTGGAAATTAGCAAATGTTGGCCCATTTACAAGAAGGGTAGTAGGGAGGAATCGGGGAACTATAGGCCAGTTAGTCTTACGTCAGTAGTAGGGAAATTAATGGAAACCATGTTAAAGGAAAGGATTGTTGAACATCTAAAAACACACAGATTACAGGATCAGAAACAACATGGGTTTACCTCAGGGAGATCATGCCAAACTAATCTTATTGATTTTTTTTTATTGGATAACAAAAATAATAGACACAGGTGGTGCAGTAGACATTGCTTATTTAGATTTCAGTAAGGCTTTTGATACTGTTCCGCATAGAAGCTTATCAATAAATTGCAATCTTTGAGCTTGGATTCCAATATTGTTGACTGGATTAGGCAGTGGCTGAGTGACAGACAACAGAGGGTTGTGGTAAATGGAGTTTATTCGGCGCAAGGTCTTGTTACCAGTGGGGTACCTCAGGGGTCAGTACTTGGACCCATTCTCTTTAATATTTTTGTTAGTGATATTGCAGAAGGTATTAATGGAAAAGTATGTCTTTTTGCTGATGACACAAAGATTTGCAACAGGGTTGACGTTCCTGGAGGGATCAGCCAAATGACAAATGATTTAGGTAAACTAAAAAAATGGTGGGAGTTGTGACAATTGAGTTTTAATGTGGATAAGTGCAAGATAATGCACCTGGGACGTAAAAACCCAAGGGCTGAATATAGAATATTTGATACAGTCCTAACCTCAACATCTGAGGGTTGGGATTTAGGGGTTATTATTGCAGAGGATCTAAAGGTAAGTAGTCAATGTAATAGAGCAGCAGGAAATGCTGGCAGAATGCTTGGTTGTGTAGGGAGAGGTATTAGCAGTAGGAAAAGGGAAGTGCTCATGCCACTGTACAGAGCACTGGTGAGACCTCACTTGGAGTACTGTGTGCAGTACTGGAGACCGTATCTCCAGAAGGATATAGACATCTTAGAGAGAGTTCAGAGAAGGGCTACTAAAATGGTGTACGGCTTGAAGGAGAAAAGTTACTGTCACGTGGCGTGTGCGGGTCAGGTGAGAGCCCAGCAGGCGGCGACACAGAGGAGAAGCCAGACAGGAATCACACAATGAATAAGTTTAATGAAACTTAAATAGGCCTTGGCAGCAGGCACTGAATGAATAAAGAAATATATAAAGTCCCGAGAGAGTTCTAGGATGGAGAGTCAGGATAGTGGACTATGCAGTCCCAGACTGCAGACAGGGTCCACTAGGAATAAATCCAGATAGCTGACAGTGGTACCTTGAGAGCAAAAGGTCAGAGACGGTGGTAATCACTTGTAATCCACAGGTAGAGATCGCTGAGAGTCCCTTGCACAGGCAGATGTATCCAGAAACAACAAGGTAGACAGATGGATTTAGCAGGAGCAGGTTTGCACACGTCCAGATGACCTCAGTCAGGGAGCACAATAATGCAGAACCACTGCTAGTTGGGTCTCTCTGCTATTTAAGGAGGCTTGATAGCAGATGGGCCTCAGCTGTAATTCCAGGGCTAGACAGGAAAACCCAGGCTGGATCTCCAGGAGCCTGGACATGGCACTGGGCTGAGGTAAACCCCGGATTGGAACCCAATACAAAAACATTGCAGGACAAAGGCTGTTAGGACCAGGCTGTGCAATAATAGGTACCCCGGGTGGACTGTGACAGTTACCAGGAAAGGTTTAATGATCTTAACATGTACAGCTTGGAAAAAAGACGAGACAGAGGAGATATGATAGAAACATTTAAATACGTAAAGGGAATCCACAAGGTAGAGGAAGGTAGTATATTTAAACGGAAACAAAGTAGCAAAACAAGAGGACATAGTCTTAGATTAGAGGGGCAAAGGTTTAAAAGTAACATCAGGAAGCATTATTTTACTGAGAGGGTGGTGGATACATGGAACAGTCTTCCAGTTGAAGTGGTAGAGGCCAAAACAGTAATTGAATTTAAGCAGGCATGGGATAGGCATAAGGCTATCCTAAACAAAAGATTAATCCAGGTAAAGTATCCATGTAATTGGGCGACTAGATGGGCCGAAAGGTTCTTATCTGCCGACATTTTTCTATGTTTCTATGTTTCACCAAGTATTTTGGGGGGTCAGTAATTTCTCCAAAATATTTGGGAATTGACGTAATCTGTGTCTTGTCACTGCCACCCATCAGGGGGTCTCACTGATTTATAGGAGGTTTCTGAGACTTGTAATCTGTGTCTTCTCACTGCCAGCTATCAGGGGGTCCCACATACTTCTAGCAGATTTCTGAGAATTGTAATCTGTGTCTTGTCACTGTTGCCAGCTATCAGGGGGTCCTATCAGGGGGTCTCACTGACTTGTAGCAGATTTCTGGGAATTGTAATCTGTGTCTTGTCACTGGCTGCCAGCTATCAGGGTATCTCACGATACCAGAGCTCTGGAAATCTTTAATCTTTATACCAGAGTTGAATCAGAGTTCTGTATATATTTAATCTATATATCACTCACCATGTCTGAAAGAACAAAAAGGACAGGCAGACGCTCCCAGACACAGATAAGAGGGCAAGCAGCCTCTGTGTCGGGAGGCTGTGCCTCTGGTCGTGATGGACGTGGTGCATCTTCTGCAGGGGCACGCTTGTCCTTTCTAACTGGTGCTGGCCGTCTTAAGCAGCAGCAACATACAGAGGATTTGGTGGATTGGCTAACCAGGCCATCCTCATCCTCCGAGTCCTCTGCCAGGCTTGTAGTGCTTCACAGTCCACCTCAGCTGCCAAAGCATCTAGTGCAGCCTCCATGTCCACAGCTACTCCTGCCGTAGCCTCACTATCACACACGGAGGAGTCAGCTGAATTGTTTGACTACAATGACAGTGACATGCTGCTTGAGGATGCGCAGCAAGTACAGTGCTCTGATTCAATCTCTGAGGTTGAGGAAGGGAGTATAATCAACCTAGAGGAAGGGGGTGCCAGTGACGACACACAAATAACTGGCACTCATTTTGCTCCAGCAGCTGCAGCATACTGCCAAGTTGGCTTCAGTGACGAGGAGATAGGGGGTGATGACAATGATGATGAGGTCACTGACTCCACCTGGGTGCCTGATCGAACAGAGGAGTCAAGTGAGGAGGAGGAGACACAACAAACATGAGGCACAACACCCTCTACGACCAACTGTAGCACTAGCCAGTCCAAGGCATCAGATGTCAGAGCTGCTCAGGTGCAGAGAGCTGTTGTCTCAAAGCACACATCCAGGAACTCTGCTGTCTGGGAGTTCTTTAAGAAATGTGCAGCAGACCCCACCGTTGCTATTTGTAATCTATGTCAGATGAGACTCAAGCGTGGGAAAGACACCGGACGCTTGGGTACCACGTGCTTGAGGCGACATATGACCACCTGCCACGCATCCCGTTGGCGCAACACTTTGCGTAGGTCCTCCTCCTCCTCATCTGTCTCTACCCCCACTGTATGTCCTGCCATGTCATTGCCTACTACAACCTCCACTGACAGGGATGATGCTACAGTAATGTATGTACCAGGTCCTTCCTCACAATGTGACAGCATCCCATCAGCTGAAGATTTACGCAGTCAGATTACGTTGCCCCAGCTGCTGCAGCGTAAGAAAAAATATAGTCCCGCCCATCCCCAAGCACAGCGTCTAAATGCCAGCTTAGCAAAATTACTCGCATTGCAGCTGCTGCCTTTCCAGCTGGTGGACTCCGCTCCCCTCTGTGAATTTGCTGAATGTGCTGTACCACAGTGGCATGTTCCAAAATGTCATTACTTTTCACGGAAGGCCATTCCAGCACTATACCAGCACGTGGAAGACAATGTTATCGAGTCATTGGAAAAGGCAGTCAGCAGCAAGGTGCATGTGACTTTAGACACGTGGTCCAGCAAGCATGGATGGGGCCATTACATTTCCTTCATGGCACACTGGATAACTCTGATTGCAGCTGGGAGGGATCCAAGACGGGGCTCTGTGCTGGAGCTTGTTCATCCACCACTCCTCCAGAAAGCTGCTTGTATGACGTCTGTCTGCTCCACCACCACCTCTCCCTCTTCCTCCTCCTCCTTCTGTGTCTTTGGCGACGTGGCAGTTAAACCGATGCCTGACAGGGGCTACGCAATGGCTCAAGCAAAAAGATGCCATACTGTGCGTGAGCTGGTTTGTTTAGGGGACAGGAGCCACACCGGGCCAGAAATTCTGTCAGCTCTGCAGGGCCAGGTGCAGAGATGGTTAACACCATGCCAGCTTCAGCTGGGAATGGTCATCTCTGATAATGGCAGCAACCTTCTCTCCACCCTACGCCTGGGTAAATTGATGCATGTAGCATTCCTAGCACACGTCCTAAATCTGGTGGTACAGCGTTTCCTAACCAGGTGCCCAGGGCTGGCAGAGCTTCTCAGTCAGGCCAGAAAAGTCTGCAGCCACTTCAGACGGTCATTCCCAGCAAGTGTTCACCTGGCATTAATTCAAAGAGAAATCCATCTTCCCACAAACCGTCTGATCTGTGACATGCCCACCAGGTGGAACTCGACATTAGCAATGCTGCAGCGTCTGCCCAAGCAGCAGAGGGCCATCAACGAGTACCTGTGTGAGTATGGCACAAGGACAGGTTCAGGTCAACTTGTTTTTTTTTCCCCCCGCAGTGGCTGATGATCAAGGATGCATGCACTGTACTGTCACCATTTGAGGAGGCAACGAGGATGGTGAGCAGGGACAGTGCATGCATCAGTGACACAATTCCTTTAGTGTTCCTGCTGGAGCACACTCTGCGGGGAATTATAGATGTGGCTCTGGAGGCAGAGCAGCAGGAGGAAGAGGAGGCCTTCCCTAGCTCTCAAGGCCCCAGTCTTTCCGCAGACAGCATTCCAGCGGGTCCTCCTCAGATCAGACAGGAGGAGGAGGAATATTTAAGTAGTGGGGGCATTGAAGGTGGGGATTCCTCAAGGGAGGGTTTTGTGTGCCCGGAAACACAAGGACTAGTACGTGGCTGGGAGGAGGAAGTGCACGATGGGGTCATCCTCCTCATTGACCAGGAAGACTCGGAAGCTAACACCACCTCCAACCTAAGCTGCATGGGCTCCCTTATCCTGCAAAGCCTGCTAAAGGACCCAAGGATTCGTGCTATCAAGGAGAGGGATCATTACTGGTTGGCAACCCTTCTTGATCCACGATACAAGGGTAAAGTTGCAGAGCTGTCCTGCCCGCACAGAGGGAGCACAGGATGAAAAAACTTGAGGACGCTCTAAAGCGACACTTGTGTAACACCTTTCCAGGCACTGGTAGGTTACCAAGTGATGACACAGGTGCTTCTGAGGCTGCGGATGATCAGAGGAATAGTGGTGAAGGCCGGGGCCACTTGACTGATACCTTTTTTAATTTTTTTAGTCCACGACGCCCAGGGACGTCAAATGTAGCACCCATTGCCAGCGTCTTCACCATATGGTGCAGGACTACCTAGGGGCAAGGGCAGACCTGGATACGTTTTGCAGCAGATAATCCACTGGTTTACTGGGTGTTGAGATTGGATCACTGGCCAGAATTTAGCCAATATGCTATGCAGCTACTAGGTTGCCCTTCGTCTAGCGTGCTTTCCGGAGGAGGTCTGCTGTACCCGAATAAACTTTTTCCTCACTTGAAGATCCCACCTCTCTTTGTGTCTGCCTGTGCCACATTGTCACGGAACAGACATGAGAGCTCTTTTCAGCGAGCCACAGGACTAAAGACTGAACCCTTTTTAAAGACCATTTTTCCTGTTTTCGTTTTGGTTTTGCGTGTGAGCCTATGGACCTCTTATTTTATTGCTAGATGTGGTTTTATTGGTGTAATGTAATAAAAATGTACCCTGTATGATGTGACTGTAAAAGTATGAAAGAAACCGTTTGTATGTGGTTTTCCCCGTCGCCATTTTGCTCATCCCAGCATGGTTTCACAGAACAAAGGATCTCATGCCCCAAGATGGAGGATGCAGCGGGCCAGAGTATTGGAGGTTTTTCCAAGACCTCATCTGCCTAATCCCCTGGACAATGGGGGAGCCTGAAAGGGCAAGATAGAGGATACAGCAAACCAGTTGATTGGAGGCTTTTCCAAGACCTCATCTGCCTAATCCCTGGACAATGGGAAGGCTGAAAGGGACCTGATAGGGAACAGGAGGCTGGGAAAGGAGCCAATCAGTGCTGGTTGTGTGGGTGGGGGAGTTGGTAATCTGTTTGTGTGAAGTTGTATAAATGACCCTGTTGAAACCCATAAAATTCAGTTCACTGTTTTAAAGCATACAGCCACGTCTGGTGTCTTCATTTCAGAGCTACAATCACTATTGCAGGAGACACTCAGCGGTCTCCTGCATCACCACTCAACCCAGGAACGGGATCCCCAAGGCAACACCGCACCATCTCTTCAGACGCCGGACCAACGCCATTTCATCCTCCAGGCCGCTCGAGATGCCGAGTGCCGTGCCACTCGGTAGTCGGGCCAGACGCCATCAAAGGGGGGGTCAGAGAGCAGGACCGCAGGCGGACTTCCATCCCGTCACACACATTTACATCATTTTAATTTTTTGAACCGCAGGGTCCAACCCTGCACTCTCCCACAATACCACAAAAGGGTTACGGTGTGAAGGCACTTGCTGCCATGAAAGGCACAATATTTGGCTGCACTGACGCCTGTGCCAGATTTATATCATTTTAATTTTTTGAACCGCATGGTCCACCCCTACACTCTTCCACAATACCACAGAGGGGTTACTGTATGATGGCTTTTGCTGGCCTGGCACCAAAAGCACAATATCTGGATGCACTGACACCTTTACCAGATGCATATCTTTTTAATATAGGACCGCATGGTCCACCTCTGCCCTCTTCCACAATACTACAGAGGGGTTACTGTATGATGGCACTTGCTGGTCTGGCACCAAAGGCACAATATTTGGGTGCACTGCCACTGACGCCTGTACCAGATTCATATCCTCAGAGGGGTTACTATGTGACGGCACTTTTGCCGACGCTAAAGGCCCAATTTTAAAGCACCTATTGTTACTTTCATCCAAAGCCTGCATAAATTTCACCATAATTTAGCCAAAAAATTACAAAACTTTTTCTGCGCGTCCTAAAATGTCTTTTCATACAGGCTGCCGCCCCAAGCAGTTGTTTATGAATAGATTAAAGGAAAACCATTTACCGTCATTTGAAATGTCATTTTTTTGTTTTTGTACTGATGAGAGACTGAATGGGAACGAAGAGGCTTAAGCATGTTCCCTGTTTAAAGAAAAGAGTAGAAAGTTGGGAGGAGTTACAATGGTTCCCCTTTTGTTTCAGGATTATCGCTGGTATTGGGTCTGGGGGCAGATAACAGAAAGGGGAGGGCCAGGGGTAATAGAAAAGGGTAAGCAAAGGACAGATGAAATCAGTCTAACCTTTGTCTTTTTGGACAGCCAACTCCATTTTACCATCACCATCAGCATATGAAAACCAACGACTGGATAAGTATTACTGGCTGTATCAATCTGTTATGTATTCCCTATTATTATAGTCTGCTAAATATATATATTCATAGTTCTATTAATACTTGGATAAATAGGTGCAGGTTTTTCCATTGTATTGATTAGTAGGTTTTATTTAGTAGATGCTTTTGATATTCGTTACACTCTGTAATACTGTATTCCCTTGTTAATTTTGTGTAGTATCTGCGTGATAGTAATTAGGGATGCACCGATACCACTTTTTTAAGACCGAGTACGAGTACAGATACTTTTGTTCAAGTACTCACCGATACCAATTACCGATACTTTTATTTTATGTCATGTGACGCTTTCCAATAAGAACAGACCTCCTATAAAGCCCCCAGGTCTCATGGATTTGCCCCAGCTCATGGATTTGCCCCAGCTCATGGATATCCTGACCCCAGCTCATGGATAATTGCCCCCCAGCTCATGGAGAATTGCCCCCCTGCTCATGGATATGCCCCCCTTGCTCATGGATATGCCCCTCCTGCTCATGGATATGCCCCCCTGCTCATGGATATGCCCCCCTTGCTCATGGATATGCCCCCCTGCTCATGGATATGCCCCCCTGCTCATGGATATGCCCCCTTGCTCATGGATATGCCCCCCTGCTCGTGGATATGCCCCCTTGCTCATGGATATGCCCCCCTGCTCATGGATATGCCCCCCTTGCTCATGGATATGCCCCCCTGCTCATGGATATGCCCCCTTGCTCATGGATATGCCCCCCTGCTCATGGATATGCCCCCTTGCTCATGGATATGCCCCCCAGCTCATGGATATGCCCCCCTTGCTCATGGATATGCCCCCCTTGCTCATGGATATGCCCCCCAGCTCATGGATATGCCCCCCTTGCTCATGGATATGCCCCCCAGCTCATGGATATGCCCCCCTTGCTCATGGATATGCCCCCCACTCTCCGTTCATACTTACCTTCCTTCAGCGCCACCGGTAAAGTCTTCGCGCGCGCGCTCCTTGGAAGGACCCCAGCCGCGACCACGTGGGACCATGTGATCGTGGCTGGGGTCCTTCCAACGAGCGCGCGCGGGAACTTTCCCGGCGTCGCTGAAGGAAGGTAAGTATGAGCGGAGACCAGCTGCAGGGCCTGTCCGAATGCTCTATCGGCATTCGGACAGGCCCTGCAGCTGCTCACTTTGTTTATACTTACCTTCCTTCAGCGACGCTGAGAAAGTTCCCGCGCGCGCGCTCGTTGGAAGGACCCCAGCCGCGATCACATGGTCCCACGTGGTCGCGGCTGGGGTCCTTCCAAGGAGCGCGCGCGCGCGCGAAGACTTTCCCGGCGTCGCTGAAGGAAGGTAAGTATAAACAAAGTTAGATGAGCAGCTGCAGGGCCTGTCCGAATGCCGATAGAGCATTCGGACAGCCGCCGCAGCCCCTAGGATACCGGCAAGCCGGCTCAATGCCGGCTTCCGGTATCGGAAAAAAATATCGGGGGTACTGCACGAGTACCAAGTACTCCTGCAGTACCCGGTATCGGCACCGATATCGATACTAGTATCGGTATCGGTGCAACCCTAATAGTAATTATGAATAGGTTAATTGTTCTGTTATAACTCGGCCAGATTTCAGTGATTTGTTGTTTTGTATGTTATTAGGTGCATTTGGGTTCAGTAATTTTGCCTGTGTTTGTCTGAAGATTGCTGTGCCTTTATAGTTAAAGTGCTCACTCTAGTAAATGACTGACGGTCAATTTTAAGAATCACACACATGAATAGTGGGTGTTTTAGCACCAAATAGCACTCCAAAATCGATACATTTTAATGAGCTGCAGTCATTTTTGTACTGAACAGGCCGGAAGCATACAAAGCAACCTGTGATAAAACGGCTGCCTCAATGTTTATTTGCAAGTATTTTGCTTTACAGTTTATAGTCTCTGTATATAGTGTAGAGTGTGTGTGATGTGCTATGCTGTTGTCAAAGTGTGTATCTGTATGTTACAGTTACAAGTTGCTATATTTTGCACTCATTAAACAGTGCCCCTTGCTCAAGAGCTTGCACTCTAACATCCTGGGTTTCCCTAAGCACACTGTTTAGAGAAGCAAGGGTAAACATTCCCTTGTGATGACTGTTATTTCTATTGTCCAGTGACTGGAGCTTTTCTATTGTCCAGTGGCTGGAGCCTGTTGTTATCTGTAATGTATTCTGGAAGGGAGGGGGTTGTCTCACCTGGGTGTATGTGAAATAAATAAAGTAACTCCAAGAGCTAAGCAATAAGTTGATGAATAAACTCATTTGTATACTGTATTTAAGTTCACTATACTAATTGAGGCAATTTTTGAAGTGACACAGCAGTAATGTACAATCTTTTTTGCGCACTTGCTACAGTGTGAGTAAATAATTATTTCAGAACGCTAACTTTGTCTTTATTGAGGGAGAGGAGAGACTTATCTCCGAAATGGAGGAAACATGAGCAACAACTCCCTCATCTTTCCCACTCGTACCAACATCATAAGAAAGCCTGGGAGTGGATAAGTATTAAGTGTATTAATTCTGTGAATTTGTCACTATTTTGACATTATACTGTATGTGTGTGTGTGTAATCTATTTGGTTAAATTCGCACTAATTTACCCGTTATAGTGATTTGCATTTTTAGCTAGAATATGCTCGTTGATATTTGCTTCACTTTGTAATACTTGATCAAACCTTATTATTTGTATAGTCTGTATGATCTTATAAACATAGGTAATCAGTGACCGCATGGCTGGCAGCCATCTTAAGCCTCACAAAGTCACATGGTCTGCTGTCAATGAGGAAGTTCTGCAGCAGTAACTGTATAATCTGTTTAAACTTATGTAGCGCTGTGTTTAAACCCTTACTGTGGCAGTACCTATTTTTGGCCACCGGAGGGAGACAAGCGCGATAAGAGACACTGAACATTGGGACTACGTTTCCCGACATGCTTTGCGAACAGACACAGGAAGTGGGTGGGACACAGACGCTGTACATCCTGAGCCTCGTGGAGATAGCCGGCAGAGCGCGCCAGGGAGTGAAAGAGAAAGGACACAGTGCTGCAGAGCGGAACCGTGACTAGGCCGGAGCGCAAGTGCGGCCTATCAGGATTCCAAGTGGGGTTATCCAGCCTTGCAAGAAGGAGACCCAGTAATCCACAGGCATCACCCAAGCTGCTGTCAAGGAAGCGGAGGACCCTCGAGTTAGGAGTACCGCAGGTCCATTGGATGGGAGAGCAGGCGGTAGCTGGACCAGTCACTGTTGAAGCTGAAAGAGAGCCAGACAACGGATCCAGTAGCCAGTATCCCAGCAAGGCACCGAGCGGAGGGACGTCCTGGGTCAGAGGAACCTTGGTGATCGATCGGATGGGTGTGAGGCCTCCAAGGCCGGTTTTATAAAGTCAAGAAAGCACGCTGCTGTTTATTTCTAAAACCCACAGGGCCCCAACTTGACTAGTCGAAGACATCGTTTAAGAGATTCACTGGCCAGTTGAATAGTACCCGGGTACCATAACACACACATACACTCACAGTTCGGGACTTAACCTGTTCGGGACTCACTCCCTAGTATCCGAAAAAGGGGCAAAGATTTGCATATTATTTTGTTTTCCGCTGCGCGTTTCTCGAATTACGAAATATTGTATTCTTCTTTCCGCTGCGTGTTTCTCGAAATTACAAAGCATTGTATTTTTTCTGTTCGGTCGCGCATTTTTCCGAAATACGAAGCCTCGTATTTCTTTTTCCGCTGCGCGTTTACCGCGATACGAAATACTGTAAATATATCTACGAACACCGTGTATCATTACATGCCTTTTACTTTAGTAAACTATATAATTTATAAAATCCACAACGGTGCTGGAGTATATTTATTCCCTAGTGCGGGGAGACTGACCCGATGTTCATTTTCAGCGGCTCCTCCGGGAGTGAGCACTACACTTACATTTGCGCAACTAAATTAATCCAGATGGTTTCTGCCAGACTTATGAATATAACAATTACTAACCAAATACACATCTAAATGTGTCTGTTATAATTTCTGAAGAGGCCTATCAACTAAACAGTGATTTTGTATGTTAGCAAATGCTGTTTCACTATTTTGGGTAGGTTGACTTAACTTCGGGCCTATAGATTAATATAGTAAGCAAGAAACCGTTTCATTGGTAGACGTGGGTTAAAGACGTGGGTTAAAGACTTGGTAAAGGATTCCAGGGCTGGCGAGCCTTAAAAATGGAGGATAAGGAGAATTGAGTAAGGGTTTTTTATGGAAGGCTTCAAGATACTGATTAGGGGTGAAGCGAAGGGGGGTAGGAAAGTAAAGCAGTTGAAATCAGCATATGAACTGCCAGAAATATTGAGAGAAAAGTGGGGGAAGGAGGTGCTGTTAGGTAGAATGGCTGGTCCTTTAGAGAAGTCCCCATTTAGCTTAACCCAGAGGGCATTCGAGGAACGAGGCTGTAACGTAGGGGATCCTGTCCACGGGCAGACTTCTCCCCTTGAAGTCAGTATTCCGCAGAAGTACTGCTTATGGCCCAACTCAAAATGGAGACTGCATTGATTTACATTGTGCAAGGGACACACACACAGAGAGGAAAGGTGCAGAGACAATGTAATCACATCCAGCTAGGAACAATGCATCAGATAACCGTGAGCTGGGCGACCTTGGTTGCTGGGGGGGCCAAGGGGCTGACTGAAGCATGTGAAAACAAAAGGAATCCATTACTTAGAGGGGGGGAAGGTATATTACACAAAGACTGGAGCGTAATACAGAGGTTAAATGGAGGTATGCCCGGTGTTATGTAAGCGGTTATTTGGAGGCGGCTCCTGTAAACGGCCATATGTTTTTTGAGGCATGAGGATGGAACCAATTTTGTCCAGGTTGCAATTCAAAGCGGCTGTGGAAAAGGCTGTAATGTTGCTGGGATGGAAAGAAACATAGAAAATGTCGTCAGATAAGAACCTTTCGGCCCATCTAGTCTGCCAAATTACATGGATACTTTACCTGGATTTATCTTTTGTTTAGGATAGCATTATGCCTATCCCATGCCTGTTTAAATTCAATCACTGTTTTAGCCTCTACCACTTCTGCTGGAAGGCTGTTCCATGTATCCACCACCCTCTCAGTGAAATATTGTTTCCTGATGTTACTTTTAAACCTTTGCCCCTCTAATCTAAGACTATGTCCTCTTGTTTTGCTACTTTGTTTCCTTTTAAATATACTCCCTTCCTCTACCTTGTGGATTCCCTTTACGTATTTAAATGTTTCTATCATATCTCATCTGTCTCGTCTTTTTTCCAAGCTATACATGTTAAGATCATTAAGCCTTTCCTGGTAACTTTTCTCCTTCAAGCCATACACCATTTTAGTAGCCCTTCTCTGAACTCTCTCTAAGATGTCTATATCCTTCAGGAGATACGGTCTCCAGTACTGCACACAGTACTCCAAGTGAGGTCTCACCAGTGCTCTGTACAGTGGCATGAGCACTTCCCTTTTCCTACTGCTAATACCTCTCCCTACACAACCAAGCATTCTGCCAGCATTTCCTGCTGCTCTATTACATTGACTACTTACCCTTAGATCCTCTGCAATAATAACCCCTAAATCCCAACCATCAGATGTTGAGGTTAGGACTGTATCAAATATTCTATATTCAATCTAGGAGAAGGTGGGGGAAGCCAGATATAATGATAGTGCATTTAGGGGGTAACGACATAGGGGATATTCTGTTTTTGGGTAAAGAATAAAAAATAAAATTAATAAACCTTAATTTCTCTGGCAGATCGCGAGCAGTTAGGATTAAACAGCGATGGGGAAAGGGAATTTGTTTAAAGGGCACCGGTCTTAGTAAATTATGAAATACCAGCTAGCCTGCTAAGTTAGAGAGGAGAGGGTTGTGAATAACCGGGGGTAGGTATATAACCCTGATTCAATTTACAGTCGTGATAAAAAGTTGGTATGTGTTTGAGCGTTAATATTCGGTTTTTTGGTTTTTTTCTTTCAGAGCGGGCGAAGAGAGTATGGATCCTGGGACACTCCTATGTGCACTGGGTGGCTGTTCACACTGTGGGCACAACGATGGGAGTGAACCTAGGGTTCAGCCTCACTAAAGCAGGCATTAGGTGGATAGGAAGGAGGGGTATGGGGTGGGCACAGTTTTTAGGGGTAGCACAGGAATCTAGGAGAAGGTGGGGGAAGCCAGATATAATGATAGTGCATTTAGGGGGTAATGACATAGGGGATATGACAACGATAGATTTGTAGAATAGGGTCCAGGAAACACTTAGATGGTTCAGGAAGGAATGGCCGGATGTTCAGATAGTGTGGTCTAACGTAATTGCTATATTAGTGTGGAGGAACTGCAGGGTGCAGGATACATCGGGAGAAAGAAGCTAAACCAGGCAGCGAAAAAGATTATGCTGGAGATGGGAGGAAAGGTTTTGGAGCATCAGAACATAGTGACAATGCAGGAGGAATTGTTTTGGAATGACGGCGTCCATTTATCCAAGGTGAGGAACAACCTTTTCGGGGGCAACATCGAAGGGCTGATAAAGACCCTTGTGTAAGGTAAGTGAAAAGGTCACGGTCTTTTATTGGTGGCGGAAAAAGAGGGTCCTCATTTTTGGTGGCGGTGAAATATGTGGCCCTGGCACGTGGAGAGGCGATAGAGGGGGAGGATCTGGGGGTCTGTGTGGTGGTTTGTGCGGCCAAACACAGGTAGTCTCCTGGTTTGAAGATCCTCCTGGCCTGCTATCTGCTATAAAGAGAGCAGCGTGTGGTCGCGCTAGCTTAGCCACGTGGGGCCGGCCACTATTTCTGGGCAATGCTGGTGGTTCATTGTGGTTGCCAGTGTTATCTGGCTGGATCTATGGTACCAGTGTTATCTGGTGTTACCTATTCCAAGAAAGCGAGGATCGCTGATAATTCTGCCACAAAGGCGATGATTTTTGGCCTTTGATTATAAATAAAAGACGTGACCTTTTCAAACCGCCAATACTTTTGTCATGTGTTTTTATTTATGGGGAGAGCGGGGGCGGGGGGTGGGGGGGATGGTAGGGAAGTAAAGGTAACTTAAGAGAAAGGTAATGGTGGAAGAGAAATAAGGGTAAAATGTTTAAAATGTTTCTATACATCCTACAAATCTGCCACTTCATGGGCAGGTTATGGGGACCTCCTAGGCACGATATTTGAAGGAATTTTTTGTTTTTATTTTTAACCCTTATTTCATAGAAAACTCACTGTTCCTTTAAAAAGTTTTTTTTAAAACTTTTTGTTCTTGTTTCCTGTTCCCCAGGGCACTACCCGGACCCCCATACACCTTTTATGGCAAATATCTAGCATATATGCCCTCTTGGAGGGCACTCTAAAAATCGAATTATTGAGTCCCATTGACTTGTATTGAGTACGTGTTCGAGTTTCTAGTTCGAATTCGAACCTTTGAAAAGTTCGAGTTTGAATGCGAATCGAACTCGGGGGTGTTCGGCACATCCCTAATGAAAACATATACAGGGTTATTCAAAGAGATCCGAATTGCTTGAGAAAGGTAACCGAATGCTGAAAATCAGTGTTCGGTTACCTTTCTTGGCCATTCGGCTATCCAGAGAGCAGGCAATACGCCAAGTCCTGGCGAATTGCCTGAACATACGGTACCTGTTCAGTGCCTGTTCGATGCCTGTTCGAGGGCAGGGAATCCCCATAGAGAAGCAATGCTTCGGCTATTCAGAGAACACAAACCAGTAGTGAAAGGTTCCTGAAATGCCCTGCCATTCGGTGGTTTAATTCGGCAGGTTTATTCAGGCGAATTCCATAGGCTTCAATGTTAAAAATATTCCCGTTTTAATTCAATAGCTAATAAACAGTTCATTATAAAATTCTGCAGTAAAAAGTCTCTTTATTTATAGATTTTTTTAGGATATTTTAAGCATTTTTCTTTTTTTTAAAAGTCCTATTTATTTTTTTTCATTTTTTTTAAGTTTACTTCTTTTTTCTGTAACAGCCCTCTTTATTATCATTCCCTGGACCTCATATGTAAATTTCAGACATTTTCGCTCAGTAGTTTCTTTGCAAACAGTGTTTAACTTTCACATTCATACAAACTGTTTTCCTAATTTATTCACTTCACTCTGTCTGCGGTGTCGGGTTTTTCCGGCAGCTTCGCTGCGGGTGATCGGGTCCTGCTCGGGTTTTTTCGTAGTTTTCGGCAGGTTAATCCAGATGTTTTTGGGGGTTTTCGGCGTGCATTCGTTGGGTTTTGCGGTTAGTTTTCGTCATTTTTGCGGCAGCTTTTCCCTGCAATTCGGGGACCCTGTGGTGCTTGCTGAATACACCGCAGGGTCGCCGAAATGGGATCGGCAAAAGGAACCGAATTGAAGAGAATGAAAAGTCACCGAACGTGCGGTGACTTTTCGAATCTCTTTGAATAACCCTGATAATGTTTGTGTTGTATTATATTAAGCAGACAGAATCCCCTGGACCTATCAGGAAGGGGAACATGACTGATGGCTGGTGCCTGTCAATCAAGTAAAGATCTGGATAGGCATTGGTGGAGGTTGGCAACAATGTTTCTCTTACCTGGCTTTATATTCCTGTGTTGGGGGAGTGTCCTGTCTCTTGTTTCCTGGCAGCGTGAGAGGTGAGGAAAAAGATTCAGTGCTTCCTGGTGAGAGAGAAAAAGGGGAAAGTGATTTGATATGGCGTCTACTTCTTTGGAGAGTTTGATGGGGCAGTTAAGAGAACATGCTGCAGCCCATGGTGCTTCCCTGCAAGACCTGATGGTGGAGGCCATGGCGCCGTCCCGTGAGAGGTCCCTGGAGGAAAGAGTGGAGACGCACCAGCAGAGGATGGAGAGACGTTCGAGGCCCCCGACGCGCTTGAGCCCAAGTCCCCCGAGGATTCGTGGGAGAAGAAGAGGGGGAGAAGTTTTAGCTGAGAATGATCCTGGTTCTCCTTCCTCTGATGGTTCCATTGTTCTGAATACCCCGCAGAGGGCCCCTTGGACAGGGTTGAGACGGCGGGTGAACGCGGTGTAGCGTGCGTTGGCTTCCCCTGTCATTGCAGGACATCAGGACGGTGGTGAGAGGGAAGGAGAAGAGGTGCGTACCCAACAAGATGGCCACCGAATCCAGAGATCCAGGAGCCCACGTGTGCAGCAGGTGCTTCAGGTGGAGAGAGCAGGAAGAGCATCCACTTCCGCTCCCAGGCCCCCTACTGTTCGGTGCAGGCCGAACTTAACCTTTTTGGAGCTGTTCCTGCTGTTGGTGGCTCTGGAGCTGTGGGGGGAGCATCTGGCTAATAGGCGGGTGGTGTTCTGGATGCACAATCTGGGTGTGGTTCAGGTGGTGAATCGCTTGTCGTCCAGTTCCCCTCCTGTTTTGGCTCTTTTGCGTCGCCTGGTGCTGCGCTGTCTCGAGCATAACGTATGGTTGCGGGCTAGGCATGTTCCGGGTGTGCAGAATGTGGTTGCTGACGCTCTCTCCCGGTTCCAGTGGGACCGTTTTTGGCAGGTGGCTCCAGGAGCGGCAGAAGTTGGGACCCCTTTTCCTCCGTGGCTCTGGACCCTCGCTTCGCTGGACTGAGGATATTATTGGAAGGTTCTCTATCAGCGCATCTTGGACCTCCTATTCTCAGGTCTGGTGGGCGTGGGGGTCCGTGGCTGAGGGTGAACAGGGTTGGTGGTCTGCCGAGGACTGCCATTGGGCTACGCTGGTCTATCTTCGCTCTCTCCAGGAGCGGGGGTGTTCTGGTTCTGGGGCGGCCAGGTTTTGTCCGCCCTTTCCTTTTTATGCAAAACACTGAGTTGGGTCGATGTGGGGAATGACTTTCTGTTGCGTCGGATTGTTCGGGGTTGGCGTAGAATGACGGTACCTGATGTCAGGCGTCCCGTGTCCGGGAAGCTGTTGGTTGAGTTGTTGGTAGCTTTGGGGATTAGTTAGATTAAAAACAAAGGAAGGAAGGTATGTAGAAGAGGATAAAAGTCTCGCTGACTGCCTCAATGAATATTTTTGTTCAGTCTTTGCAGAAGAAAAGGAAGGAAAGGGACCTCAGTTAGGAGAGAACACCAAAGAGACATTTACATATGAGTTTACAGAGGAGGAGGTTCTAAAGCAGCTGTCTAAAGTAAAGACAAATAAGTCAATGGGGCCTGATGGGATCCATCCTAAATTATTAAAAGAGCTCAGTGATGTAATAGCAAAACCGTTAACAGATTTATTTAACCAATCCTTGTTAACAGGAGTCGTCCCAGAAGACTGGAAATTAGCAAATGTTGTGCCCATTTACAAGAAGGGTAGTAGGGAGGAATCGGGGAACTATAGGCAGTTAGTCTTACGTCAGTAGTGGGGAAATTAATGGAAACCATGTTAAAGGAAAGGATTGTTGAACATCTAAAAACACATAGATTACAGGATCAGAAACAACATGGGTTTACCTCAGGGAGATCATGCCAAACTAATCTTATTGATTTTTTTGATTGGGTAACAAAAATAATAGACACAGGTGGTGCAGTAGACATTGCTTATTTAGATTTCAGTAAGGCTTTTGATACTGTTCCACATAGAAGCTTATCAATAAATTGCAATCTTTGAGCTTGGATTCCAATATTGTTGAATGGATTAGGCAGTGGCTGAGTGACAGACAACAGAGGGTTGTGGTAAATGGAGTTTATTCGGCGCAAGGTCTTGTTACCAGTGGGGTACCTCAGGGGTCAGTACTTGGACCCATTCTCTTTAATATTTTTATTAGTGATATTGCAGAAGGTATTAATGGAAAAGTATGTCTTTTTGCTGATGACACAAAAATTTGCAACAGGGTTGACGTTCCTGGAGGGATCAGCCAAATGACAAATGATTTAGGTAAACTAAAAAAATGGTCGGAGTTGTGGCAATTGAGTTTTAATGTGGATAAGTGCAAGATAATGCACCTGGGACTTAAAAACCCAAGGGCTGAATATAGAATATTTGATACAGTCCTAACCTCAACATCTGAGGAAAGGGATTTAGGGGTTATTATTTCAGAGGATCTAAGGGTAAGTAGTCAATGTAATAGAGCAGCAGGAAATGCTAGCAGAATGCTTGGTTGTGTAAGGAGAGGTATTAGCAGTAGGAAAAGGGAAGTGCTCATGCCACTGTACAGAGCACTGGTGAGACCTCACTTGGAGTACTGTGTGCAGTACTGGAGACCGTATCTCCAGAAGGATATAGACATCTTAGAGAGAGTTCAGAGAAGGGCTACTAAAATGGTGTACGGCTTGAAGGAGAAAAGTTACCAAGAAAGGCTTAATGATCTTAACATGTACAGCTTGGAAAAAAGACGAGACAGAGGAGATATGATAGAAACATTTAAATACGTAAAGGGAATCCACAAGGTAGAGGAAGGGAGTATATTTAAAAGGAAACAAAATAGCAAAACAAGAGGACAGGTCTTAGATTAGAGGGGCAAAGGTTTAAAAGTAACCTCAGGAAGCATTACTTTACTGAGCGGGTGGTGGATACATGGAACAGTCTTCCAGTAGAAGTGGTAGAGGCCAAAACAGTAATTGAATTTAATCAGGCATGGGATAGGCATAAGGCTATCCTAAACAAAAGATAAATCCAGGTAAAGTATCCATGTAATTGGGCAGACTAGATGGGCCGAAAGGTTCTTATCTGCCGACATTTTTCTATGTTTCTATGTTTCTAGCTTTGGGGTCAATTTGTAGGGACCAGTTCGAGGATTACTTGTTCCGGGTGGCATTTGCGTTTTGTTTTTATGGGGCTCTGAGGATAGGGGAGTTGGTGGCTCCTAATGCTCGGGTGACTTCTGCTTTGTGCCTGGAGCATGTGACTTTGTTGGCAGACCAGGTGCAGTTTTTAGTGGCTAGGTCCAAAACGGATCAATTGGGCAGGGGTTCTCTGATCACCCTGTGTGCGGTTGGGGGGGCGGAATGTCCAGTATTTTTGGTGCGGCAATATTTGGGTGTTCGTCTGGAGGGAGGGGGTTCCTTTTTAGTTCATCTTTCAGGGGCCCCCTTAACGTGGTTTCAATTTTCATTGAACTTCAAGCGGTGCGTTAGCTTTTTAGGTTATGATTCGAGGCTGTTCGCTCCGCATTCGTTTCGTATTGGCGTGGCGACTATGGCAGCGGATGCTGGCGCATCGGACGAAATGATTCGGCGCTTGGGTAGATGGCATTCGAGCCGCTTTCGTTCCTATGTGCGCCCTAATTTTCTTTGATTTCAGGTTCTCCTCCGAGGACGGTTTGGATTCTCGGACATTCCTACGTACATTGGGCGGCCAAGCGGGCTGAGCAACGGCCGCACGGCAGGAACCTCGGTTTTCCAGCGGATTTGGTGAAGATTCGTTGGATAGGTATTCGGGGATTACGTTGGGCCCAGGTGGTTCAGGAATGCGAGTTTATGGCGAGGAAGGTTTCTAAGGAGGTTGTCCTAGTACTGCACGCAGGGGGGAACGACTTGGGGGCCCTTAGATCGGTGGATTTGATTAGTTCCATGAAGTTTGATTTGGCCCGTTGTATTGCCATGTTTCGGGGTCTATCTTTAGTTTTTTCTGAGATTATTTCTCGCCCCCGTTGGGACGAGTTTGCGGCCCCCCGAGTTCTGGACAGGGCTCGTAAGAGGGTAAATCGGGAGGTCTCTAAGTTTGTCAGTAAGTTAGGGGGGGTGGCAGTTCGCCACACGTAATTACTAAATTTTCCTATTACCATAACGGAAAGTTAGAATTTTAATAATGACTCGGAGGCGAGTATTTGCTTCTCGTTCTTAATATTTAATCACAGCAGTAAGAGAAAAAAGTGAACAACTGAAAAAAATCTAACATAAATTCCCCTTAGCCCCTCCCTCCAGTCCACAATCCCCTGCGGTCCATGTCTACATATGGGGCTGAACCAGGAAATGCGCCCTCTTTCTTGCTGCGAATAGGATAAGGAACCGGAAGTAATAAGTCCAACAGGAACGAAGGAGAATCCGATGTAGAGGAATTGATAACCAACACGGGGAAACGTAAGGAGTAGAGGACCAGCTTTGAGAAGGCAGTACTTGAATCCAATCAGGTGGCTGAAAATAGAACAGCAAACACGGACCAGGGATTAGAGAAAAGTCCCGTTACTGGCAATCAAAGGCCGAATTCGGAGTATAATATACGGGAAGTAATTGATAAAACGATTCATTTATTATAGTTAAATAATTATACATACACATTAATATGAAAATCCCATGAAATAAGAACAGTAGATTGTTTGTTTATTGTAATGTTTATTACATATTTATATATATATATATATACACACACACAAAGTAGAGCAAACATACCATATGGGAGGGTGAGGAGGGAAATACTCGCCCCGAGTCATTATTAAAATTCTAACTTTCCGTTATGGTAATAGGAAAATTTAGTAATTTTAAGTCATTGACTCGGAGGCTCCTATTTGCTGGTTCAAAGTTCATCCAGAATCGGGGTAGACCAATGTGAGCATGGTTTCAAATAAAAGGTACGCAACGTAGATTCTCTGGACCAATCTGCGGCCCGCATCAAATCTTCTAAACGACAACCCAAGGACACCGCGGATGAAGCCATAGCACTCCTAACAGAGTGTGCACCAAAACAAGAGATGTCAATACCTGCCTCCGACATAAGCCAACGCATCCACCGGGCTAAGGTTGCTGATGATACTGGGTTATGAGGAACCTTAATAGACAAAAATAGAGGGGATACTCCACTAGTCCGAAACTGAGCCGTACGGGATTCATATTCCTGCAAACACAATATTGGACAAATAGACGGATGATCCGTCAAATACGGGTAGAAAACCGAGGTGATGGAGGTTTTTGTGCGTCTAACAATATCAAATGTAACCCCATCTGGGCCGAACGAACGTTGCGGAACATCTAAAGCACGGACATCGCTCACTCTTTTACAAGAAAAGAGACAGAATAACATTAACAATTTCGCTGACAATTGTCGGATGGAAAGTGCTTCATTAGATGGCCAACTGGTCAAAAATCTTAAAATAACCGAGATATCCCAGGTAGAGGTATAACGAGGGGTTGGGATCCGAGTTAACCGAATGGCTCGTAGTAAACGGCACACCCACGGATGGCGACCTATAGGAACGCCGTGTAAACCCACATGTGAGGCAGAGACAGCCAATCTCATCACATTTATCGTACGATATGCCCGGCCGTCATGAAATAATTCTGTAAGGAAATCTAAGAAGTAATTCACAGGAGCTGAAAACGGATCCAGCTGTCTTTCCACACCCCAGCTAAACTAAGTTCGCCATGCTGAACCATATGAGGAACGTGTCCCTGGAGCCCAGGCCTCCAGAAGCAAGGAGCGAGTCTGTTCCGAAATGCCAGGGAGAGATCCAAGTCCCCCGAGACCAACCATGCCACTAGGCGACACTGACCCTGATGAAACAATGGGTGAGGTAGTCCCTCCGGATTCAATAATAGAGCTGAGCGAATCGGAAGAAGATGTGGGAAGTCGATTGACAATTCCAATAGTGATGGGAACCATGGTTGACCCTTCCAGAGGGGTGTTATTAATACAACCGTCACCCGTTGAAGACGAATGAGAGACAATGTTCTCGCTATCATGGAGAATGGAGGAAATGCGTAATGTCATGATCCTGTCCAATTTTGTAGGAAGGCGTCCGTCGCTATTGCCTCTGGATCTGGACGCCAGCTGAAGAAACGTTGCCCTTGAGTGTTGAGTCTGGAAGCGAACAGGTCTATATGTAAGGGCCCCCCACGAGCCACAAGCGTTGCGAACACCGAGGAGTGCAGCTTCCAATCTCCGGAATCCTCTGTGTGCCTGGAGTTCCAATCTGCCACGATATATCGTCATGCCCGGTATGAATTGGGCCACAACTTTTAGGTTGTTGGTGAAACAATGGGACCAGAATTTCCTCGCCATCATCGAAAGAGGTTCTGATCTCGGGCTCCCTAGGTAATTGATACTCTGAACTGCTGACAAATTGTCCAGTTTGAGGAGGATGGTGCAATTGGTCCGATCTTTCGTGAAGCATTGGATTGCTAACAACCCCGCCAATAGTTCTAGACAATTTATGTGTAGAGTTGTCTCTGATGTGGACCATCGACCTCCTGTCTCTCGTGGGCCCTGTCGAGCTCCCTAGCCGGTGAGGCAAGCATCGATTCTATGATAATCGTCGGAATCGGTTGGATCAAGGGTCTCCCGTTCCAATATTGGAGGTTCTCGATCCACCATATCAGATCCGCCCGGGCTTCATCGGTGAGGATCACTGGGGAAGAGTATTGGAATCCCTTGCGGAGAAAATGGGCCTTCAAGCGTTGGAGGGCCCTTTAGTATAGTGGAGCCGGAGGAATCGCCAGGCGAGTGGCTGCGAGTAGTCCGATCATGCGTGCCAAGCAACGAGTAATATGATCTTTTTGGAGAATACTTCGTATTTCTTTCGGGATCGATGTCATCTTTTGAGGTGGAAGGTGAAGTGTCATCGAGGTGGAGTCCACCACTAGGCCCAGGAACTCCAGTTTCCGTGAAGGTATCGTCAAAGATTTCTTTATGTTGATAAGGAAACCTAGTTCCTGTAGTACATCTGTTGTCCACCGTAGGTGGGATAGCAGGACAGATTCGGTATCTGCCATCAACAGGATATCGTCCAGGTATATCACGAGGTGGACTCCTCGTGCTCGAAGGGATGTTATCACTGGTTTTAGAAGTTTTGTGAAAACCCACGGAGCTGAACATAGGCCGAAAGGAAGGCAAGTAAACCTCCACATCTTGTCTTGCCACCGGAAACGAAGATAGTCTCGAGAGGTCTCGTGAATTGGTACAGTAAGGTAAGCATCTTTGAGATCGATTTTTTTTTTACCATCCAATCCCCTTGACGCAGGATGTCCCTGAGAGAATGTATACCTTCCATTTTGAAATGGTTGTATTGTACGTATAAATTCAGTTCTTTCAAATTGATTACTGGTCGTAAACCCCCTCCCTTCTTTGAGACCAGAAACAAGTTGCTGACAAATCCCGGCGACTCGGTAGGAGCCCGTTGTATGGCCCCTTTGACCAATAGGTCTTGTATTTCCCTTTCCATCAGTCCCTCTTGTTCCCGAGGGAAATGTAGTGGTGTTGGGACAAGAGGTTGTATCGGGGTTGACATAAAAGCAATTGTTACATAGTTACATAGGCTGAAAAAAGACGTGCGTCCATCGGGTTCAGCCTCTCCCTCATAACCTACTGCTGTTGATCCAAAAGAAGGCAAAAAACCCAGTCTGAAATATGCAACATACCGGGAAAAAATTCCTTCTTGACCCCAGAATGGCGTCAGATTTCTCCTTGGATCAAGAAGCTTTTACCCACATATTAAATATTATAACCCTTAATATTCTGTGTCTGCGGGAAGTCATCCAGTCATTTTTTAAAAGTCTGTACAGACTCTGACCCAACCACCTCAACAGGCAGAGAATTCCACAGCTTTATTGTTCTCACCGTAAAATAACCCTTCCTATGCTTTAAGCTAAATTTTCTTTCTTCCAGTGTAAATGGATGACCCCTTGTCCTATGTATAGTCCTGTTAATGAATAGGTTATCAGACAATGGTTTATAATGGCCCCGTATATATTTATATAAGGTTATCAGATCCCTCTAAGCCGCCGTTTCTCTAACTAAACAGGTTTAAGCTTGTTAGTCTTTCCTCATAACTTAACCCTTCCATTCCCCTTATTAATTTAGTTGCCCGTCTCTGCACTTTCTAACGCTATAATATCTTTTTTTAAGACAGGTGCCCAAAATTGCACGGCATATTCAAGGTGCGGCCCGACCTTGATTTATACAGAGGCAAATTTATGTTTTCATTCCGTGAGTGAACTCCCCTTTTAATGCATGCCAATACTTTGCTGGCCTTGGCGGCTGCTGGTTTGACATTGCACATTGTTACTTAGTTTGAAGTCTATGATTATTCCCAAATCCTTCTCCTGCTTGGATTTCCCTAACTCCGTACCATTTAGGGTATAAATTACTTGTGTGTCTTCACTCCAAAGTGCATAACTTTGCATTTATCTACATTAAATTTCATCTGCCATTTAAGTGCCCAGTCCCCCAATCTATCTAAATCCCTCTGCAGCGAAGTAACATCCTGCTCACATTGTATTACTTTTCCTAGTTTTGTGTCATCTGCAAACCCTGATACATGACTTTCAATGCCTATCTCAAGGTCATTTATAAATAAATTGAAATAGTATTGGTCCTATAACAGACCCCTGAGGGACACCGCTTACCACTGGTGTCCATCTTGAAAATGTACCATTTATGACCACTCTCTGTACCCTATCTTTTAGCCAGTTTTCTATCCAAGAACAAGTATTTTCATCTAGACCAATTTTCTTAATTTAAATAGTAACCTTTTGTGTGGAACTGTGTCGAAAGCTTTGGCAAAATCTAAGTAAATCACATCCACTGCGACCCCCTGATCTGTACTTCTACTTACTTCCTCATAGAACGTAATTAGGTTAGTCTGACATGATCTGTGTTTCATGAAACCATGCTGATTTTTGCCAATTACATTATACCTCCCAATAAATTCCTGAATATTATCCCTTCGTAACCCCTCAAATACTTTCCCAGCCACAGATGTTAAGCTCACAGGTCTATAATTCCCAGGCACAAATTTTAAACCTTTCTTAAATATAGGGACCACGTCAGCTTGTCTCCAATCCTCTGGTACGATTCCTGAAAGAAAAGAATCTTGAAAGATTAAGAACAGAGGTTTACATATTTCAACACATAGCTCTCTCAGTACTCGTGGGTGAATTCCATCTGGCCCTGGGGCTTTATTCACATTCACTTTGTTTAATTTCTGCAAAACCTTGTCCTGAGTCAACCAGTCACTTTGTATTAGTAAGTTTTTATTAATGAATTTCATGTCTCCTGTTATAGGTTTCTCTTTGATAAATACTGAAGAAAAATAATCATTTAAAATTTCTGCCTTATCCGGATCTTCAGTTAATAATAACCCTGACTCAGATTTTAGTGAACCTACATTTTCACTCTTGGGTTTTTTAGAATTTATGTACCTAAAGAATCTTTTAGGGTTGGTCTTGCTCACTTTGGCTATTTCTTTTTCTTTTTCTAGTTTAGCCCATCTAATCGCATTTTTACATGCTTTATTGGCTGCTCTATATGCTTTATTGGCTGCTCTATATGCTTTATTGGCTGCTCTATATGCTTTATAGGATGCCTCAGATTTATCAAATTTAAAAGCTTTAAATGCCTTCTTTTTATTTTTCATTTCCTTAGTTACCTTCCTACTAAGCCACATTGGTTTCAGTCTGTTTCTTTTATATTTATTAACCAGTGGAATATATTGTGACGTGTACTTTTCTAGTGTTAGTTTAAAGATATTCCACTTATCCTCAGTGTTTTTCCCGTGAAAGAGTTTCTGCAGTCAATGACATTGAGAGCTTCCTTTATTTTAATAAAGTTGGCCTTTTTAAATTACATGTTTTAGCTGCCCCTTAATGAATGTGTTTTTTTGAGTGTATTTCAAAAGTCACCATATTATGGTCACTGTTTTCCAACTGTTCCTTTACATTAATATTTGAGAAAAGATCCACATTATTGTTATAAACCAGGTCCAGACAGTTATCCTCTCTAGTTGGTGTTTCTACCAGTTGTGACATGAAGTTAATCTTTTAAATGTTCAGAAACCGGATTCCTTTTGCTGAATTACTAGTCCCACTATCCCAATTAATGTCCGGGTAATTAAAATCTCCAAT